>RDPX01000128.1:1801238-1812591 GCA_003991215.1 Morbakka virulenta
TATCTATCTATCTATCTATCTATCTATGTATCTATGTATATATCTATCTATCTATCTATCTATCTATCTATATATTTATCTATCTATCTATCTATCTATCTATCTATCTATGTATCTATTTATCTATCTATCTATCTATCTATCTATTTATCTATTTATCTATTTATCTATCTATCTATCTATCTATCTATCTATCTATCTATCTATTTATCTATTTATCTATCTATCTATCTATCTATCTATTTATCTATTTATCTATTTATCTATCTATCTATCTATTTATCTATCCATCTATCTATCTACCTATCTATCTATCTATCTATCTGTCAACCTTCCCTTATTCTAGCCATCAATTCATCTGCATAGGTTTAGATATAATGGAAAGCCAACAGGAATTTCAATATGCAACTGAATGTGCAGGGGAAAACAGTTTTACAACTTTCATACACCAAAAAATTCGAAACAGAAAAAACACAAGTAATTTTAGGTATTTATTAGGAGTATTTTGATGACGTTAAAGGTGATTTATTTGTAATAAAAAATAAAACACAAAATTCAGAAGATGAAGATGAAGATCTGCGTTGGAGAGACATCCAACAATATTGTTTAAGAACATGCGAAATGCGTTGTCAGTTTATACCAATTTTGCAGGTGTTTTACTTTAACTTTTGCTAATTTGCCTTTTAGATTAAAGAAACAGAGGGACAACTGAGTGCTGAAATCCGCAAGGGTAGCGAAATCGCTAAGAACTTGTCTAAGGCAGAGAAGAGAGTCAGAGAATTGCAAGCACAGCTCGAAGATGAACATAAGGATGCCATAGTTGCTCACGAACAGAACAACCAGCTTAATGCCAAGGTCAAGAAAATTAGAACACAGCTGGAGGAAGCGGTAAGGATGTTAACAATTTTATAAGAAGTCATAAAACATGGTGTGCTTTTTTCTAAAAGCATCTTATAGAATTTTGCCTAATGGTTATTGCATGAATAAAATATAAATACCTCCACTCTTCTCTCCTCCTTATAACTCAAGCCCCAACAATCTAACTATTCTCATCATGCCGAGAAATGAGATTAGCAACTAAATTCTTGAGAGCTAGTTTGTAAAAATTATATTTCTACATCCGACTAGAATAATTGTAGCCTTTGTACGAAACACAAAAAAATATGTTGTGCTTATGCCAGATACTACAGAAACGGTTGAAGTTGGCTATGGAATTAGAACTGCCACAATGTGTGGCAGTATCTTACCCTCCACCTTTCAAATTTCCACCCCCAGCTTTTCATAATCTTTTGCAGGTTTGTGTTCGAATAGTGATATAGCCCTTATTCCCACTGTTTTGAATGCTGAAGTTTAGTTTTTAATTGAAACAAGGTACAACCTGGTTTAGTAGTATATGCCCAACCTACTTTCAAAATGTCACCACTTTAATCTTTCGTAACTTTTCAACAATAATCTGCTGAAACTGTGGTACTGCTCTTGATCATCTGACCCTGTTTATGAGCCCTCTCGAAGCGGAAAGGATTTTGTTACAAAAAGGTCATCAAGAATTTCCCAGTAGGGGAAATCAAATAATTTATGACACCCATAATACAACCATAATAAAAAGTAATTAATGCATTTTTGTTGATGTGTCATTTTGCTTCTTTGTGCAAAATTTCAATGGAATTCCTGCAAAACTCATGGCATGCAAACTTTTTTATTGCTCTATAAGTGAAATCTCACAATTTTTACCTAATACAGGAAATAATAAAAATTGCTTAATAACTCCCTAATTAGTGCATCTATGACACTTTCTCCTTGAAACCATCCAAATGAATTTCCATAATTCCTGTACACATCAAATTTCATTAAGATATCTTAAGATAACAGTTCGTGTGGAAATTTTTGAGGCTGAATATACACCTGGTACAGGATAGATCATCGATTTTGGCGAGATAACTGTGCCTTTCGCTGGAAAAATTAACGTAACGTGACATTCTAACATCTATCTCGATAGATACTTTAGAGTTTTCATATGACTGTTTCAGAAGGTTGATGTTTCTTTTTATAAAGGTTGTAAATTCAAGTCTCTTTTGGTTGGGATGTTAGACACTATCAGAGGCTTTCGTAAAGTCAATGAATGAGATATGCTCAGGATTGTTTAATTCTATGGACTTAACAATTATTTGCTCAGGGGTAATATTTGTTAGACATTTTTTCAGTTTGGTAAGCAGAAAGAGAGGCATAAAAGTCTGCTATACTTTGTATTACAGTAATGCTAGCAAGGATTTAGAAAAACATGGCTTAGTAGACTTACTGGCTGATAACTGTCGCAATCAAGTCTGCTACCTTTCTTGTATATCACAACAATGGGAGCTTTGTTCGTGTCTATTGGAAATCGCTAGTTTAGTTTGCTGCAACATCCATTCTGAAATGAGTTCAGTGTTTTTAGAAAGTGCTTCTTTGGAGGTATCTTTTATATTATGACATATGGTGTTGAAAATGTTTCCCGAGCCAGTTACTGATTCAAACCGGTAAAACGTTTCTTTTAGATTAGCTGTATCTACCTCGGGGTGTTTGAGATGTTCTATGTCAATTTTGAAATATAATTTTTCCTTTATGGCCATAAGAAACCTAATCTGATTTTTTGTGCTTATCATGCAATGGTATGATATGTTGAGAGTATTTAGTGTGGAGCTGTCGTGAACAATTAGTCTTATGGTTTTTCTGATAGGACAAGTCTAGTTGATTTCTAGTCTTCCCATCAGGTAAGGTCCAAGTTAAGAGCTCTTGAGCTCTTTAAAATATAATGTAGCTCTGGGACTTCTTCCTCTGAGTGAGATGATGTTGGAAAATAGCACTGTATGAAGACCAGTTTTGAGAATTTTCCTCTCATGCTAAGGAGAACAAATCTGTTAGAAACTGCTTAATAGTCTTCTATTAAAGGTAGACAGGTTAAGTTTACAAGAAAAGCTAACACTGTTTGATAGGCAAGTCTTCTTTCTACAAAAACGTTTGTGGCCGATTATAGGTGATATAATAGGTGAGTTTAAAGGAGGTGAAAACTGCAAGCACTCTAGAGTTAAAGGTGAAGATTTCAGGGAGATAAATAAGGGACTGCATAAATGTTTATTTTGAATGGGAACCCAAAACGTTGCTATAAGTAAGCCTATTTTAGAAGGAAAGGCTGAATATTTTCCTTGTTTATTTGGAGTGAAATCTTCAAGCTTAAAACACTTGGTTGCATAATTGGAAAACTTGTTGTGATACAGATTTTAAAGATGTTGTGAGTGAATCAAACTCAGATACTACAGAAATGAGGGAGTCCTGTTATTGAAAGATCACCCCTACGATACCTTCCAAGCATAACCTCTGTAATATCTACAATTTTAGAAATTTAGTCGAAGGAAACAAGGCAGATGAAGGGGGAATAGAGTTAAGTAAGGTTAACGAGACTTGTTGTTGATGGAAAAAACTGTTTGTCCTTGGCAAAAGTGGAAAAGCAAGGTTCTTCAAATATGTAAAACAACTGCCGTGTTCTTACTTTTCCCAAAAAAGAGTTGGATTGGCTCTTTGCTATTTGAAGAGTGGACCATCTGATATTTTGGAATTTGCATACTCCCCCCCCCACACCCCACTCTCCGTTGTTCGGTAAAGACTTAAAGTGATAGATGACAAGCACAATTAAGTTATATTCTCCTGTACTACAGCACCACCCTGTCATATGTTACTAACCCTCAATTATTTACATATTGTCTGAACTTTCATAATTTGAACTTTCTTTAATTAGAACAACTTCATTTTTTCGTCTTTTGTGAGTTCAACTGTAATCCAAAAATCCAGAGTATATTACAAAATTATCATATATAGCATATAGCAAAGAAAAAATATAGAGTTGTGAAAAAATAATAATAGGTATAAAAGTACACTCAATTACCAATTTCTTATTTTCTGTCAGGAAGCACAATGTGCTGCTATTCATGCTAAGTACAAAAAGAGTCAAGCAGAGATGGAAGACGCTGAAGAAAGAGCTACAACTGCAATGAATGCTTTAATGCAAAGAGCTCGTGGGCGTGTCAGTGGAAAATGAAATCCCAGAGGTAAAATTAAAACCATTCAATATTTAACTGCTAAATATCGATAAAAATAAATTGATTTTATTGCTTTGATGCATAAACAACAGAAAAGAAAATTCTTCAACATGCTTTTTACGAGAATACTTTTTTAATACATAGTGTTAATATGTAAAAATCATCATGAAATATTATCGATACTAGTTTATACCAAACCCCCTTTTAATCTTGACATGTTCAATACTCTTTTCAATTTTCTTATCAAAGTAGATGATAACAATATGAATGGAAGAATTTACTTCAGTCTGTTGTTTGTGGGTAACCTAAAATCTAGTACTTGTTGTGTTTATCTGCATCTTCTTTACTTCATTAATTTCACCATTAATATACTGCCTAATTACTAGCTTACCACATACTACTTTCAGTGGTTGGTCATTAGTGGAAAACATGTGTTGTGTGAAGTTGTGCTACATAAACAATTCAAAATTAATATGTATGTTACTACCTTCACTTGTAAATATATAGTTAGTCGATTAGCATATGTCGTATTACTTACTGTGATAAGACAATTCAAATCTACAGGGTATATCACTAGGTTTGATAATGGTAGCCATTATTTGAAACTGGTATTTTTAAAATTAAATTGTCTGGAAAAATTATTTTCTTGTTTTCTTTCAGCAGGGAGAAGAAAAAGCTATTGGATTGAAAACAAATAAAATTACCCTTGGATAACGGACAAAGAATACGTTTGGTTGTGTAGGAAAAGAATGTAGTTTACTTTTCTAGCTCTCTGTAGTTTACAACATTTGCTATCTCCTAAATATTTTAAATTTGTGTCCGAGAGTTACTTCCTTAAGTAAACAAGGTGTACAAACGTACACCATCGTAGATCAACTCATGAAATACGTTTGGTTAGGGAGCTAAGGATAGTTTAGATCACTGGTGTAAAGAACAAGTCATGGACGTAATCAATGAGAATGATACACCTGAAACAAAACTCATTAAGGTAAAGATTGCTTTTTAGCTTTTAATGTAAGGCAGATATTCACTTTTACATTTTTTGAGAAAGATCAAAGGCAAGCTTTTTTTTATTCCTTCATAGCAAAATGCATTGGTTGATATAGGTTGTAAATTCTAGTCCAAACTGACTGATACTAACACCCATGATGAAACAGTCATTAAAGTTTAGTCTTTGTTACCTCCCCTAGCGTACGACCTATTGCTATTAAAATATAACTTTCGCTTATTATAATCCAAATTTTTAACTTAGCTAATACTTTTGTTAATAGAGTAAGAATGTGCAGTTCTTTCTACATTGCATTAAATCATGACAGAAAAGGTCTGTAATTAAAGATGTAGATGGGGTTTACAACATCGTTGTACACTTGACTAGTTTTTACCTTGCAAGAGAACTAAAATTAATGCTAGTCAATTTTCTGCATTCAAACAAATTTGGCCTCTTTATTTTCAGAATCGGATCTTTTGATTCGAAATCACTTTGTATCTTTATAATATTTGTTAAATTTAAATATAGACTACTATCTTTTTACAGAAATTTTCGTTTACTTCTTTTTTCTCAATTTGGCGCATTTCTGTTATCGCAAATAGTTTCATAATACCTTTCACAACTAAAAATCTTTGTAGATATTTAATAATTTTAAGACTACGATAAATTGTTGGATTATTAGAAAAGCTTGTTAAAACTGAGAACGGATGAATAAATACCTTTTTATCTATGTTCATTGATTCCGTCGGATGTTAAATAGAGCGCTGGCGTACCAGTTTTATGTTCTTGTATATTTCATTCCTTTTTTAGCCTTTCTCTTCTTTCTGTACTTAATGTTGCTAATACCTAAACGAGAGGAATATGGGGAAAAGGTGCTCTAGGAAAGTAGAAAACAGAAGCAGAGGCTAAGGTGAAGCAAGGTGACGAAAAGAAACAAAGAAGCTCTATGAGATAATGCGTTAGAGACAAGAAGACTAGGGAAGCGAAAATGATTGAGCTGAGAAGTCCAAAAGACATGACTTGGGGCTGAAGTTTATAAAAAGAGAATAAGAGAAAGGAAAAAATAAGAGAACATCAAGATCAGGTTTTTGATATAGCCTCGCATCATATTTTTTTTAATTAACAAAATATATTAAAAGTGTAAGCAGTTATTTAAAAAGTAGTGAGGAGATCGGATCATGGTTTTGGTATTCGAGGGTACAAGGACATAAATTAATATGAATTAACATAAAAATGGGTCAGTTAATTTTTATATATAAAGGATAATATTAAACAATGATCTTGAATGACGATATTTATGTCTGTGTTACATATATTTATATATATATTTAAAAGTATATTGCAAACAGCCCTCAGTTGATTCAGAATTAACTATTCAGAAACGGTAAGTTTCTTATTTTCAAGATCAATTAATTGTCAGGCTTGATCCCTGACATAAAATATAAAATAATTGGCACGTTGTCGTTATTTAATCAGATAAGCTTATTCTGACTTTAACTGAAATAACTGAGACAACTTAATAACTAAGGAAAAACAACTATTACAATTCATATACAATAAATATTAAATTTTTTAACATAAATCCTAGAGTTGCTTCGTTAGCAACTTTTAGTCTTTGATGCTGACAGGATTCTAAGTGACTATTCATTCACAAAAAACATTTGTTGCTAAGATGCAAAAAGGTTTGAAAAGATGTGCTCTAGTTTTCCTTTTAAACTTCTTCCTACTAAAGATAGACATTGTCCAGCAACCTTAAGGCCATTTCATACAACATAGAGCTACATATATTTGAAAATTTATGCCACGAACTCATTGGTATTTGAGGCAGATGATTTCTTGTCCTACGAAAAATCAATCAGTATTTAAAATTTCCATAACTACTGGAGCATGCACACCATTGCTCAGCCACACCTTGGTCTCTGTACTCACCGTTAAATGACAGAATATTCCATTAGAATACGAAGAAATATAAAGTAACTGCTGATTATATCTTTCTTTTGGTTTTCATTATCTTATTGGAAGGGGAAAATCAGGTCTAGAGAACAGGAATACTTTAAATTAGCAGTACTTTTCATTTCATTCAACGTATCACTCATCTTAAAAAGGAAAAGGATTACAATCGATTTATAGAAAAAAACACAATAAGTATATTGTTCTTTCACATGTGTCCTAGGGTTCATCAAACGCCGGGTGTTCCCCTTTTACGAAAACACCTGATAACGCAGCCTGCAGACTTTTTTAATTTGTGAAATTTCAGAGAGGAAATCTGTTACTGGATTATTAACGAAGATTACCGAATACGCATTTTGTTGAACACAAATTATAACGAAGCAAAATGACTCAAATGTAAGCACTGATTGATGAACAGCAGGCAACACAGTTCAACCATTCGTGAATATACATTTGTAAGATTTACCAACTTTAAAGAAACTTAGTGTGATCCTTGTATTGTCTACAAAACAACATTAATGGACAATAAGATCAGGGGGTAGCATTATTGAATGAAATAAGTAAAAAGATTTCACAAACTAAAGAGGTATTACCAGTAACTCTGAGTATAATAAATAACTCAACTGTTAGAAAAATAAATACTTTTTATTTACTAGTAAGAGAACAGAGCTTAATACTTATAACCTAATATTCTCTGTGTTAACTGCTATATATAAACTCTTTATGAAAATCATTTCTTTTTTATAGTATACTACAGCTGTGGTTTAAAAAAATGCTAATTAAAATTAACATGAATACATAATACTGGAAAGCTGAACTACGTTTTTCAGAAAGGAAGCACAAGTAAAAGTAACTGTTCATTTGACTAGTGACTATTACTTTTTAGTATTTTTCAACATTAAAACGAATCAAGAACCCTGTATTTAAATATAAACCTTATTTTGTAACTAATAAAATATTGTATTATATTGAGTATTTCTTTATCTACATATAACACATTCTCGATTATGTGAATAATTTGAACTAAATTGAGCTGACGCTGTTCAGGTAATCCGGAAATCGGTAATCTAGGAAGGATTCTTAACAACTAATAATGTTTCGTGATTACCAAAATTCTACACAGCTGTATAAAATTGGCTGTTCGCAGACATAAAATTCTTACAATAGTTTTACTTTTCACTTATAAATCCGGATGCACCTCAAGCTCGGTAAGCTTTTTTTTTCCAGTTAAAAAAACTATAACTATTATAGAATGTTAACATTTTGGGGCTGGACGAGGGAGGGTACTTACTAATCTGACCTAAAGCGTTTCGTCTTTCACTCGCGCATGCGCTTTATATTACAATTTTTCCGTCTTCGAGAATTTTACATTGATATCAACACGAATCCAGGCAACATTATTAAGTCTTAATAGAACAGGCTGCGCCCTTACGATGACATGTCGTTACTTCTAGTATTGATGTCAAGGAAAAATACTTTATCCGATTCACTCAAGACCAAACTTTCTTTAAAATCCAGAAATTCCAGAAGTCAGATTACAGCTACCACCAGGAATGTATAATTCGTTAGGTAGTGAATTAAAGGCCTAATGAATATGAAAAAATTGCTGCATTTTCTGTTTATTGAAAATTTGTTTGGATAAATCTAACCATACATTTAGATGCTCTCAAAATCCAGATTTGAATAATTTAAGGTTGGATAATCGAGGATGTACTTTATTACAACAGACTAAATAAATGCAAATAAACAAAACTAGTCTCACAACAACCTATCTACCTACCTATCTAGCCACCTATCTATCGAAAACGTCTCTGTCGCCGTATTGACAGAAAAGATATAAGATGGATATGAAAAAATGAGATCAAATCTCTCACCAAGAAGTAGATCAACAGAGCAATGCTTTATCTCTTATTTCTGATGTTTTTTCATCTTGTCTGTCATTATGAATCCTGAGACTATTATTTGATGATTCTTAATTTTGTCTTCATGAAAGGTTGGGAAATATTAAATTCTGGTTTGGTAGTTAAATGTGAAAAATACAATGGAGTAGACTATTTCAAACAGTAATCGAACTTGTGAACATAAAAAAAAACAGACAAGAAAAAAAGAAAAAAAGAAAGAAAAAAACATAACCACCTTAGTAATTTATAGAAAATCAAGGAACATCGACACAAAGCAGCAGATATTATATTTCTTAAAAAATGTGATGGTAGAAAAGTTAATTTTTTATATAAAAAAGATTCATACAAAACATAAGCTACTAGACGTATGGAGATATGAATAGAAGACAGAAAAAAAAGGTTTAACTCAAAGAAATTATGGACGAAAAAGGCCGTAGGATCAGAAAATAATCAAGATCTGGTATGGCGAGTATTTTTATTGCTAAAGCTTTCCAAATCAGCTAGTCTAACAAATTTAAAGCATCGCTTTATCATTTTCTCTTTCTCTTAAAAAAACAAAGAGTACAAGGACCTACTCTGAGGAGAACAAAGTTGGCACAACATAAAATGTTTGGATACACTTCTCCTTCAATTTTATTACTTTGTTATTTGAAAATAAATGCCTTTTATGTGGTAGTTATATATTCATATATTCTGGGACTATTCTTCTACACACCTTATATGAACCTCTATTATTTTGGCCCAGTAGAGTTTAAAATCCTTCATAGCTCCAGGACTAATATATCTGTACCAAAAAAGATACAAATTATCCGCTGTAAAAGATATTACCACGAAAATCCCGTTTTTATTCTTTCACGTCCTGAACAAATTTCTGAAGAAATTTCTCGCATTGAAAAATCCCTTATTAAAAGAAAAAACCTAGTTAAAGATGAAGAAATATAGACTACCACCATAAACTCCAAATAAAACTATCAAACTACCAAATAACTATCAAACAACTATATAGAACTATAATCTACATAGAAATCAAGTCATGAAAAATTACATCAAGCAATTTTCACAGGTGATGAAGCCTTTAAAACTTGCAAAAAAACTTGCTTTCCTTCAATAAACCTGCATTCAGTTAAAGGCTTGATGTTTTCATCATCT
Organism: Morbakka virulenta; assembly: GCA_003991215.1. Lineage (NCBI taxonomy): Eukaryota > Metazoa > Cnidaria > Cubozoa > Carybdeida > Carukiidae > Morbakka > Morbakka virulenta. The sequence continues at coordinate 1,811,297 of RDPX01000128.1, forward strand.
AGAGACTGTTTCAGCATCAATGGTGAGCAACTGAAAAGAGTAATAAAAATGAATTGGTACAATGAATTGGTAAAATGAACAATAAACCTTGAATATAAGTTTATATATCACTAACAAGCAAGTCGCACTCTTAGCAATGACGAAAAATCCAGCAAAAATTCAAATTAATTAAAAATTAATACAAATAAATAAATAAATTAAAATTACTTACTAAGAAGTAAAAATAAAATTTTAAGCATAAAACATATAAAACAATGATTTCAGTAAAACGTATCTCTTTTTCTTAAGGTGCATGAAATAATTATATTGTAGATATCTATTGCTTAAGGAGACACAATACAATTTAGATTTAATGTTTCATCCATTAGAAATTTGCACATCCCAAAGACCAAGGTTGCAGTGGCTTATTAAAGTCGAAAATATATTTCAAAAATCCATTCTTATAACTAAATAAGACAAGTTTAAATTTTACTTCTCTTTTTGAGGTTTTAAGGCTTGAAAATTTAGTTAGTATAGGAAAGATTGAGGGAAAGAGAGCTCGTGGCAGACAGTGACAAGGCTATATGGCTAGTATGATGAGGAGAAGAATGGGTCAATCTTGGTTAGGGAGTGAAATCATCCAACGTACAAGGGACAGAACGATTGGGGGGGGATGATATTCAACGTTGATAGACTAGACAAGTAGATAGATATGAACTTTTAAGTTCTACAATGTTTATATTTTATGAAACTCTACAGATGACTCACATTGTAACAGCAGTAAGACAAAGATTTCTAATTGAAATTGTTTGAAAAATAAGACAGCACCAAGGAATACAGAAGGTGAATGACCTTCTTCCAGTTCATATATATATATGTAAGTATGTTTTGGTGACAATAAAAATATTCATAGTTAACATGAATCAAATTAAAGCAAAGTATTTCCTGATTTCTTGACTGAGAACAAGGTTTTAATATTCACGTCTACACAGCTTCATACTCGATCATGAACACTATTTGCAAATTTCTGTAACACTGACTGCATAATATCAATGTCTCTTCAAAGTTCCGATGATAGGAAATGGAACAAAACGCTTCCCACTAGCCAGTGGCTTTATAAACACACTAAGACGATATGCTACTATTTGATAAAAGATAATGAGCGGCGAGAAGAATAAACAAAACTGTACCTGGTAATCTACATATATATATATATCTTCTGTCCTTGACTTTTTACCTTCTGTTCTCTTCCTGATCGATTGCTGATAGCCTGTACTTAACTTAGCTCCTGGTACATGATCACTTTCCATCTTTTC
>RDPX01000128.1:1846029-1862536 GCA_003991215.1 Morbakka virulenta
TCTCTCTCTCTGCCTCGTTCTTTCTCTCTCTGTCTCTCTCTGTCTCTCTCTCTGTCCCTCTCTCTCTCTCTGTGTCTCTCTCTGTCTCTCTCTGTCTCTCTGTCTCTCTCTGTCTCTGTCTCTCTCACTCTCTCTCTCTGTCTCTTTCTCTCTCTTTCTTCCCTTTCCCCTCTCTCTTGATACATATATATATATTCATAAAAATCATCAGTACACTTTCTTTTAATTAATTAATCGTACTTATATAGAACCAAGCTCCTAAATTTCACTATTCGGTTTTGTTTCCGGTGATTGCGTTTTCTTTTATAACTGTAATATATGATTAACTAATACAGGAGGAACACTTGTCAATTATAAATTGTGTGAGGACTATATTTTCAAATTTGAACTTTTGGCAATCCTAGAAACAAGAGCGTTGAGTGAACTACCATGCTCACTCGAGCACAGGCCCCTGAGCTAATGAGCTGATTTTCTCTGGTGAGCAGATTTTCTCATACTGTCATGTATTCATGAAGCTGAAAAGCTGTTTAGTGATGCAGTCAGTTCTTAATAAAGTTGGAAATTTCATTTAATCACTTACTAACTCTTACAAGAAAAACGTCTGCAAAAACTTGACCTGAAAGACACTCTCCTTTATCTATTCCCCAACAAATATTATTTTCTTCCCTGTAGCTATTATCAACAAATTCAATTCTTGGTTTAAAAAAAATGTAATATTTTTTTTTGTTTATAGGCTCAACAGGAATCAGTTAACTTAGAACGCGAGAAGAGAAGGTTGACTGGTGACTTGAATGAGATGAAGTCAAGTCTTGACCAAGCCTTAATTGATTTGGAGAAATCAGAACACGAGGCAAGGACATTCAATGGCCAGGTAAAATAAGATTAAACTTTACAAGGACATAAACAAAAAAAATTTTAGAATCAATTAAAAACAATGTACCTGAACGATCAAATTTACTTTCTACGTTTGCGTTGATGCATTGCATAAATTAAGAAGTACTCAGTAATTAGATGCCGCAAAATGCCGCTGAAGATATAGAAAAAACTACCAAAGGTCATTCGGCTATGACACCTTTAAAAAGAATTGGTTGTTTTTTTAAACTGGTACTAAATACAAAGAACTATCTAGTGTTTAAAACCTTTTACTGTGTTTTTGTTGTAGTACATGCAAAGTAGTCAACAAATAAGTTAATTTATGCACTGACGAATGCACGATGTATAAATAAGATCAATACCTCAATTGTATATGTTCAAATTATTCTATTTTTTTATATGGTGGTGAAAAATACATTGTCTTTCCACATATCTCTTTTTTTTCTCCTTTGATATCATATACACTAAGTTCATAGTTCAGTACACAAACTAAAGCTTGATTTTGGTAAGCTGGACAATCGCACAGAATAAAATGTAGCGATTGTTACTCCAGTTTTAAGTTAATCATTGTTGTATTTGTTGTGTATCGTTTGACTGCTCTTTTCCCTCAGCTTACAAAAGTCAAAAAGCAGTACACAGATATGATTGATGAACATGAGGGTCTCAAACGTGAGAACAGAAGAATGACAGGTAAGATCATTATCCGAATTTGTAAAGACATCTCTAGAGATCTGCATCCAGGGTAGATTACTTTATACAGATTGATTTATTCAGTGAAACCAAATATTTCTTGGTGTAGTCGAAAGTAATGACTTCCTCAGAAATATTAATCTCTAGTCATTATTTCCGCAAACCATTTACTGGAGAAGGTTTTGTGCACCTGTCACTTACAACGGTTTCATAATCTATTTTCTTCCTGTACAATAGATTTTAAGTTATATTTCATTAATATGTTCATTTGTAATATTGTATTCGAAAATTATTGATATGTTAGTTGTTTAAAATTTACTTTAAAGTGATTTTAAAAAAACAAAGAGAGAGAAAAAGAAGTTTCGAAAATTTTGAAAATTCTTGACTCCATATGGACTTAGTGGAGGTCATAGATATGGGAGCTGTATCATGTCATGAGTCTCCTGATGATGGGAGAAATATCTCTCAAAACGTAGCTCAGTATAAGCTTATAACTCATGAGATAATAAAGTTCTTATACTTAAAGTTTTATCATGTAGTTTTCATTTAATTAAATAGTTCAAAAGGGATATGGAAATAAAAGCCTAATTCCAGACGATAGTCAAAAAAGAATTTTCAAAAATGTATTGTAAAATGTTCAAAATTGGTTGACAAACCTTGCATTGGTTTCACAATACAATATTGGAAAAACTGTTAGGAAAGTTAATCCAATATCATCAAAGTAAGTGCTTCAAAAGATGACTGTTATTTTTTATAATTTAAAAAATTTCTTTCGAATATAAGTGCATTTTATCTTTCCCGTTGTATCGTTGTTGAATTCTGAAACAAAATTAAAACAGAGCTGACTCGGAACAAAATAACTTTTTTGTGGCAACATGTTCTTTTGATGTCAATTCACCTTGGATTTGACTTCAGTTAATGAAATTTTCACAAAGTAACTATGTTTTTGTAAAAGGCCCCGCACTTGATATTAGCTTGCTCAAACATAATTGTCTTTATGGAAAAGATACGACTTTAAACTGTTAAAAAATACCGGTAATTGTTTGAAAGTACTACTTATTTTGCAATCTTACTTAATGAGACAATTACAAGATAATAAGCAATTAAAAGACTCATATTATTAAATAAAAATTAAGGTATGTTGTCAGAATAACATCAGCTTAAAAAACTAAGGAAATGAGAAAAATCAGCTTAAAACAAATTCAAAGAAAGCGAAAAAAAAGGAAGGAAGCAGAGTGAGAAGGACGGCATACAAAATAAGAAGTGGCACTCAAGTAAATGACAAGAAACTATTCAGATGCTGTTGATTGAAAAAGGCATTAATGGTATCTATCAAATATTCCATAACAAAAACAGCAAATACATTTTTCATGCGTGCAAAGAGTTGAATTGTAACATCCAAGAGATGTACAAAAAGGCATAGAAAACTATACCCATTCGATTGGTAACTGATCCTCTTTTTTTCACTCAACGTTAGGGTATTAGGCTAATCTTACTTTGAACGATACTTTTCATCCTCAGACAGTGTAAAACTGTTACGGTGGAGACACGAAGGTCAGTTTTCAAAAGGTGAAAAGACAGATCCAATGAACAAGCTCTAATCATAAGAGGATAATCAAGTTTTAAATCGATTTTAAGTGGGACTCCAGATTTCTTTAGTTTATTTTGCACGAGCTTTCGCAGTAGCAAACACATAGAGTTTAATAATTAAGTTGTTTCTCATAACGTTTGTAATCGTATCATTTAATGTGAAGCTTTATTGATAAAGGATACTCTTGGATATAGATGAACTGTAATCCACAACCTAGAGTGTACATTTGACGTAATTTTAGTAAGGTGAGTGCTGGCTTCATAGACTATACTTCTAGTTCAAAGATAACAAAATAGTTGAAAAACAGTTATGAAAAATGGTCTGAACATTCCTTAGTTTTGTGACTTTGATAGACATGCAATAGTTCTTGAAGGTCCATGTAGTAATCATGCAATAATTAAAATGAAATGATGGCAATAAAAAAAAGTATTTGACGTTTTTATAGCTTAAAGACAAGTAAAATTTACTAAACACTCTTTTTCTACCCTTGTTTTTCTTTCTGGTAATGGATGTTGGATAATAAATTCAACTTGCAAATATAGAGTTAATTCAACTAAAAATGGGCGTCTGTTTTACCAAGTGAGTAAATACAGCTTCACAAAGAGGAAAACTGTAATGTAATACGTAGGTATTCAAAGAGTTTAAAAAATGGTATGGATCCCCCTTTTTTTTGCTATGGGTGCAATATTTCATGCTTTTCTTGGGACGCTAGCTAGCCCAATATTTAGATAAATCTCCACCAGATTTGAGCCCTTCTCTTCAGGATGTCTTATACATTCTTTAAGGAGAGATATTCCTGGGTGTGTGTACAAGATACACTACGAGTGATTCAATCACAATAACTCATTTACTTTTAAGCTTTTTGCCAAACGTTTTGGTTGAATTCCTATTGAAATCTGTTTTTAAACATCAAATATTTTGTGCTTTTTATAGGGGAAATTGAAAAGCTGAATGAAGAGCTGAGTCATGGAAAAGGTGATCTTGTTGAACTAACAAACCAGAAGAGAAAACTTGAGATGGAAAAGAGCGACATTGGTGCTGCTTTGGAGGTTAGTATTGTACTTCGCTAAATGAATTATAATTAATTTACCTTTACATTTTTTAACACTGGTGGCCGAGTGGTTGAATCAACAACTTGCCATGGAAGAAAGTTCCCTATTCGAGCCTCAGCTACATCTCTGGGAATACTTTTGCCCAATTGCTTTCTCATCTGTAAGTCATTTTCTTGTGATCACATGCTTTCGGAGACAGAGGAAAGGTAAAAAGGCAAGAAATAAACTCTGCACAGAAGTGGGTTCTAGCCTTGCTGATGGTTATCGCAGAAAATAAAAATCAACTGTGCCTCTCTTTACCAATATTTTTTGCAATAAACACGTTTCTTTCCTCCTTTCAAAGCACATTGAACTTATTACTAGATTATTATAATACAGATAGAAATAAATACTTTTTCCATTTTACTTATATTGCAAGCCTTTAAATGTAGCTGACAATGATCATTCTTTGATGCGTTATGATGCAACCCGAGGAATTTGCTGTAGAATCAGTTCTGTAGCAAAGTAAAGACATTATTTTCAAGAATTTGTTAAAGTTTATTGACCTTTATAGCCAAATAATTAAAACTTATGTGACGGAAAAGGAAATTTTTGGTTGCAAGACAAAGAGAATAGGAAGAGAATAGGTTTTCTAGATTATAAGGCATGGGCCTGTAAGGGGTGGGGTGGAGTTTTAAAGGTTATAGAATTTATGTTGTAAAAGAAAGATCGTTTATTTTTTCCTGTATGAAAGGCATAAACAAGTAAAAGAAGAAATACTGCTTCATATGGTAAGAGTACCTTGCAGCATAGTCTTATTGATTGAACTTAAGTAAAGTATGTATACTTCTGAAATAGGTATCATAGGAGGAAGTAAGAATGTCAAAGTTACTTTTTGTGTATGAAATGAAAATGATTTAATGTCTTTCTGATAAATGGTTTGTTTTTCTTACAAAAAAGGAAGCAGAGGCAACTCTTGAAGAAGAAAAAGCCTTGAACATGAGACAATTCTCAGAGTTTCAGAGTGTTAAAAAGGAACTTGACATAAAAATTTCAGAAGCAGAAGAAAGTGCAGAAAACACAAAGTTAGTAAAGCAAACTTTAGATTTGAGTGTCAACATGATTGCGATTTACACTGCTCTGAGAGCTGAAAAGTTGTTTTTTAATATTTTTAACTTTTGAAATGATGTAATTACCCCAGAGAGAAATACCATTTTGCAGCACCGCAAAATTGATTGGAGCTATGGAGACACACAAAAAGAAAGTTTTTGAAGATTTGTGGGATTCCCGTGACGGAAAGGCACCAAATGATGATCCCATTAGCTTAAAATACAATCACTTGTAATATTCAAATTTTCTAACTGATTACTTATACACAAATTCAGGAGTACCTTTTTAAGTTATTTTAAGTATTTTTTGAATCTTACATATTTGACTGTTCGATTGTATTCAGTGTATAAAATGATGACCCGGTCATACATGTCTATGAGTCACACCCCCTCTCTTGGGAGAAAGATTTTACTTCTCCCATTTTTTCATTCTCGTAAAGAAACAATCAATATGAATTCTTTGATATGTTAGTAGTAAACGATAGAAATTAGCTAAACATAGGGATGATCGATGATATTTAAAGGTGACCTGGTAGTTGTTACGTCTTTAAAGTTGTTTTTTTCTCTGATATTTTTATAAGTTAAGTTGAAAAAATTTTGTGTTCATAATAACAGTTAATGATAAAATAACTCCAATTTAGAAAAATATTTTGACCATCAATCTTTTCTTTCACTTGATACTTTTTTGGATTAATATCTGAAATATCATACCTCCTTTGCTTAGACGAACAATGCAGTTTCAGTTGGATTCACTTCTGCAAGAAAGAGACACTGAGAGTCAACTGAAGAGCGAACATTTGCGTGCACGCAGACAGCTAGAAGAAACCAATGCAGCTCTGGATGTACAATTATCAGACGTCCAAAATGTAAGTTAGTTTACTTTTGATTTTTAAGTTTTTGCATATCTTAATAAGGACTAGGAAAGAGGGCAAACACTTCGCTGGAGTGTTCGAGGTCTGTGGGACCTCGGGTGTCAACCAACCCCTTAACATAAATCCTAAACTGTATGTGCAAATGAATCAACCTTCCAAAAGTCAACTTTATTAGTGGATACCTCCTCGTCAACTTGAAGAGTTTGGCAGTCTCTATCATGGAAAGTCACGTTTGCTAGACTTAAACGTTCCTGGAAATTAAGAATCCCACATCGGCACTCTCATCAGCATTAGGGGCTTTGGACAACTCCGGAGTTTCCTCTCTAAAGGAAATCCATGGCGAGTTTAGAGTGCTTTGGGGACTTTACCATTTTCCCTATAATAGCTTTTTTAGCTGCATAAATTTCTGACGTATCTCAGCTTTTAGCAATTCTTTTAAAGTGGCATCCCTTTCTCTCTCTTTAATTTCTTCACCCTTCTTCTTTCTTCATTTCAAAATTCTTCTTGCAGTCATTCCAGGAACGTTACATCTAATCATCCTTCCCTCTTCAGATATATGCAACTGGGTAGTCAGTTTGTTTGGTGCAAACTAAGAAGTTTAGTTTCCAATTTTAATTCTAATTTTTACACATTGTTGAAAAAAACATCGAACTATTTTTCAAAAATGTGTAAAAAGAAAAAAATAGAAAAGAAAAAAAAATAGAAATAGGTTTGAAAAAAATTAACTTTTTGCAAATCTTTTTCTATAAAAGGTCATCAAAAAATTTGAGTCATACTGAAATAAAGGTCATGACAATTTTCTAGGAGGCAACATACTAAACGCTCTTTATTTCTTCTTTCGGTATCTCTAGGTGAATGCTGAACTTCAGAAAAACAACAAACGTCTCACCCAGCAAATCAAGGTAAAATATCATTTCATAATATTTTCTATTTTTTAAGCTTTTTTCCTCGTTTAAAAGGGGATATTTGTTTCATTGCTTGAAAATAATATAAATAATGAATTTATTGAATTAACTTATTATTAATTTATTGTTCTTAATTATTATTATATCCATGATTATTTTTCATTATCATTAAAATTAATTTATTGTAACAAATGTCTTACGTAGCAAATCAGCTGAAATAATTCCCTATAATTTATTGCATTTTCAATATTCTTCCCCGTTCCGATTCATTTTCTGTAATTTAATATCCCCATAAACGAAAGATCGTTTGAAGATACGGGGATTTAGTGAGAAATTAAATTCAGCTTTAAATTCAAATACCGACCAAATTCTCACCATTAAGGTACATAAACTTTAAAAAGTCTTAAATGAATCAGCAGCTATTATAGATAGATAGATAGATAGATAGATAGATAGATAGTTAGATAGATAGATAGATAGATAGATAGATGGATAGACAGATATATATATATATATATAGATATATAGATATATAGATATATAGATATATAGATATATAGATAGATAGATAGATAGATAGATAGATGGATAGATAGCATATGATTGTAATTATTTAATGTGACAATTTATATCATTACATTTTTGGTTTTTCTTTTAGGATGTTGCTAATGAGTTGGAAGAAGTCAAAATTTTACAGGAAACATCTGTTGCTAATCTGGCTAATGTTGAAAGGAAGTTTAAATCATGCTCAAAGGAACTTGATGATGTGAAGAGAGATTATGATGCGGTACTGTGTCTTTCTTTTGCACTTTTTGAAAAATAACCGGCATAGGTCAATTATTTTTTAAAATATTAGAAGATTACCTTTCTTTACAGCTGTGACTTCCAGTCTTTTCCTGCGTAGCAATGTAAATCAACACANTTTGTATTTGCAAACCACTCCTCCTCTCAAATTGTTTTTCTTTCACATTTCTGTTTCTGTTTACCTCTCCCTAGCTCTGTCTCACTCTCTCTCACTCGCTCACCATATATAAATATATATATATATGTGTGTGTGTGTGTGTGTGTTTCGTTGTCTCTCTCCCTCTCTCTCTCTCTCTCTCTCTCTGTCTCTCTCTCTCTCTCTCTCTCTCTCTCTCTCTCTCTCTCTCTCTCTCAAACACACGCAGATAAACAAAATAGGGGTAAAAAGATTATTGCCAATAATTTCTAAGTAAATATCGTTTTAATCCGTTAGTAATTTATCATTGTATAAGATTATTTCGTATTTTATCATCATCATCATCATCATCATCGTCTTGATCATAATCGTTTAAGACCCTTTCCGATAATGCTTTTTCCTTAATTTGCCTTTTCCTTGATTTTACGTGATTCTATGTGACAAGTCAAGCATTGTACCACACACTCATACACACACTCATATATATATATATATACGTCTTTCATTTAATCTTAAACGCTTTTTGGCAGTTAAACATGTTGCAAGAACGATTTTTAAGGAATGGAGGTTTAAAGAATAATTATAAGGTTGTATCTGAATGCTTATCTAGAATGTTAGCTTTGGAATTTTTGTTGCTTGAAAAGTTTTATCTTTCTTTTAATAAGCACCATCGTAGGTTGATGCTGAGATTCTTATGACAGGTATTATCAACTGTACTCTCCTTTCGCACTCATGTCTTAAATTACTCTGATGTTACCACCAAAATATCAGAAAAATAAAGATTCTTTCTCTATTTGTTCCATTTCCTACATGTAGGCAGAAAGAGCCAAGAAGATAGCGAATGCTGAGCTAACTGAGGTTACAAACAGACTTGGTCAACTACAAGCCAACCACTCTGAATGCTATGCTCTTAAAACCAGAGCTGAGAGGGATCTCAGTGACCTTCGAGAGGAATTCGAGGAACTGGAAGAATCCGTTAAAGGAACTGAAGACAAAGCAAGAAGAGCACAAAACGAGGTACTTTTTTTTGTACACTCTCTCACACCACCCATAATTAATACCAATGAATGTGATAAAAAACATCTATCTATCTATCTATCTATCTATCTATCTATCTATCTTTCTATCTATCTACCTCTCTATCTCTGTATCTCTCTATCTCTATCTCTGTCTCTCTGTTTCCAGTTCTCTCTCTCGCTCTGCCTCTGTCTGTCTGTCTGTCTGTCTCTGTCTCTTTCTCTCTCTGTCGCTCTCTCTTTCTGTCTCTCTCTCTGTCTCTCTGTCTCTCTCTGTCTGTCTGTCTCTCTCTGTCTCTGTCTCTCTCTGTCTCTCTCTCTCTCTCTCTGCTTCTCTGTCTCTTTCTGTTTCTCTGTTTCTCTCTGTCTTTCTCTCTCTCTCTTTTTCTTTTCTCTCTCTCTCTATTATTATTATTATTATTATTTTATGTTTTGAATTTGCTTTGTCTATATACGATCAGTGCCAAGTCCCACCCTAGGACCACAAGCAATAGAAAGAATAACGAGAAAAAAATCTGATCAATCTACATAGAAAAAAATTTATGCAAGAAATGTGATGTACCCATAAGTGCGATCTTCTGTGTTTCAGAAAGAGGTATATTCCCAGGGATTTGGTCAATATAACACTGCAATTTTTGATACCATTCCAAGAGCTCCAATAACAACAAAAACTGTAGTGGCTTTAAGATGCTACATCTTTGTGATTTCTATCTCCAAGTCTTTCTTCTCATCAAGGTTTTCAAATATCTTTTATGATGTGCTTTTACCAGCAGGAGTGTCCATATTGATTATTATTATTATTATTCATAGTCTTTATACAGGATAATTGTTTCAGTTCTGTATACAAATTTAGAAAAATTATACATAATAAAAACTGTTTTATCAACGATTATTATGATTATTACAAAACTAACCACTTATTTTCATACACGTACCTGTGAATCATGCTTGACGTGTCTTCTTATTTACAGATTGGTAATCTTCAAAAGGAGCTTGGCAAGGTTGTTAGTGACAGGCAAACATCAGAAAAGAATCGAGAAAATGCAGAGAAGCAAGTGAGGGAGCTGACTGTTCGTATTGAAGAGATGGAGAGAGTTGGAGTGAGAATGCTGAAGACTCAAATCCGAAACTTGGAGCAGAGGGTAATTATGTTATGTTTCTTGTTATATCAACTAATCATTTGTCGCAAATGTCATTTGTAAAAACACATCAGCATCGTAAAAACATTACAACTCTTTATGAAATAGTAATCACAAGTATCAACTGGCCACTAGTATCATGAGTAAAGAAATATATCAAGAAAGTGGTTATCATCTAAACGATTTCCTATATTAGACTTTTAATGCTAGTTTCAGAAATCGAACTTTTGCTGAACAACTGTCAGTTGTGTCAAGATTACGACGATTTGGAGGTCATACTGACCCCAAATCATCTTTTTCTTTGGCCGATGGCCAAATCAAAAGAAGTAATGCACCTGGGAAAAATGACTTGGAAAGAAAAAGGGGTAAACTAAACACAATGATTGTACATTTCTTTGAAAACATGGTCTAAAGAGTAAAAAATGACGTAAAGGAAGCATCAACGTATATAAGCAACCAGAAGCTCAACATCAACAAATGTTGGAGATATTTATATCCAAAGAAAAATAGCATTGCATTTATGAAGGCCGTATCGAGAAAACCTTACCTCTGAGAGACAAGCAAATGCCATTGTTATAATTCAGATGGTTTTAATAAATCAATTGTTATCTCCAATGACAATAAATGCGGCTAGAAATTCGCATTAAAGTGACAGCCTTTCAAGACAAGAATGAAACAAAACCTATTTTAAGAAAAGAATGGAATGGAATTGAGACACAGAGTGAATCTCACACCTTGGTCAGCATAATGAAATAACCATTTTAGGAAGTCTCTTCAGCAAGAGATACAAATAATTATATCCTAGAGAAGTGCAAAATTGTGTTTAAGCAAGAGTGTCTGCATTCAGCTTGCAACCGTGCAGCTGATTACAAAGTTAAAACCTAAAAGAACGTCTTTCGTTTCTGATAAAAAAAATTTTTAATACCTGTTACAAAACTTTAATTATTTTTTTACATGAAAAACTTCAATCAAAACAAAATAAACACTGATAAAAGACAATGGGATTTTTAGCTATTTAAAAGTGGTTTAGAATGAAATTGTAATGATAAACGAAAAACTTTTTAACTTAATACAAGATTGTATTTTTATTCCCAATCAAAATTTGCGAATGATCTGAGTTTAAAACGTTTTTCATATCAAAGTATTGAATGAAAGCTTTAATTTGGTCTCAACCAAATTGTAAAAGGATGATCAAATGAAACATTTTAATTTGGTTACTCTTATGATAAAGAGTAATAAAGTGCAATGCTTTTCTTTTTTTACCTCTTCCAGCTTTTGATTCATCGATACAATTCGAAAGGTTGAGTTTTCCGTGAAGGAAATAATTAATTTGTTCCAACTGTATTATTTTTAAACTGCCTTGAAGAAGCAACTATTGTAATCATAGCATTTAAGGGCATAACTCGAAAAGTTAGATTTCAGTTTCTTTATAACTTTCAAGAGGAACCATAGCAAAATTATTGTTGTAAACCTGGAAGTGATATTTAAAGGTAACAGAAAGGAAAAATACGTTTTTGTCAAAGGTTTACAGCGACTTTGAGAATTTTGAACAGCTCATAAAGAGTTAACGAGTTTCTTGAGAACAACTTCAGTTTTTCATAGGAGACTGTGACTGCTTTTCTTCAGGTTTTTGTCACTTTTCTTGAATTATAGTTTGTGCTAGTTTCTTTATCTTCCATCGATAATATGAGCATGAAAAACGTTTATTTCTGTCGATCGCAGTAAACCCGTAGCTTTACTTGGAAGGGGAATTCGTTTTTTCTTTAAAAAAAAGTGACCAGATGAACAAAAAGCTCTTACTGCAAACTACATTTGACCGACCATTAAACATATTCTTTGTTGCTACAAACGTCGGAACTTAATGGTATCACTAAAATGCTTACAGCTTATTAGGTTGGCAAATGTCATGATCTGAAATTAAAAATTTAGTTTTTCTGCTGCCAGATTGCTATTTATTGTCGAAGAGTCATCAGTTCCAAATTCAATCGTTTTACCAGAATGTATTTGCAACCAATGATGTTATCATATCTTAGATGAAAAAATACTGGGCTACTTTACTGAAGCTCGTACTCTTCCAGGCCTTACTTTATTCTTTCTCTTTACCCTTGACGTTTTGTAAGGGATTTCTTTTGCTAAGAGGTTCCCGATTAGAGGCTCAGCCACGTTCCTAGACGTACTGAGACAAATTCGTTTCTCTTTCTTTTTAATAGCATACCTTGTGTTTGTAGATGTTATGGAAAGAGAATCGAAGGAGGAAACAAAAAATAAAAAAAAAAGAGAAATTTAAAAACACAAAGCAAAAAATTCAAATAAGAAAAGTAACTTTCTGCACTGAAGAGACTTTTACTCTTGGTTAATGTACAAGAAGTTAACAAAATAACCACCAGGTTTAAAAAAAATAAAATACAATATCACATCTTCATTACTCACCTAAACATAGATCTCACTTTATTTGAAAAAAATTACTTTTATTTTTTAGATTTTATATGGCGTAATTAAAATTTACTTTAGAAAAGGTTGCTTTATTATTACCCATTTTTCTAATTAAAGATCCTAAGCTATATATGTGTTTGTAATTGTCAATTTTCGAAAATTGACTTTGGTTTACCAATAAGACTCTTGAATCGTTCAATTATGAATTATGATTTTAGAATCATGACCTTGAGGCAGAGCTTGCAGAGGAATTACGCAAGCATGCAGAATTACAAAAGTTGTATGCAAAAGGTGATCGGAAATTGCGTGTGCTTATTGGCCAATTGGAAGAAGAAAGACACGCTTTGCAATTGGCGCATGAGCAAAATGAAAAACTCAATGCAAAATTAAAGAAAATGAGAGAACAATTGCAGCAATCGGTAATTTTTCATAATTTATTCTTTCAATATAGATTTTTAAAAATTTACTATTTAATCCATTTCAATTTGGATTTTGAAAATAAAGGTTTATCTGTAGAAATAATAAGGATATAATTATTGTTATGGATTGCTTTGCTTTGCTTTGTTTCAATTTAAAGGGCTTTTCAGCGCTAAACACTGACCATATTAGTTCTTTATGTGACCGGTGAAGGAAAAAAAGAAGGGCATGTGTGTGTGTGTGTGTGTGTGTGGTGGGGGGCATGTTTTTAAAGATTATTAAAAATATTATAGTAGAAAAGTGGAAAGTGTGTCTGTACCAAACTGGGTTCAAACACGTGTGTGTAACTGCCATGGGTCCATTTTCTCTACTAACGACTTGCCTGCGTTCGTTCTTAAGCAGAAAGCGTTTGCAACCATGTCTAACACTTAAGTGGCCTAGTATCCCTCCAGATCCTTATAGTTTGACAACCCATATAAAGCAATGAGTCTCGCACAGAATGACGACATTCACCCAAGGTCAGATCAGCTGATCGCAGCGAAAACAGACAGCAAGGAAATTGTGAAAATAATGTATAATTGGTGGAAAGGATTTGGAATAGTAGAAAAATTGTTGGTAGAGCAAAAGGCCTAGCAGCCATATTCATTCGTTCAAACACCATTCAGTGCAGATAAATCTTTCACATGTTCTACATTTCCAAACCCTCATTCCCTACAGTTTCTTATTTGCGGAAAAATAATTTAATAAGGGCATTTCACGCAACGTAGAAAGAGAAAGTTTAGTTTGGGGATACCTTCAAGCCCGCTGCTAAGAATTTTTTGTTATATTTTGATTTGAAAGCTAGGATGGCTTCAAAAGACAAAATGATGGGCATGTTGGTATGTTAGTATTGTTACGAATCTATAGTCCAAAAATGAACTACTCAGGCAACCGTGATATAAAATATTATTGTGTTTTGAAATCCTGTGCTGAAAGAAATTTATATTATTTTTCTATATAATCGTTGAGTGGCAGCAAGAGCCTGAAAAGGGAGCAAGAGTAACCTTTCTGAGTAATAGAAACCTAGGATTGAAAAAGTAATCAAACCAGACGACGTGGAAAGCATAGATTTGGCGTTATGGTACTTTGTCATTCTGTATTGAATACTGGCAATGTTATTTTTCACAATAAAGTTAGAACAGACGCTTAACCTGAAGAGGGAGTCCATGTCAGTTGGTTCTTAGTAATCCATAATCCCAAAATAAGCTAAAAACAAGTTGCTTATCAACTCTCAAAATATCTGCAAAAATCAAGTCAGATTTAGAGATAACGTAATAATTTAGGGAACAATGGTTATTTATTACTTTGCAACCAAATGTTTTAAATTATTCTTTATTTGGTAAGAATTCTGTCCTTTATTTCTATCCTAAAATCCCACTTTTTAGCAGATGTATATTTAAAAACGAAGTTTTGTTACAATTTTCTCCTAAAACATATTCCGATCTTTCTTTACTCCTCTTAGGAATCAGAAGCAGCGGCGATCACAGCCAAATATCGAAAGACAATTTCAGAATTGGATGACGCAGAGGAGAGAGCAGATTCGGCAGTAAAAGCATTAATGGCTCGAGCTCATGCTAAGGCTGACGAGGAGTGAGTATATTAGATAATTTTAGCCATCTTTTAAATTAGAAAAGTTAGGAATAATAATTTTGTCTTCAAGTCTAACATCTCATATTCTACATCATTTTCACTTTTTTGCTCATGTCCACTCCGGACAAGTTTCTATTCCTTAATTGATTCCTCTTTACAACTAATCAGATCACTCGCAGTATCGCTACAATTCTGATACCATGTGTTATTTTTGTAATAGAAAAGCAGGAGTGGCGTAAGGTCCCAAAAATGAATCGAATGTGTTCGTTCTCCAAGACAAAGACCCACAGTAAAAATTTTACCAGGCAACATAGAAAGCTCAAAGTTTATATGAGTGCTCTGCAGTTTTGTCTATGAAATAGCCTATGGTGGTTTGGTTTTGCTATAACAACTTGGGTAGACGTTAGGGGTAAAAATGTTTTAATTGTCACCTATCACCTGTAGCGATTTATAGTCCCAAACTGGATTTAACAAAAGTTGCTCAGCAGTAGATTAAGTCAGACTTTTCTTTTGATTTCACTTTTTTCGTCGAGAAAACAATGATTCTATGTCAATCTGACGCCTCTATAAGCGCCTGGTACCTCTTCCAATTCTTAAAGAATTGAGACAAAAATGTAACTAAAGACGCATGGAATAAAATGTACACTACAAGTACACTACAAATTTATAAAACAAATTTTTTTAATTGCTTTACCATCTACTCTACTATTATTACACCGCTCTACAACTGCTTACTACTAGCAGTAGTACTACCACTACTAATACTACCACTACTACTACATGTACTTCTAATACTTCTAATACTACCACTGCTACTACCATTACTACAAATACTACCAATACTGCTGTTGCTGCTACTACTACTACTACTACTATTACCATAACTACCACTTCCTATACTATTACTACTACTATTACTACACCTGTTACTACTACTATTACTACTACTACTACAATTACTACTATTACTGCTACTGCTATTACTACTACCACTGCTATTACAAATACTACGACTACTCTTACTACTACTACTGCCATTAGAGCTATTAAGCTGTCACCTCCCTTTTCCTAAATTGTCAAGAAGGGTGTAAATATTTAAATTGGAAGAGTTTTCAGATCAACAGTATTCTGTTTGTGATCACAAGAGCACTTAATTTGATACCCATGTTATTGATCGTTAAACGTAATCAAAAGCAGATATATAAAATAGTTTTAGAAAGAATCCCTCAGTTTTGCATGACCAATTAAGTCTAGGCGATCAGTCTTGTATCGTGGCTCAACAGACTCTATTTCTTTATGTGTCTGCAGTTCGCAATCATTTCATTTCTTTACTTTAAAATATTATACTTTTTCAAAAATATCCATATCAAGTTTTTCTTTTAAATATAAACTACATTTATTATGTAATTGTTGAAATGCTCACATCGTTTCCGTATTTTCCTTTTTTAATTTTGTTTTGAAAATTCAGCTTATTTTTTGTTTCATATATAGTTAATTAAAGATGTCTTGTGGTTTGCGAATCGTGTTTTAAAAGTATGCTCTGTTAGTCCAATCAACACGTTTTCTTTGTATGCTGGGACATTTTATGTCAGCAATGCTTGGCAAACAATATTTTAAACCAAGCAGTTTTCTTTGATAGGCGTGGTTATTTGTTAATACAGTTGCAGGTCATATTTTTTGTACTTTCGTATTACCATCATATTTATTGCACTTTCATATAACCATCATATTTATTGTACTTTCGCATTACCATCATATTTATTGCACTTTCATATAACCATCATATTTATTGCACTTTCATATAAACATCATATTTATTGCACTTTCATATAAACATATTTATTGCACTTTCATATAAACAT
>RDPX01000128.1:1865393-1877633 GCA_003991215.1 Morbakka virulenta
TATATATATATATATATATATATATATATATATATATATGATTGAGTATTACACTCCCTTACACTCCCACGAAAGTTTGGTTGAGCACTCTCTCTGAGATTCGGGGACCTGTTGCTTGCGTATTGCGGAGCTCACTGCGCTTGCGTAGTTTGAGCGCTCTGACAGGATCCCACAGAAACTCTTTGGGCTGTGTTTTTTCCGGCAACATGGCCAGAGAGATGTGTCACAGAAGCTCTGTGCTGCACTGATTAGCCCACAAAGGGCGAAACGGTACTGTCTGCAGAATGAGTATATATATATATATATATATATATATATATATATAAATCCTCTGGAAACATTGAGCACTCTTAGTGAATATTGGTATACTTTACTAATATTACTATATATATACACATATATAAACATATATATATACATAAATATACAGCGTTTTCAGCTTAGAGCATGGTATGTTCATCAAGTAACAAACTTATTCTTCCACAATTTTGTGAGAGAATGTGTTTACCATATGATGAACACACACACACACACACCTCTTCGCTTTACCCACATTCACAAACTAAATGAACAATTTTTGCCATTTTACCCTGTCCTTAATTAATTTTTTCAGATGGCATAGGTCCTCATATTAATTCAAGTTCTTAACAATCATTACGTTCACTAGCAATTTAACGTCATTTTCTAATACAGTAACCAGGACAGTTCTTAGTCTACCTCTAAATCTCTTCTTCTTAACGCTCTTCTCAAAATAATATCGTACTTTTTCTAATCTAAAAAATCAACATTTATTCTTAGCTAATGTTCAAACATTTACTATCTTGATTTTCGAATTTCTTTGCTTAACGGATAGGCATTACTCATTTCGTCACTTGTTACATACAAAGTGCCTCCATGAATGATTCCAAACTTTTCTTGATTGTTGACGATAAAAATAGTTTGATGAATTTTCTTTTTCCTGTGTCATTCTCCAACTGGTACTCTGAAGTCCTGAATAACAGGGTCCCCCGCTTATTGTTTTTGGGGAAATTTTGGGAATCCCCGTTTATAAATTTTGGACTTTTAGTGACAGTACAAATCAGCTTTAGCGAACAAGCAAGTGTTTTATTTTTGAAATCTCTTTGAAATCGGACATGTTTATATCTTGTTTCGAATGTTTTATTCAAACGTTTATTTCGAATGATTGTTTCGAATGATGGTTTCGAATGTTTGTTTTTAAGTGAGTTTTTGACAATTTAGAATAGAAATCCAAGTGCTTCTTTAGCCGTAAAAAAGGAGCTAGGTGAATTGGTTGATAAATGCAAACAGAAGTATGAGGAAGAAGTTAAAGCTTTACAAGGGAAAACAACCTATTACTAAGGAAAACACGTCGAAAAGAAACCAAAACAAGGCTTTCTTGCTGCTGCAGTAAGAGAGTTTTATAGCGATCTTTCGAACGTTAAACACAATGATCCGAATCTAACTAATGCTGCAAAGTTTGCCAAAAGATGTCACGAGAAATACGTAAGAAATGGTTTTGCTGAGGAGGAACCATCCAAAAAAGATTCCTTGAGAGTGGAGGAGGAAGAAAGTGTAAGGCCCCTGACGTTAGGGATGCTATGTTTGCATGGTTCACAAACGTAAGAGGAGTACTGAAGGGTCATTTGCCTATCAAAATGTTTCGATCAAAATGCCAACAGGTTTATGATAAATGGCTGAAACAACAATCTTATCCGGTACCGGAGGAAGATCAGTTTAATTTTAGTAAGCATTGGATTCAAGAGTGGATGAAGAATTACAATGTTAGCCTTCGAAAGCCAAAAAATAGGTATACGATTAAGTGAAAAGATTGAGTAACTCGGATTTCGGATTTTTTACAAAGCATCTGGACCGTACGAAAGTACTCTGTAATGGGTGTTATAATGGATGGATGATATGGCATTGATCCACTCATTATTAACAGAGACCAAATGCCTCTTCACATCAATGAAAGTGTAAGTCAAAAGACACTTTCTTTGAAGTCAGACGACCTTTTTGTAAAAGAAAGCTACATGCTTTCGAGAGAAAGGGTAACGTGCTTCACACAGCTATGTAGTGACCCGAAAATGGAATTGAAAGCAGAATTTGTCTTCAAAGACAAAGGCACTCGAACACATCTCACGCCTCCTGAAAGGGTAAATTTTCAGTTAGCCCTTGAGGGATCTTATCGTATCGAGCAGATTTTAGGTATGATCGTTAAGTTACCAAATTGATTTAATATATTTATAGAACAAGAATATGCAATATATACATATTAGACAATTATTCTGTCCATTCAATGCCCGCTGTTCGACAAACCTTGTTTAAAAGAGGCTATGTTCGTGTTGTTATTGGTAATGGGATCACCGGAGATGTACAGATCAACGATACAAACTGTCATCGTCATTTAAAAAGTCGTTATCGCGATTTGGAAATGAAGTTAATGCTTGAGCAGCTTGAAAATGATCCTGATAAGATTCATTCTCCTTCGCGAAACGAGATGATGTCCATGCTTTGGAAAGCTTGAAAGTCACTTAACTTTGACACCGAGAGAGAATTTAACTCACTGTATGTGACAAATTCTTTTGAAGGATCAGAAGATCACTTCGTGCCAGATAAACTATTTGGTCTCATTGGAGATGAAATGGTAAACGTTGGGAAAGAATTAATGTCGTCCAGCCCGGTGAAAACTTCAAAAGAGGTTGTTCGTTAAGACCACCCAAGGGAGTCAAACGAAAACCGAATGTCGAGGGAAGTGAGTTGCTGGATTGTGACGGAGAGAAAATTCCTTTAGAGGAGTTACAGGAAGAGTGTGATAAAGAAGAAGTTGCAGGCGTGGCAAAAAAAATGTAGCAGGAGTTGCTGAAAAACCTGCTCCATCAAATAGCAGCTTATCAATTCCAGCACAGCATGCCAGTCTTTCAAATTCAACCAGTGATCCTTATATCAAAACAGATGCGGTATTTCTAGAAATGTTACAAGAGATCATGACAGAGCTAGCACATTAAAATTGTTTATCCCCTACTTGTCTCAATTTAAGGCAACATATCAAAAAGCTTGATGGAATGTTAAAAATGTAATAGGCAACCACATGCAACCCAAGAGGGTCAAATCAATGCAATGATCACGTTTGGTGCTCGACCATCAGATGATTCAAACAGCAGTAACGAAACACCGAATACTAACTAATATTGGGAGATAAGTAATGGTAGGGATTCCTTATATGATTACACTGTTCAAACGAATCCCTCCATTGTCCAGTATTTTGAGCCAACTAACAGAGGTGATACATATAGGCTAAATGATACAGAACTTGAAGTATTTGCTGAAGATTTTGTTCAAAAAGTAAAGGACCCTCAATTGATTCCAGTTGGCAGAAGCCGAGTAAATTATGTTGTTTAAAAGAATGAAACAATTTAATGAAACTTATCTGACACAAGTATTTAGTCATTGTTGATATTTTT
Organism: Morbakka virulenta; assembly: GCA_003991215.1. Lineage (NCBI taxonomy): Eukaryota > Metazoa > Cnidaria > Cubozoa > Carybdeida > Carukiidae > Morbakka > Morbakka virulenta. Next base: position 1,868,855 of record RDPX01000128.1, read on the forward strand.
AAAAAAATTGTTTTCATTTGTCTAAAATCCTCTGTAACAAATTTTTATCTTCCCCTTTAAAAACGTTTGGTATAAAAAGCTTTCTTGGGGAAAAATAGGCATTTGGGTGCCATTTGAGGTTTTCGGACCGAAGGTCTATTAAAATGTGCAATTGTAGCATTTTGGTCAGCCTGTAACAGGACCTGAAGGTGATGACCCCCCCTTATTACAACCGCCCTGTTATTTGGGAACTTAGAGCAGAGTTAAATTATTTGGAGCAGCAAATAATTAAAAGTTTCAAAATTAACACTTCTTCCTCCTTTAGAGGAGGGAAAACTAAAATGGAGCCAAACAGCCGTCCTACTTATTAAAATATTGTTATTAAAGTTTTGAGCTAGGATTCCTCTAGCAAAGTACATTGTCTTGCTACCTATCATTAAAGAATCTCCGAGTACACGCAAGTACCATGCTTTACAAATTGCAGGTAAAAGCAATGTTCAAAGATTGACAAAGGGCATATAACTCATCACTCCTCCAGGATAACATCAGAGGTGGACCAACAGATCATAAACGGAAATCTTTTATCAATTTTTGAAGAATGTAACAGTAATTGGAGTTAAACGAATAATAATAAAACAGGGTACAAGACAATTTAAGTGTACTGCCTGAGACATAAATCCAACTGGAAACAATACATCTGCAAGATTTGAATGTCATTGGTAGATTATGAGGTAAAAGTAAGTTATAAAATCATTTAGGAGTACTACATTAGGTCCCTGGATGCAATTTGAAACAATACCTCTGCAAGATTATTGTTTGACCTCAGTGTGAGAATTTTTTCCTTAGAAATTTTTATTACTAAAGGCATCAATGTTTGCATCTCACCCTTCCCAATATTAAACATTCTACTAAAAAAGATCTCTATTTTTAGAATTACCAAATGACTTAGTTGTTGAAATAAAGACACAATTACATTGTGGCTTGAGTATGGTCATGTGTCATTAACAGAAGATAATCAACCACATCATCAACCGAACTGATGTGAGTTTAGAATATTAATTAATGGATTGTTAATATTTGGTAAAGGAAGCTTGTCTGTCATGTTCAGATAAATTACAAACCTGGAAGCTATTTACTTTATTATACAGGGGCATCTCCAGTTAGTGTTAATTCCAAAGTAATAATATGAAAGACTTAAATTCTAGTGCAACTGCAGGCATATGTGAGACGTCAATGCCAAAATGTGTGCAGTTGGTTTACAGCTTTAAGATAATTCATGTTTCCTGCTGACTTGTTGTTGATTGTGGTAATGAGGAAGCTTCTGTCACGGTGTCTGTTCCGGCTGTTGAGCCAGCGGTTGATGACCTCCTGGCTGGTTTTGGCTGTCATGTGATCGGGTGCGAAAATGTTGATGCATGAAAATAGATGATTCACCCTCTTATTCCCGCATGCAATGTGGGATCGTTCACAAATGACTTCAACCAATTTTCACCATTTTGTAACGCCCCTCCCCCTCGTGTCAACTCTTGTCAACTTTTGAATTTCTGAGCCCCCCCCCCCCCTACTTACTTCTTTGTTCAGTAATGCTCAGCAATCAGCATACTGGTTGATTTGCATTTCTTTCTCAAAATGTATCTTCCCTGACACTTTTACATGCACAAGTAAAATACTCATCTCGCGCTAATAGACTGAAGGTTGTTTAGTCTTATATGTATGTATATATGTATGTATGTATGTATGTATGTATGTATGTATGTCTGTATGTCTGTATGTCTGTATGTATGTCTGTCTGTATGTATGTATGTATGTATGTATGTATGTATGTCTGTATGTATGTATGTATGTATGTATGTATGTATGTATGTATGTATGTATGTATGTATGTATGTATTTATTCGCCACTAACAAAAATATACAAATGTTCAAAGGTAAATGTTAAAAACCTAATACATGATGTTATCCAAAATAGTTAAAAAAATAAGAGTAAACAGAAACAAAAAAGAACAAAACAAACAGGCGGGACGGTAATCTAGCGAAACGGTGGCAGGGGTAGCATAATACAGATCATGAAGACCTTATTTTCATTATGACTCCTTGTTTGTTAGACCTGAGCAAGTGGTGCTAAAAATGTCCACGGAATAACAAAGTTTTACCTGCCCACTGGCACGTGGAAAGAGTTTTCTGTGGCGTGCGACAGGATAACACTCAGTGTTGAGTTGAGTATAGCGGAACTCACAAGGAGCTCTGCACTGTTGTGTGAAACGTTATGATGAAAGAAGAAGAAATAAAGTTCCGTTATTGATGATGATGCACACAACATTGAGTTTTATCCTGTGGTGCCCTACAGTGCCACATGACAGCCAAAACCAGTCAATAAAAGGTCATCAACCGCTGACCAGCCGGAACATAGACTGTGACGGACGCTCCCCTCATTGCCGCAATCAACAACAACAAGTCAGCAGGAAACATATGAATCGTTTGAAAGCTGTCACCAACTGGCACACATTTTGGCCTTGACGTCTCACACATGTCTGCAATTAAACCCAGTAAATCTTTTTAGGGCGCAACACAGGGCTGTAATTCTCTCCAACAAGGTTGGTGTTTTTGAGTGTTTGTGATCTCCGGCGAAATCAAAATAACACACGTGAAGTTTATATTTTGTGTGATCTTTGGCCCAAATCACACGCAGCACGTGTGGTCTGGGCCAGAATCCAAAGAACCATAACGATCACAGGCGAATATGAGAATAAACAAGCATAAAATGTTATCACAATGATACACGTTCAAACAGAAATGGATTTAATCTTTATGGGAAACATTGACTACTTTTAAAATTGAATCAGAAAGTAAAGTTTATGTTGAGTGGAATCCAGAGATCCTTATTACAGTGCTTTTAAAATGTTGAAGTCTGTCTCCATTGACTTAGGACGTTTTGCAACATCATTGGTTTGGGTTTTTAGATTGAATATTACAAATTAGTTTTTGGAATACGTTTAGTCAACAACTTCTGTGAAAAAAAGCCCTCAAAACAGTTATTGGTTTTAAAAAAAGGAAACATTAAAAAAATAATCGAAAAGTTCTGAAAGTTCGTAAGTACTTTAAGTACTTTCCTCTTATACATATATATATATATATATATATATATATATATGTCTAAGCACATTCAGTTTTGGATGGAAGGTCTTTACTGAGGTTTATCACAATAAGCCTATAAAATCCTCTTTTAGATCCGGCTGGTCATCTCAGTAGTACTGTGGAAAAATCACATTCAAATAAATCACAATATCTCACTGCTACCAGACCATAGCGTCTGGTGGCAGTGAGACATGGCCCACATGGAAAGCGTTAAACCGTCTACGTGTGAGGACATGGCAGATGCATGGCATTTCGAAAGACCTGGGGCTTCACAACCTAGGATCTCTACATCTGTGGTCAAAAACAGACAGTGGAACACCTGCTTAGCTGCTCAACTTCCCCAAACTGCCTACGAAAGGAGTTATATCAACCAACACCAGCTGTCATTAACTCAACCAAGGAACTGACCAAGCAACCTGTGATATGTCAAGGACACGACGACGAAGAAGAAGACCAACATACACAGTATTACATATTCCATGTGCGAAATCTGAAAACCTTACAAAAAAGAAACTCTATTGCCATATTGGCCGCCTACGTTGAGCAAGGATCCATCTTCCTAAAGAGATCATACATATAAAGAAGTAGCTGAGATTCCAGGGGGTGGCATCCAGTCACGTAATCAATTTAACATTGATTCACTGAACTCATGATAAATACATGACATATACAAAAATCAAAGTCAGAAGTTATCCGTCTCATTATTTTGGGGGTCGCTGAGAAACCTTTTTATTATTTTTTTGTTAGATTACAGGCCTTTATCTTTGAAAATATATCCACGTGACTCCCTTTTTCAACCCGGATGACCTCTTTATTGGTGATATCGAAAAATAATGTACCTTAGATTAAGTACAGGGCTTCAAAGTAGCCTGACCTCAAATTTGAGATTTCCACGTTGTCTCAGCACATTCAGTTTTGTATAGGAGGTCTTAACTGAGGTTTATCACAATAAGCCAACATGTTTTTCTTTTAGATCCTGATGGGTCACCGCCAGTAGAAAGGTAGAAAAATCACATTCCCTTTGTTTAGCTGAAACCTCATGAGTAACATGACATAAAAGTTGATAATTTATGCATTTTGTGCTAATCTATTCGACTATTCACACATACATACACACATGCAAGCACCCAGACAACCTTCCAGTCAAAAGTCTTAACCACTCCTTCGGCCACATAGACATTTTAACCAAGACGGATTGTTCTTCTATTCAGAATTTGAATTTCTATTTCCTTGCTTCAAGTACACTTTTCTTTAATGACCAATATTTCACTGGTATATATTAAAGAAAATATGATTATTATTCTTAATGGACCAAACCTTCAATATCTAACTAGTTTCGTCTCAGGTAAAAATTGACATATGTTAGATTAGGAAAATGAGCATAGGTGAAAGGAGAAAGTTGTTTTAGTGAGATTCGAAGTCATTCCTACTGAGAGGTAAATATATCTAGTTCACTAGCTTAAGCATTGAGAACTACAAAGTAATAATAATATTTATCTTAATTATATAGTTCCCTTGGCAGTGTGGTTGAAATACTAAACCTTTCATGTAGTCAAATCAACTTCAAATCATGTAAGTAAAGCCATTACATTTTTAAGAACTGATCAGTATTTGAACAACTATAAGAACACTACATTTTAAAACTGTTGACCTCTCTTTTCCGTTTTTAAACCTCTGACCTCTCTTGATTCTGTTGCTGGTGTAGGCTACGTTATGTAAAGTATATTTTCTACATAATTTCCTCCAAGTTGAGAAGATGCTAGAAAGTTTGATCTTAATTCAGATTGAGTGTCTGGTCACCAAGAGAAAAAGCATTGTCCTTAAAATTAGAAATAGAACAATAATTTAAAACACATACTAAATATTTGCAAGATATCTTTCTTAACTATCACCATGTTATAAATACAGCCATGTCAGATTTAAGTTACAACTTTATTCCTCTTATATTCTCCGTTTAATTACAAAGGATAATTTCGTCTTCTTTAATATCGAAGCCGATGATATAATACATTTTATAAATTAGTAAGACAAAATTACGTTTAAAATTAAAATGCCAATTATCTCCCTGTCTCCTTTAAAATTGCATTAAATATATATTTTTAACTTATTTCAACCCTCAACACTGAATCCTGTCTGTAAATGTTCCTTCATACGATTCTGTAGCCCTCAAAAGGGTCACATGATGCACCAAACATTTTGTCCTCTGATACAATCTGATCAGTAAATTCATACTTTTGTTGTGTGCTTCCGGACCCGATATTTCTTGCAAGTAGAGACATCTGTTCCCCCAGCCCATATCTATGATTTTTCTCAATCTTGGTCTGCACATATTGACTTTGTTTTTGACTTTTGATATTTTTTCCTTTTCTTTTTTTCTTTCCTGTCTTTTCCTCAGGAGTCAAGGTCAGGTTTCTTTTTGGCAGTGGTGTCAACAGAACTCGTGCATGATTCCTACCACAAGGAAAGATATTGTTGTTCTTTACTGCTGGTGGTAATTCACCCTTGGCACGCCTGTGTACTGACTCTGGAAGGGTGGTGGACCTTTCAAAATAGGATTTTGACCTAATAACGATTTTATGCATGCAGATAACTTGACTTGTTCATCTTCACTTTTATCATTTATTGATTCCGACGACTTTGTTTTTACATCGATCTCTTTCGAATCCACGTCTCGTGATTCGGCATGAGAAGATGAACATATTGTTTTAGTAAAATCACCAGTTTGTCGACTTGAAGGATGATGGTCAGCACTGTGGTTGATTTCCTGATGCTTTTGATCAACTTTAGTAGTCGCTGATAGTACATTGAAAGGCGAAAAATATTTGTCCTCCCTGGCTGGATTTGGTAATGCCACTTTCTTTTCAATTTTCCAGTTACTTTCTTTTAAAGAGAAGTAGGCATTTTTTGAGTCATCAGGTGAATCGGTCACCGTCTCCTTTGATCTGATATTAGGAAGAACAGGCTTTTGGCTAAAGCTCTTTTTTGTATACAGTGAAATGGGGTACTGCATAAATAACTCATTTGTGGTACGTTTCATATGGTGCTTACCATGCCCCTTCAAATCTTTGGTAGATCCGGAATTTTCCAAGCCTCCAATTTCTTCGTCTTTGATGTTAGTGTTTTCATTTATTTTGTTGTCTACTTTAACTTCCGTAGATTCTTGAATTTCATCCCTTAAGAAAAAAAACCAGACAGCATTTAGTAATCCGAATACCACAACAAGTAATACTTGTGGTATCTATAAGTCAGACTAAGTAATGGCTAGCTGTGCAAGATTACTAGATTCTATTTTTTTTTGGATAAGAACAGTCCACTATGCACTGAGGATAGTAGAGAAGGTTATTCAGTTGAGCAAGAGCAATTAGTAAACGACCGCAAGGATTTATTCATGTTGTACCTGGAGAAATACTTTGTTACAGTCAGATAAAAAGAGTTTCATTTTCAGAGAACAAGTTTAAGAAAAAGTAAAGAGAGTAAGTAAAGGCTGACATGGAAGCAGCTCTGTGTAAGTATGATTGCCAATACTAAAAGTATTTGTGATGTAAGTGAAGGGAAGAGGAGAGCACAGGATCCTCATAAAAATATAGGCCACCAATCCCTCATTTGGAGGTGAATGGAAAACTTATCGAATTTGTGAAAAGTAGTAAATATCTTGTGAGTAATGGGAAATTAGTAAAAATATATAAAACTCGTACAGAAGAAAATTTCTACAGCAATAAGCTTTGTCAAGTAAGTGAAACACTATGTTCAAGCGTTAAGTTAAGAAATTTGTATCTTAGTGTTATTAAAGCCTACTTGGGTTATTGTGGCTCTGTTTGGGGATATTGTGGTGCAACTACCTTAAAAGCATTACAGACATCATAAAGCAGAGCTTCACGTATTGTTACAAGAATCCCATTCAACACTCCAGCTGTTTGGTTGATCATTCATTGCAAGAGTTGTTAATTGAGAAACTTGTTCAATGGTGTAAAAATAATCAATCAACTGGCATCTAATAATCTATGTAGTACCGTTTACAAGCTATTTGATGCCAAAATTGTACTCAATACCAATTGGAAACTTACTCTCACTAAATTAAAAACCACTTATGGGGAAAAGGCGTTGGCATTTCATGAGACTCACGTATGGAATAAACTAGATACAGAAAAGAAACCAGCTTTGTTGATACAGTCACAACTGACATTATTCAAGGAAAGCTGATATATGTCATAATAGTAATGTTTATTTGTTCAGTAGTCAATAACATAAATAGTTATAAATGAGTTTTAATTAAAATATTTAGTCTTCATAGCAATTTTGTTTTCAGAGACAGTTGTAAAATTCTTTTTTAATTCTCTCTCTTAAGTGAATTGTATCCTGGGGTAAATTGTCTAAGATAAAATAAAAAATAAAAATAAAAAAAATCTGAAAGAGAGATGTGTTGGTGGAGTACAGATATCCATCAAGAAATTGAAAACAAAAGAAATTTCAAAAAATGACAGTAAGACTGACAGTGAAAAAACTAATGGAATTTCTAGATATCTTTTTTCTTCTTTAAGTCTTAAGCAATCCTCTTTAGTGCAAAAGGTTGTTTTTCTGATATTTTTTTTCCACTTTGCACTTTTTGACTTTGTTTTTTCTTGCCATCTTCAGTGTCAAAATTCTGTCTCTAAAAACATGTACAAACTAAGTAGTATGCCACTTATAACGGAGAAATGAATTTAGCGCAGTAGTTTCAGATATGTGGATGAGAACTTGTCTGGGAACTTTTGGCATGGCAAGCTGTGTATTTAACCACTTGGCAACAACTGCTTAAAATATATCAATTGCACGAGATAGTTCTAAAAGAAAGTCAAAAACATTATTGGATATTTGTTGACTCAGAAAAATCGTTTGACACAGTCTCAAGAAATGTGGTGTACTGATGCCTGAGAAAGAAGAGGGACACTAAGAACATAACATCAAGTTTATGTATGTGTTAACAACGAAAAAACTGACGTATACAACCGTTTCAACGGATAGTTTTCATATGAAGGTTTGAGTGAACTAAGGCTCCTCTTATCTTACTCCACTGAAGATATACAGGCCATGTTTACCACTTGGCAAAATTAATACACCCTGGAAAAATTATCCCAGAATAAATGGGAGTAAAACAGCAACAATGGTGTGCAGCAAAGATAATCTACATATAACTATTGGGGATCTGAGAGGAACATAAATAAAACACGTATTCACCTTAAACTACTTTACTCTAGTTGTGAAAGTTCAAGTATGAATGGGAGAATGTAGCATGAGATGTCAGGAATTATATAAGTACATCAAAATGTTTGCGTGTCCATTTGAAAGCCAAGGTTTATCGAATTGTGATCATACCTTCATGAACATGTGGTAAAGGAATGTGATCGTAGAGGGAAAGTGAAGAGAGATTGTTGTAAAGGAAAAGAGAATACTAAGAGCGATATGCAGTATTCTATTAAAGGTGATCAAAACCAACCAAAATATCCAGAAAGAAAAGCAATGTGTCCAGTTTGCCCTTCATTACTTATTTGATTTAAAAATCTATGGTGCATTTTTTGAGCAATGTGATAAGTGCCTGTTATGTTTCCCTTTTTCTCTAAAACTTGAATATTATTACTATACAATTTCAAAACAATTTGGACCCTTGTCTTACCTAACAGAGGGAACT
>RDPX01000128.1:1894974-1919800 GCA_003991215.1 Morbakka virulenta
TATTCTCCCTTGGCCCAACAAATCCGAAAGTTACATAGTGTATGTACCAGCGTTGTCCCAATCGTCGTGGGAAGCTTAGGAGTGGTGACGAAGCGCTTGGAGCGCAGTTTGAAAGAGTTGGGCATCCCTGATGTCTTGGGTGAACTCCAAACATCTACCATCATTGGAACTACCAACATATTGAGGAAGGTGCTTAACCTCTAAAGCTACTGGTCGGTAGCCGGGGTTAAGTTTTCTCGTCCGGCAGGTGAATACCATCTCCCTGTGTGGGCTGTCATGCTGGACATGAACTTTGTTTATTATTATTATTATTATTATTATTATTATTATTATTATTATTAAGAAAAAATGTTCTCTTTGAATTGTTGTGTAAGATCCAACACCGGGTCACTACCAGTGACCTAGGGTGAGTTAAATAGGAAGTTTATTTTTTGTAAAAAGAGAGAATAATAATAAAATATTTAGTTTTAAAAATCTATAAATAAAGAATAAAAAGGTATATAGATATTATTCAGGACAATTCACGAACATCAACTACACAATGAATTACAACACACAAATATATACAAAAAAAGGTGAGAAGGTGGTGAAGACGTCAATTTCTAGATAGTGAACGCCCTTCGTAGTACATGCGCGGTGCTATTTAATACTATTTTTTGAATTTCATGAAGAGAAGGGTTTCCTCGAATTTTCTCAAGGTATTCACTGGTCCCTTTTTTTACCAGGCCCAAAGCACCTATCACTACAGGAACAGTTCTAGTTTTTAGGTGCCACATCTTTTCAATTTCAATTTCAAGATCCTTATATTTTGCAAGTTTTCACTATCTAATGGTACGCTCGTGTTAGGAGAAGGTAGGTATTGTGTTTCCTATCCTTATTGACAATATCAGGGCGGTTGGCCTGTATCATACGATCAGTATGAATTGAGAAGATTGGTTTGCCATAGAGTCATCGACATTATTGGGAAAATTAATCAGAATTGGAGAGATTTTCAACAGTCCTAAACAACGTAAGATCGAAGATTAGGTAAACTATCAAACTCCTTTTTTATAAGTGTATCCATGCTGTACTTAAATATTTGTGTTTTGACTTTTTAGTATCCTTTTATTGATCAATAGCTGGTCTTTACAGCCATATGAGCCTTTCTAACAACCATTTTGCTCAAGGGGAAAGATGTCATGGTCCTCCATGTGAGTGTAGGTTCTCTCGGTAAGAATTGAAGTTAGTAGTTTATAGATTGTTGTTAGGCATGTTATGGGTCTGTAGATCTTGGGGTTTCCAGTATCATTATTTTCAGCAAGCAGGTAAGTTGTGCTGAGACAGAACCATTCAAGTGTTGAGTCTGGTTCTCTTGATATTCAGTTAAAGTTGTGAGCTAGTTTCCAGTCCGCTGCATGGAGAGTGTCGAGCCAAAAAGTTGGGGATTTCGTCAATTCCCGAAGATTTCCACTTGTGAAATTTCTTGAGGGCCTTTACAATTTCTCCCGCAGTCAAGCTCTTCCTTGTTTGTTCGGGAATGTCTGTAGTGGAATCTTGTAGATGTTCCAACCATATGGCATTCATTAAATCCTTTGTCATTTCCTCAGATATTATTCCAAACACTACTATAGAACTTACTGGATTTAATGAAATGGCGTAAACGTTGGGCCTTAACTTTGAGTTTTTGTTTTAGCTCTTCCTCAATGGCGGGAATATGGTTTTTGTTTTCAATTTTGTATTTCCTTATTACTTTTTTAGCTTTATCAAATCTTAATTCTTTATCTCTTTGCACTTCTTCTAATATAGAGTTATTATTATTATTATTATTATTATTATTTTTTTTTTTTTTGTTATTGTTATTAGTATTTTTTTCTATTGATTTGCATTTTGAGATCAAACACCGGGTCACTACCAGTGACCCAGGCTCCCAAGAGCCCTTATCACAACAGGCACTATTTCGACTTCCTTCAGTTTCCACCTTCCTCCTATTTATTTTTACCTGGCGTTCCTGCCTCCTTTTGCCTTTGTATAGGTTTCAGTTCAAGTTCAGACAACCACCCATTTTTCCTTATGGTTATTATTATTATTTCTTTCGATTAAGCTATAACAAAAAAATAGCCCTAAAATATAACTACCAAAATTTGCTAGTTGCAATTGAAAACAAGTTTCGCATTATGAATGGTCGCAAAACAAACAAAAACAAACCCACCCACCTCAAAACACAAAAAACAAAAATAACCACTGTAAGTCGACCATAACAAATGGCAGTTAAGCCGTTGAAGACACAACACGAACAATATACGGGATTGAGACTTTGAACTTAGGTATGCATATCGCACGTCATTGAGAGTTTAGCTTTGGTCTGATATCATATAATTCTAAAAAAATTACTATGCTGCTCAAAATACTATTGAAATGTATCAATAGTGCGAATACTATTAAATAAAATCATTCATAACTATCTTGAATAGGACCAGATAGTACTTTTCTGACTGTGGTCTCGCTGTCCATAAGGATCATTTTCTGCATTTCGCAGATAGTTTTTTTGCATCGTGTCTCTACTCCCAAAAATCATTCCCATCTCTTTCGCGATTTGACGCATTACGCCACCCAGAACACCAATTATCAAGGGCACAACCATAACATTGTATCCCACACGTCTCTCTCCTGTATCGAAGAGCAGTTGCCCGTACTTTGTCAGTTTTTCCAATCGTTTTGTTATGATATTTTGTTGCTGCAACCATATCGCAAATCCAGATATTCTTCTTTTCTTTGTCTTCTAATATTAGGTCGGGTATCCTTGCCGTGGTATGTTTTTGCAAATTGAATTCAAAATCCCAAACAAGTTTTCCTCGCTCATTCTCCAACACCGCTCCTCGTTCCTATCCCTCTTTGTACCATACCACGTCATTGCCTATCAGTTCGTACTCTTTGGCCCAGTTGACTGCCACAATCATTAACGCTCTGCTGTGTCGTGCTAGGTATTCACTTTGTACTAGGACCTTGCACTCAGCAACAATATGCTCAACGGTTTTGCTCCTCTGGTGACAAAGTTTGCATTGTTTCTCTTGGGCCAATCCTCTCGATACCTTCCATGATTTTGTCCCCATTATCTGTTCCAGCATTGTCATGATTGATAACATATTTCGACCATGTAAATTCTGGTTCAATCATGAATGATACTCTTCTTGTTGTTCTCGATAAACTTGGCTCTGTTCTTCCTTCGTCTTGCAGGTTTCGATCCTCTTTGACTCTGTAGCTTTCACTGAACTGTTCTTCACTTTCCGCTACGTTGCTTCCTATTCTGTAGCCTGGTCAATAACCTCTTCGTCCAATCGTATTGAGTCATCTTCAAAACGCAGCTTAACTCCAACTACGTCCATTGTTCACATCAATTCGGGCACCATAGTATTTTCTTTTTTATTATCCTCTCTTCTCCATGCTGCTCTGATCAATCTGTCTTTCGACTTTGCCATAACATTTCACTCGCAATCTTGCTTCCTTGTATGCATCTCTCACTGATTTCAAACCTCTTCCAATTCTTTAGCTTTTCAAGTTTAATCGTTCGTTGCTTGCCTGTCTCCCAACATGTACTTTCCTCGCAGCTCCTTCTTGATAATTTGGTCTAACGCCTTCAATTTAGCTACCGTAAATTTACACACATTCATCACATAAGTTGCAACTGGTATGACTTTCATATTGGTAGCCTTGATGAGATTAGCATCATTCAATTCGGATTTCGTCAGCATCTTTACTCTCTTAGTTACTTCGTCCTTCACTCTCATATACACATCCTTCGTCTTAATACCATCGGCTTGCTCGATTCCCAAAATTTGTAGATATCATTTTCATCTGGTTTCATTGTCTTTATTCTCTCCTCCGACACCTGCAATCCATTTTCTCTAACCATCTTTCCATTTTAAAAAATGATTTCAGCACATTTTGATACTCCATAGCAAGCTCTTGTATCGTGACTGGCTTGCACAATAATCTCGTTCACAATCTCCAATGCATTATGAATGAGTTCTTTTGACAACACGATTATCAGCTTCACCCATTTTGTATCCTTTGCTATGTTGTAGTAATATTCAAACCTTTCCTGACACAGAATCCAACTAAAGAATAGGTGTCTCATTGAAGGAGCCCACATAATATCCGTATCCACCTACTCGTCACCTTTTCCCTACCATTCCGGATTTCCAATCTCGTTTTCCATTTACTTATTAAAACCGGAATCAATTTTATGACATTACTCGTATTCCGATCCAATCATAAACACGACTAGTCCAATCGTGGTGTACTTTTCCGTACTCCTTCTCGTAATCGTAAAACGTTGCCGCAAAATTGCGGTGATGTTGCTTGACTTCTTCCATTATGCATCTATCGATTATGAGTTGGCCCCCCCGTCCCTTAGACCCCCTCTACTGCTTCAAGCTGCCCTTCGTTCCAAATCTCATTTGCGCGCTCACTCATGTACTTAGCTACCAAGCCTGTCAGGATTCGGTATGATGTATTGAGGTAGGTAATTGAACGACAGCTTTTTTCGTCACTTAGGTTCTTTGTTTTGGGTAGTAGTACTGGTCTCCCTGGTGGCCACCATTCTAGTATCATGGATGTGTCATCGTTCAGATCAGTGAATGGTTTTGACAACGCTGTCTGTGCCGGTGTAAACTTCTTCCACCAGAAGTTTTGGGTGCCATCTATTCCTGGACCTGTCAAATTCTTCGATTTTGTTGTTTCTTTTCTGAGTTTCTCTACAGTGATTTCAAACTGGCTGACTATACTGGCTTTTTCATTCAACTCTGTCTTTATTTCCTTTATCCATGGTATAATTGGTATCGGTTCATCCTGTTCCCAAATGCCTCCCCAGAACTTGGCAAACTTCTCCATTTCTTTCTTTTTACCTTCGTGCTTCTCTACTTCCTCAAGCGTACGAAAAAAAGCTCTTCTTGTCTTTCTGGAACATGATGTATTATTATTATTATTATTGTTATTATTATTATTCTTGGATTAACTAACAATACAATTTCCATCCTATATATCAAATTACAAGATACTAATGAAAATGATAAAGTCAGCCATTATCATCCAATCCTGCTCACGGTAGCTTATGGGTAACAATCCGACCATTTTACTACCCTGAGCTGCCCTGGATGGCTTGAGCTACCAATTTTTGTTAGCTTCACATAAGACATCACAAGTCAATAGTCCCGACAACACTTTTCTGAGGATCGATTCGCCTTCCCAAAGTACGGTCTTTTGGATTTCTCTCAATAATGTTTGGCGTTCTTTCCCATTTNGACATCACAAGTCAATAGTCCCGACAACACTTTTCTGAGGATCGATTCGCCTTCCCAAAGTACGGTCTTTTGGATTTCTCTCAATAATGTTTGGAGTTCTTTCTCATTATCAAACTCGACTCGGACTAACCACTTCTTCTCATCATCAGTATATGTTGACAAGTGGTGTCTTGTTTGGGCCTCTCCATTTGGGACAGCTCTGTTTCCAGCCACGTTTTCTCCCTGGAGTGCTCCTTCTTCGGTGTTATTAATTTATTATTATTATTATTATTATTATTATTATTATTATTATTATTATTATTATTATTATTATTATTATTATGTTATTACTAATTATCGTAGTAGACAAGCCATTTCCAATTGAACATGGTGTTTTAAGTGTTTAAATACTAATATAAATATTTCTCTATGAAATACAGCAGAAAGTTAATAAAAATTTGTTCATTATTTATTATTAAGATCTCAATAAACAAACTCTGTGCATGTTAATAATCTATGACGTCAATATTCAGACCTTCCCCACCAACAGAAATTATCATTCACTTTCACTGCTTGTGACAAGTTTGGGTTTTTTAAGTAAAATAATTCCTTTATCCTCTTTGTTTATTAAAAAACCTTGGTGAAATGTTACTTCTTTGAAAGTAAAAAACGGAATCGACTTTTTTATAACTGTCGATTGTTTTCCTTTGTTCTGCAGCTAATCTACTTCTTTGATCAAGTGTTCTTATGAAAAGATACCTTGTTCATTTACGTCAATTAGTTAGCCAGAGTTTCTTTTCGCACAACCAACCAAGCATTTCTTCAACTGCTGCAGAAGAGTTTGGGAAACCTTTTTAAACGTTCTTTAAAACTGGGCAAAGTGAAGACTCACTGAGGTTTTTTCTGTCCACAAAGGAGTTAAATTCAAATACAAATCTTTTACATCATGGAGAAAAGGGAATTTCGCTGCAAACTTTGTCAAAAGATCTTCCTTGGGGCTATGTGCATGTGTAGATTCATTAACAGGAAAGTAATAAAGATTTACGAAGACACCCAACGTAGGATTTCAAATATTAATTATGAATTAGAAGATGCAGCTGTCCTGCGGTATTTCTCTATGTCTTTAGGGATCAATTGCTGGAGTTTCTATACAGATGGATAAACCCACCTGTGTGGTTTCCTGGGCAATTTGGATTGGATCGTAGAGTCTTGCATTTCAACGTTTGATTACACTTGGAAGTGTTCCCATGTGCTTTTGAAATACATTGTTTTCTTCTCCAAATGTTTAATATCGAAATTTCTGCTCATATAAAACAAACCTTTTCCTCGCAGATTGCAGTAGAATGAAAGCACTGAGATTTTCTCAACGGTGTTCATAGAAAAGGATACAATACATAGTGAATGTTTTATCATACCATGGTCAGAGATAGCAACAAGTATTTAAAATGTTAAATTTGTTTTGTAGTACTCAAAGCTCAGCATGGTTATAAGATACGGAGGACCATGAAGTTTTAAGATAAGATCAAATGCATTAGAAGATATTTGACGATTTGTGGACACTTTTCTAGTCATTTTTTTAAAAGTAGCATTAGCTCAAATGAACTTTTTACTTATGATGCTTCTAATAAATGTCTTATTTGATTTGTTTTTGTAACTGAACACTTAGTAACTACAAGGCAACTCCTTTCTGTCTTGCTGTAAATATTGACAAATTAAAACAAAAGAAGATCTTAATCTCCTTTCCCGAAGCGTGAAAATGTCTGGATAACAACAAAAAAAAAAAGGGTGTACACGAACAGAAGCGAATCCAGGGGAAAAGCTCACAAGTGCTGAAAAACCGCATGCAAAAATGATGAGGGATCTTGGAGTACCCGCTTAAAAATACACAATCTGATACATGCAGGTTTAAATTCTTCTACATATGTACATCCAATGTTTTCTATTTCAAACGTTTCTTTCTAGTAATTAACTACTTTTGTTCATTAAAACCACCTAAATCACAATGTGTGGGTTTTATTTTTTATTTTCAGTGTGGTTTTATTTTAGGACGAGTTCGGGGTGGGGAGGGGTGATTTGATCTTTAGGATCCTTATTTTATTTGTTTGGGTTCGTAATTTTCAGTTGTTATTCTTTGAGTGTATGTATGTATTTATTCGCCACTAACAAAAAAATACAAATGTTCAAAGGTAAATGTTAATAACCTAATACATGATGTTATCCAAAATAGTTAAAAAATAAGAGTAAACAGAAACAAAAAAGAACGAAACAAACAGGCGGGACGTTAATCTAGAGAAACGGTGGCAGGGTAGCATAATACCGATCATGAAGACCTTATTTTCATTATTAGTGAAAACTAATCAAGATTCAAAATCGTCATTTCATTCACAGATGGATTTTAAGCATTTTCGTAAATAATATGCATTTTCTCTCTTTAGTAGTATTGGAAAGCAAGTTTTCGTTATCTACCCATATTTTATGTCTAATGTACATAAGTGTCCGATTTTGCTTTTTCATCATGGCGGCAAGACATGCTCTGTGCAACTCATGCTAGGTTGCGTTTTTTGTTGTTTTTCAAAGAACAGGATTGTCATTGTTAGGAGTGACGTTTACAATGTTTTTAAAGAAGAAATAATGACAGTTAGGGTTTATCTGATGGAGAGTTATATTTTCGTCTTTCTGTGTTACAAAGCAGACTTTTCTGTTTACAAGTCCTAATTAATGCTTCTCTTCTGATATTACTCCCCATAGTAAATGT
Organism: Morbakka virulenta; assembly: GCA_003991215.1. Lineage (NCBI taxonomy): Eukaryota > Metazoa > Cnidaria > Cubozoa > Carybdeida > Carukiidae > Morbakka > Morbakka virulenta. Next base: position 1,902,988 of record RDPX01000128.1, read on the forward strand.
GGGTTGGAATAAAAGCAGGAAAACCTTGAACAATTTGTCAACAAAACAAGTCTATTAAAATATTGGACATTACTGAAACACACTCCTTCCTTTAAGTGTTATGAAAATATTGGGGTAAATCAATGAAAGACAAGACGCAGTAACAAAAGTTGGCTAGGGTGTTTACACATTTATTTGTATTAAAAATTCAAGTAGAACAATAAAACATTGATTGACCTTCTGTTGTCGAACCACCCGCAAAAAATCAACTTGACTCTTATTGTTTCAAAAATAAATGATCAATACATTATTGCTTGTCAAAAGAAGAGCAGCGGCAGGGCAGTTGCACTGCAGCCAAGAGGTTACGGGTTCGATTCCCCGGGAGCAGTAGGCAAGAACACCCATTGATATCAGAAAGGGTATCCAGCCCCGAAGTTCCTCACTGCGACAACCAAGTCCTTGAATGGCACCGTCTGAGCCAAGTACTGAGAGAAACGACGTTTCGGTATGCATCCACCCCTCCCAGGATTAAGGAGCCATCCTCCAGCTGGCTAGTCCTGCCCGAGAGGGGACAGTGCATCCGTGGTCATAGTGATCTCCATTGGGTCATCGACCACTGTTGCCTACACGCATTGCCTTGTGAGCAGGTCTTTAGATCAAAGGCTAGGCATACCGTCGATAACTATGGTTGGTATCAGGAAGGACATCCGGACCTAGAAAATCCGTAAAATGAAAAGCTACGCGGACAAATAATCCTTAAACCACACCGGATCTGTCGCGACCCGGTTTAACAACGACCGCCTAAACCGCTAACCGGAGGGGTTATTCTGGAAACTGTGCTTCTGCTGGACGACAATAAAGGAGTAAAAGAGGAGACAGGAAAAGGAGAGAAAGACACAAGAAAAAGAAACCGAGACATTGAGAGTTGGGATGTTGAATGTAGGGACAATGAGTGGAAAGGGAAGAGAGATGTAAAGAAAAGTCATTGATGTCTTGTGTGTCAGGAAACTAGATAGAAAGGGAGCAAAGTAAGATATCTTGGAGACAGATACAAGTTGCTCCACCATGTTGAGATGATGCTGGCATAGTGGTAAAAGAAACCTATGAACAGAGTGTCTTGAAAGTAGAAAGAGTGTCTGACAGAATTATTAGTGTGAAATTGAGTATGGAAGGTACACAGATAAATGTAATCGCTGCATACTCACCACAAGCTGGGTTTCTACTGGAAGAGTAAGAAAAGTTTTGGAGTGATATAGATCCCATTCTCAATGAGGATTCAGAGAGGAGAGAGGTAGAGGGAAGCAGGATAGAAAGACACGGTGGTGAAATGATGCTGTACAGGGAAGCATCAAGAAGAAAAGGATGCAAAGAAAAGATATGATCAATCAAGCAGTGAGCAAGATAAAAGAGTATGTGGATTAAGGCGGAAGTAAGTTAAACGAAAAGTAGCAAAGCCCAAAGGAGCCCCAGCCACAGCCATGGGTTAAAAGGTACCGCTTTGCCTTTGTGAGTGGATGATTTTTATAAATAAAGGCAAGCTACACAGCTTATAACTGTTTTACCCTTAATTCGTGCCAACCAGGTCAAAGAATTGACATTTAATAAACAATAAATCTCACCACAGCGCATTTGACCACAGATAGAGCAACACCTGTAAGCGATGCGCAAAACCTACCCCCGGATACTTTGAGAAATAACAAAGGGGTGCTGCAAAGAGCCCGATTGAGATTAAAGAAGAGAGGATCAGTAATTCGGATTAGGATATTAAGCTGGAATGTTGGTACTACAACAGTGGAAAGAAAAAGTGAAAACAGCAAAAGCTAGATTGATTATATAGCAATAAGAAGATAAACAGCAGAGGACATCAACTGCAAGATGATACCTGGAAAGCAAACTATAACCCAACATTGTTTGTTAGTTGGCGACTTGAAAAGGAAAAGGGAAAATGAGAAGATATGAAGAAGAAAGATACAAATTTGGAAATTAACAGAAGGTTTTAACAATTGTGGGTATATAGTATGACTATAAAACTGTGGTGCAAATGTTTTATTGAAGTTATGGGGATAAACACCAGTTGACGTTTTCTTACCAAGGTCTCTAAGGTAATTTAAATAAGGCAACCTTTTATTTGATCCATTAATAATGAAACTGGTCTGTAGACACTATTCAAGAGCAAAGTGGAAGAGTTGAATTTACTCACATTATACAAATGACTTGTGAAACAGAAAATGCTACTATAGCGGCCAAAGGGTTACTGAAATTCCTGTGGGAAAAAACTATTAAATTGGAGTCTATATCCCATCAAAGCTATGCCACACTTAGATATGCAGTCTCTGATTGTGTACCCCGACTAAAATATGTATCTGAAAAAAGTCTCATGACATGGAATTGGACACATATGGACACTTTGTTGCTGATATTTTTGGGGATAAGCTAGGAAAACCTCATTTACAGACATTCCGCCATGTCAATATGAGTTAGCAAGTAAACATGACATATATATTTGTACTTGGAATTTTTAAGAACGAAACAAAACTTGCTTTATCAAAATAAAAAAATCCTTTTCTCTTCCGCATATCCAAAACATTTCCTGGCCTANGGAAATCTCAGCAGTCTAATAAATCAAAAAGTAGTATTAAACTGCAATCCCTTTCATCTTATTCCCTCTTCTTTGACATTTCAAAAGGAAAAAAAGGCTATGTTCGGCAATAGTGTCAACAAAGTCATAAGGATAGCCTTATTCTAAATTGTCGTTTTCTATCCGTTAGTAACCCTGTTCTACACTCCCTTAACCAATCATAAGCTATTTTGTTATTTCTTTTATCATATTGATTTTATCATATTGCTCGTCTCGTCAAGCAGAATGGAAGAGGATTACAAAAATGAATAAGGTTTTGTCACAGACACTGTTGTTTGCAGAATGACCACAATGGTCTACTCCGAGTCTACAGGTTATCAGATACAATTAGACTCATGGAGATATGAATGGCACATAATCATTACTCCGTGACTAAAAATGTGATCTGTTTTTTTTAGCAGAGCTGTATGGCTTATTCTTTGCTAACGAGAATGACACTGTATCAGTGATTTCAAATAAAAACTCAAAAGAGTTTTCATATTTAGGAATAATCCACATTTGTGGGCACAGCGAGGAACTTTTTTTGCAAAGGTTTTAACAATTGTGGGTATATAGTATGACTATAAAACTGTGGTGCAAATGTTTTATTGAAGTTATGGGGATAAACACCAGTTGACGTTTTCTTACCAAGGTCTCTAAGGTAATTTAAATAAGGCAACCTTTTATTTGATCCATTAATAATGAAACTGGTCTGTAGACACTATTCAAGAGCAAAGTGGAAGAGTTGAATTTACTCACATTATACAAATGACTTGTGAAACAGAAAATGCTACTATAGCGGCCAAAGGGTTACTGAAATTCCTGTGGGAAAAAACTATTAAATTGGAGTCTATATCCCATCAAAGCTATGCCACACTTAGATATGCAGTCTCTGATTGTGTACCCCGACTAAAATATGTATCTGAAAAAAGTCTCATGACATGGAATTGGACACATATGGACACTTTGTTGCTGATATTTTTGGGGATAAGCTAGGAAAACCTCATTTACAGACATTCCGCCATGTCAATATGAGTTAGCAAGTAAACATGACATATATATTTGTACTTGGAATGTTTAAGAACGAAACAAAACTTGCTTTATCAAAATTAAAAAATCCTTTTCTCTTCCGCATATCCAAAACATTTCCTGGCCTAAACCTCTTTGGCAAGGATGGCATAAAAATCCTAGGGGTCTCATTAGACAAATTGTTAAGTTTTAATCCTTGAGATTCTTAAAAAGTGGGCTATTTTCAAATCAAATCCTATAATTTTACTGTTGATAAGCAATTGGATAGCGATTGTAGTAGTTTGAAACACAGAAACGTCCAGACATTTTCAAAGCTGCGTTAAGATATTAAATAAAAGTTTTAGCTGAATTTCAAGTTCAAATGTAGTTCAGTGTCGTTTGACATCCAGAAGCAGGGTCGGATCCAGCGAAAAAATTGGCCTCCGCACCAATTGCCAGCACCATTTTGGGGCCACACCCAATTTTGATACAAAACGCTCCCATATATACTACTTTTGCTAAATCTTAATTTTTTAACAACAAAGGATAATGCAATTTAAATCTGTTTCGACTATAATGTTCAGACCAGTCAATTGACCAGGATAGCGAAAACAGATACCACTTTTTATAAACCAGAATAAAGTCCATATTTCATGAACCTCTAACAGGTACTACATACAGTATTTCAATCGACTTCGAAATTGCCGTCTCATCCGGAAACTTGTCTATCTCTTTGTAAAACACCCCATCATCAGCTAGGACAGACTTGGTAAAATGCATCCCCCTCTTTTCTGGCTTGACCATTAGTAATTCAAACTCTATAGGCATATTCTGAAAGTTGGCACATTTTTCAGCATGCCTAAATAAGACGTATTAGATAATAAAGGTTCATGGTATTTTGTTTTATTTTTCAATGACCAGAAATGAGATTTTAGAGTAAATTTTTCTTTACGCGGGCTGTCTATTTTGAAATAAAATTTCCTTTGAAATTCTAAAACTCTTTTACTCATTTTTCTTGAGTCTACACCTCTATGTGAAAGTTGTTTCTCAAAACTCTTTTAGTACATTTAAAAACAAGACTTTAAAACAACAATAAACATATACTAAACTTCCTGTTTTGCGTTGGAAGTTTATTTGCTTTTCTATCTTTCAAATCAACATAACTCTTTTTCGTGCCTATGTATTTGACCTTAGTCGAGACTCTTTCCTTCCAAGCAAATTCAACCCTTTATGTGAACCACCTCCCCTCCCCTTAAATGGATAATCAAGTTGAAATTTAAACGTGAGAATCTGAGGAGCACTAAGCAAGAGAAGAAATTTATCAAAGAAGCCCAAATTCAGTAAGAAAATTCGTTGAAGTAAAGTCTACATCTAATATTATTGTAGGTTTATTCCTGAGGAGTATAAAACAAAAGACAAAATAAATTTTTAAACAAAACAATAAAAAATTATAAATGGACAAACAGCTCATTACTGAAACCTTCGGTGAGGGAACACTAAATATAATTGCTGTGTAATTTTATTATTAACAGTTAAGGCAACAAATTACTTAAAATTAATTTCAGAACAGCATTTGCTTGGTTTTTTTTCTTTATTATAAGAGGAGCCGTGGCTTAATGGTTAGTGTAACTGCACAGTAACCAAGAGTTCCGGGTTCGATTCCCCGAGCTGTAGAGGAGAATTTGGAACTTTGCAAAGAAATAAAAAAGCCATTGGTTGGCGTCAGGAAGGGCATCCGGCCAAGAAATTCCTCACTGCCAAATCAAAGTCCCTCTGAAGGGCACCGTCTGAGCCCCAATTTCTGGGGGAAAATGACGTTAAAACTAAAAAAACCAAAAAAAAACCAAAACGGCATTCCTTCTATCCAGTATCACCCCTGCATTCTTCTTTCGTGTGCGTTATACATGTTTTCATCAGCATCCTATGGAATTTCTCTTCCAACACAATGAGATCGCTGTCCATGAAACCAACACATAGTCATGAGGTGGTCACCTGCTTTTGTCTCATTGTGACATCGACGGTAGTAAGGTGAATCTATTTGTCCTATCTTGTGTGGTATCCCCCTAAATTTCATGCAAAGCATGATGCGTGGAAGGTCTTGTCCAATCGGGTGGTGTGGTGCTTCTGGAAGAAATTTTTGAAACCCTGGGCACTTGTCATAGGTAGTTCTTCTTTGTTCCTCCCGCCATTCTGCAGTCGACGAGTCACCAAGCTTTTGCAGTAGCTCTCGGGCCATGGTCTTAAAAGGTCTCCGCATTGATTGTTTTCATTAAGCAGATGGTCTTCAAAGTCGAGAGCTTTCTTTGCAACATTGATTGTGATCTTATCCCTGGAGAGGTTTGGTGGATCTATTCCCGCGAGCAATGGTAGCTTGCGGTTTACCGTATAAGAGGCACAGCCAGTTACTAACCTCAGGCAGGAATTCAACACAATGTCAATGTGTGTTCACAGGGGCACTCTGGGTCCAGACCTGGCAGCAATATTCGGCAGGGGGAAATACTAAGGCCCTGGCTGTGGTTTGTAGAGTCATCTGATTGGCTCCCCATGTTGTTCCAGCTAGTCTTACCCCTGTGTTGGACAAAAGTTAAATTTTTCTTGAGGTGCTGCGCATTCTCAACAAAGGGAAAAAACCCTAGTAATACTATTTGTCATTATTTGTTATCATTGTAAGTTCTATTTGTTAACAAAAAGAAATTGTTAACACGTCTTAATCCAACCACCCTGAAACAATGTTAAAAACTAAATAACATTAAACTTTTCAAGTCTCAGGTGCAAGAGAATATAATTTTCTTCTTAGGTTCTATATTCATACTATTTCATAATTTTAACTCCATTTTATTTTTTTCAATGATTTACTTAATACGTTTTGCTATGCTTGATAAATTACTTTTAAAACCAAAGTTTTATACAATTTATGTACTGCCTCTTTCTTTTAACCAGACTCTATCTGACTGCTATTTAATAAGTCGCCATTATTACTATAAAGTATTTTGAACATCAATAACCAAGGCTCTGTTCATTATTTTTCTCAAAAAAACTAAAGAATTCTTAAAATATGCATTAATATATACTTACCTCGACGTGTCTCCTGCATGTCTCCTTTGCTTTAGGAGGCCAGCCTAAGAGCAACCCCAACTCGGTACTTGAACCAGGAAACTGCTTGCAACCACACAATTCAAAACTTATGATGATAAAGAAAGCTAAAAAGAACCATACTGGCTCGGGCCTTGCCCAAGATATTACCGCTTGTCTGCTTTGGAGAGTTAATCAGGCATGAATAGTAGGCGAGACTTGGATAACCATCAAAATGAAGACCTGATTGTGGGCTCAGGTATGAAAGTCCTGTAACTAGATATAAAGGGAATTTTCGCAGCTAATTGTAATGTCATTGCTAGGCTGCTTACAAAAAAGAGGCATATGCGCTTCTGATGCAGGAGACGCACTTGTAAGCAACCTCCCTGCATTCAAGTTAGAGCATTGATGGGTATTTCCTAGTCTCAAGAATTGATAAACAATATAGAGTAGCAATCTATGTCAAAGAACCAGATTTGGTTACAGGAAGACCAGTGTGCTTTAAGCCGCCTCATACACAGATCCAAAATTGTCTGCAATAAGACAAGCATTGCAAACAGGTTGGTTGAGATCATGGAAAGCCTTGACTTTAAGAGGTCAAGTGCTTAAAACATTTCCATTGGCACTTCTCTACAATGTCTCGGAATATTGCTTCCCTGTGTGGGCACGAAGGTCTCACACCTCAAAGGTTGATACACAGCTCCGTGGCGTAATAAGAACGATTACAGGAACACTTAGGTCTGGGCCAATAAATTGGCCACCAAAATTATCAAACATTGTCCCAAATGTCCGAAGGGAAACGGCAACGGAAAAGTTTCTTCATAAGTTGGATAAACTATCGGATGGACCACTGAAAATAGTAATGGATAAGGCACCCGCTACAACCCAGATTAAGTTTAGGAAACCTTTCTAAAAAAAGTCACTGCAGATGACTATAGCGAGACCAGGAGTTGGTGAATGGAGTGGCACAGTGGCATCTCAAGAGGGGAAAAGTAATTCATAATCCCAGAGCTAAATTACCATTTATTTCGGCGCATGCAACCCTGGACAATGGGCATCATGAAATAGACTGATCTCTGGAAATGGTCAGACTGGCGCTTATCTGTATAGACAGGGCCTGTGCCCTACTTCTCTATGTCCCAGGTGCGGCCCGGAGCCACAGACCGCTGACCATCTAGTGCTGCGGTACCCATCAACCGCGTTGGAGAGTAATTTCCGGACCATATTGGAGTGTGGTAGAGATCTCATGAACTGGTTGGAGAGTCTGGGATGAAGTTGTGAAATCACACAAAACTACTACTACTACTACCTTGAAGAAAAGGCTGTTTTCTTCTGTTTTAATTTCATCACTGTCAAAAAGGCATCGTTTTTTCTACTGAACAATCCATTACCAGGTGAGAGGTGTCTTTTATTACTGTCAATCTTTCCAGCTTCGTCTGTTCTACTGCTTTCAATGTTTTAAAACCCAGTGCATCATTTGATGTCATCAAAGATCGAATTTAGGAAACCAAATCAATCGTCAGTTCAGTGCGTAAGATATTTTGTTACCTGAACTGTAACTTCAGCCCAAAGATTTTGACAAAAGAATTTGTGGGTAAGGTTGACTAAGAGACAAATTGGCACAGGGCTGTCGCTGCTGTTGGTCTGGTACCAACAATCATCACAAATATTGCTTATACCGCATATACCTCCTTGATATTCGCACAGAAAAATTCCACTACATCATTAGTCTTCACCTTGCCGATGCTTGGAAAAAAATAAACTGACTTTCGCACAGGATTCATTAGGCCTTGCATTTGAAGATATGATGCTTTGCTTAAAATTTATGTCAAGAATTTTTTAGTTTAAGGAGTATCTGTGGGGAGAAAATTTCACCTCAGGTTTAGAAAAACGACTTTTAAATTTTCTCTGCCACAGCCATCATAAGAGAGCGAAAAACTAACTTTGCTGATTACATACACAACTATACAGGTTTTGAAAAGACAGTCTACATCCAAATTATTATTTTTTTCTTTTGAAAAGCTGATTGTTTTTACGTGTGACGTGTGCATAGCATCGCACACGTCACAGGTTCGACCATCAACATGATGAGGGAACAGCCAACGTAGTCTGAAAATCAGTCTGGTTTAGCAACTATGATATACAAGCTGTTTCATTGCGAAAATCACTACTGAAATAAAGACTTCTAGTATGTAGGGTTCTTTTATTTGTATTAAATGTAGTGTTGTAAGAGACAATCACTGCCTCACTTTGGGAATCTCGTGTGAAAATAAGGAGTTTTGGAATAACCAAAATCAAAAGAGCTGATGCCTTAAAGCTGGTTGGAGTGATGCAGATTCCCATCCTTAACAACCCTTGAATATTTGCAGCATTTATGTGTGAAGAACCTCGTTTTCGTTTGAAAAAGTGCTTATTTGCTTAAATTTGTGGTAAACATTTAGGACACGAGTTACCTTCAGAGGGAATCCCATAATGCAAAACGGGCTGAAGTTTTGAGCAGGCAATCATCTCTGGGTTTTAATTAGATTTTTGGATGATTTCTGTCATATATATTAATTATACAAAAGCCACTTTACCCTTCAGTAAAAATTTTGCTACATGGACCTGGGATACAGCTGAGGATAAAGCTTTTAGATATTTAAAACCTCTGTTGTCTACTGATAACACATGTCAACAAAAATGTTTTTGGCATAGGGTTGGAAAGGAAACGTTTGGACTGTTTTTAAGTAATTTCAGTCCTTAACCTGAATATGATACCCATTTATTACCATTATCTCTAGTCTTCCTCTACAGGCTAACCTTATTTGAAAAAATATGCTTCTGTATCAGAAGAATCTCAGTTTCATAGGGAGAAAAATACACTGAAGAGGTTTACAAGATTATGTTTTGTTACAAGTTTCTTTATTGTGGTAAAAATTTCCGTTTTCGAATTTTTCTTGAATTTCGGAATCAAACCCGTTACATTTCACGTTCCAGCAGTAATCTGCCATCATTTTTATGTCCCGTCTTCCTTGGTATCTTTCCTCCATTGTTTTTATATCTTGGTGGAATAGCTCACCTTGCTCATCGCTGACTTCACCGAGATTTTCCGGAAATCGATCCAGGTGACTGTGGAGAAAATTCACTTTGACAGTCATATTGATAACACGAATCCTGAAATTTCCAAGCATGTTGTTCACAATTTCTTTGTAGTTATCAGCTCTATTTCCTGTAGTCACTTTGTTTTCCAAGCAAGAATTTCACCCTACACATGTCACCCATTGGTAGTCTTTATATTTGATATGTTGCAATACACTTTTCATTGCATTTTTTTTCTTTGTGGGTTGTATGATGACCAATCGGTATTGGTCCATTAACATCAGCGATGTGGAGAAGAACACATTTCAGGCTTTTTTCATACTGTCAATAAATAATCTCCATTCAGCAGGAGAGTACTCTGTAACATCTAATTTTATCCATACACAATATCTATATAAAGGCTTCATTTGTGCAACAAAGTCTAAAGTCCTCTTCCCGCGTCGCGTTGAGGATTTGAGATTTTGTTGCACGGTATTTGGAACGAAATAGTAATTTTGATCTCAGCGTGCAAAAGCTGGCAGGGCAAGTGCTTCTTATAAAAAACCATGGATAGCTTTCTGAGATTGAAATAGAGAAGCTAAAATGGGAAATTGTATTTGAAGAACATCGAAAAAAAATGAAAGAAGATACAGTTAGGAAAGGCTGCAGTGGCAATTTGGTTGAAATCTGTGATGANTAATTTTATCCATACACAATATCTATATAAAGGCTTCATTTGTGCAACAAAGTCTAAAGTCCTCTTCCCGCGTCGCGTTGAGGATTTGAGATTTTGTTGCACGGTATTTGGAACGAAATAGTAATTTTGATCTCAGCGTGCAAAAGCTGGCAGGGCAAGTGCTTCTTATAAAAAACCATGGATAGCTTTCTGAGATTGAAATAGAGAAGCTAAAATGGGAAATTGTATTTGAAGAACATCGAAAAAAAATGAAAGAAGATACAGTTAGGAAAGGCTGCAGTGGCAATTTGGTTGAAATCTGTGATGACGTGAATGAAACGAGTTAAGATTGTATCACGTGATCTACAAAACGTGATTTTTGTTGCCATGCAACCAAAAAAATTGGGTCTTTCAATCGTGATGCCAATACTTTGGAAGATTTCTTGGATAAACCAAGCTCGCTTAGCTCCTGCTGGTTAAATAATACCAGCGTGGAAGCGCATTGAAAATTTTTGTCATCATCATTAGTGTAAGTAAGTCCTTTCTAATTTAAGACGAGTAGCAACATGATTATGGATTATGTTGCTCATCTCATCAATGGAGAGATTAGGCAACTTATTAAACTCAGGTATAGAAATATCAGTACTATGAGCTACTGGTCGAATGGCTGACGAAACGTTTCTGTAAATCAAAGATTTGCCCTTCCTTTTATTTAACCTTGTCAAAACTAAAGCTAACGAAAGAAAGAAAAAAGAGTTTCGCAATCAGCACCCCAAATATTATCTAAACACAATCTTTACTTTGCCTACCCTAAAAATTGTGTTGACCAGGGTAATGTTTATGTACCTTTCCATCCAGCGCTTGCATCCTTCACCAATACACTGGGGTAAAGGAAAGCAGGCGAAAGAGATTACGAAGTCACAGCAGCACAAGCCCTCACAAACAAGGCACACATAGTCACAAAGATAATCTTGCTTGGAAACTTGTGAAGTGACTTCCCCACAAATGGTATAAATTCAACGGTGAGGCAGCTCTGCTGCAAAGTTAAAAATTCTCAATGTTTAAAAATTTTGTGAGTATAAATTATTGTCTGGAAAAATCAAAAGGACTTTAGAAACAAAAATTTACGAAAGAGGAAAAAATAAAGGGAGTCATAAAAATTTAAGCGACCTTGTTTTACGAGACAACCCCCGCTTGTCACGTTATTACGAAACCATATTATTCCCCTCTTCATTTTTAGTCTTAATTGGTTTTGAATACCGGCAGAAAGATAAAACAATATATTAGATGTAAGAGCTTTATCATGTCATGAATCTTCTTCAATCGTCAGACTACTAAAATGACTAGATTCGGCTGTTTAATACTTTGGTATTGTGGACGTACGTGTAGACAGGGATCAAGTTGTTTCGTGTTTATTTCCTTAGTACTGGAAGCCATTTTCTGGAAGGGAGTAGGATATACTGTTGATGTGATTGAGGGAATGGATTTTCTTTTTTTTTCCTTTCCTTTTTGCTGCAATGAACAAAAGACAAATTTTAGTTTGACAAAAACAGTTTTCCCTACAGGGGATTCATATCCATATTTCATAGTTTCCTTTAGAAAAAACTTTACAAAGAGCGGGGTAATTCTTTCCACATGTGATCGAAAAGAACTGCAGTTAAAAACACTGATATTGCCATACAGAAATAATATATGTTTCAAAAAAAACTGTCGAATTTAATATATTTACAATATTACAGTTTCTGTTTGTTGGTAGGAATCTGTATAGCAATTGACATTCAAAACGACATAAGAAGCATGCTTGAAAACTAAAATACAATGTTAAGAAGTTCGTAGATAAGTGCTGGTTTTAGTCTTTACTTTATCTAAGTTAACCTGAGGTCATCCCACTTGAAGAGGAAGGTTCTGGGCTCAATGACAGATCTTCTGAATTAAAGAACTTTCTGATGGAAAATTACAACTACCTTTCAGATGATGAAGAAGTTCACGCCACATTTCTAAACATGGAACATTCTGTTGCTGGTGCAATTGCGCTTACATCTGATTCCAGTACGTTGCGGTATAATCTGGCAGCTTCAAATACCATAATCACTTCAAAAATCGATACAAAGGTACATCCATCCTTCAGCTTCCTTATTTCATAAAAATTTTTTTTTTACAAAGCTAAGCTAAGGCACTAATCTCACACTTGGTCATCCAGACGTGAAAGTATTCCGTTACTTAAGCCAACGTACTTTTCAAGTACTCAGCCGGCAAAGTTCCCAGAAGGCCTCTTGCAAAAGGTTAAAGAGGCCCCAATTTTTGCACCGTACAACACAGAAACATGGGAGTCAAGCAGTGATTAAACGGCTAAAAGCAAATTATAGATTTTTCAAATTCAGTTTCTACTTACACAATGTCTCACCTGGTTAAATATGTAGTCACCACACCCTAACCGAAAAAGTTAAAACACGGATGCCGACTTGGACTCGAATAACAAATGTTGTAATTCGATGATGCTGTACTGTCGTCTTGCTTTTACAAACATTAAATGGCAAGATTTCAGGCCAATGTTGCCATTAGTTAAAGAAGGCTTTAAACAACGTTAGATAAATAAATGACTCTTTCTAACACCCAACAATATAGGATACTCAGAAAAAAACAACTCTTAGGAAAAAATCAGGAACATTATCGTAAAAATTTTGAATTAAAAATAAGCTATTTGACATTTCTACATACTATTATTACGATTTTAACTGTTCCTTATCTTGGGTCAACCAGAGTAAAGATAAAAATTGTGCTATTAAGCTTTTACGCCCTCAAGACGGCTTAACAGACATGAACAGCCCCAATTAAACACAGTACTTAAGTAACCTTAATCGTGGTTGACTTGCCTAACCATCCAATTTTTTGGCCAACACCTTGTAAAGGCACCCTCCAAAAATGTAAGATTTCAAGCAAAAAACATAGAACTCTATTTTAACAAATCAGTGAAGAGTACAATTAGGGCCTCTTACCAGAGCTAGAAATGATCCTACATTGCGATTTTTCTCAACTGCAAGCATAGTATGTACCTTCATTGGGTTGGGCCACCTACCGACTGTACAAGAAAAATAGGTATCGTTCTCCCATACCTCTCTCCATCATACAGTGCACTTGTGTGTTGCTGGTAAATCTCAAAAGCAAATAATTACTTCATCCCTAACTTTTCTACGCCATCTTAAACTAAACATACTTCATTTTGGTCTACCACTTGTTTTATCCTTCTGTACTTCAAAATCCTATCCCTTTTCGGTACGATATTCTTCATACATTTGAATCTTGAACACCGAAGCATATTCGACAGGGCGATGGAGTTGAATATGAGCTATATCATAAAAAGAGTGATTTTACGACTGCAGGATGATTTTATAACACCCATGAAACGTAGACCTTAAATAAACCTTAGGTTTCTAAGAAAAAAATACAAACTATTTCCACAAAAAAAATTAAAAAAGCCAATTTGGCTTATATTTCACAAGTATTTATTCGAAAAAAAGGAAAATAAAAAAAGGAGAATCTATTTACAATGTACTTGTATTTAATTCTATTAAATAGTCAATAAATTAGTCATTTTTCACATCCGACCCATTAATCTGTCATTTTCCCACTTAAAGATATATTAGGTACATTTCACTCTGCAAATGTACATTGTAACTGAAAATATCTCTTTGCATACATTTCTGTGCAGTTTATATATAAATAAATAGTTAAAAATAAAGAGAATGTTACAACCTTTAAATTTCTGTTGGCAGTTAATTCATTTTCTGAAGCTCAATTTTGTCTTTTGCCTCTCTTGGTAGCCGGCATATGTTTCTTGTAAAACAGTTCCTCGGTCTCATTAAAGGCTCTGTATTTCTCTTAATTCAATTATGAATCAAGTGCAGCGTAGTTTCCCTACATTTAAAATAACTCGGAACTTTACCTTTTTAACTCTTTAACTTTACAACTGTACCTTCGAATATTGTGTATCTCCTCTCTCTTTTGCCAAAGTATAATTTCATCTTTTTTGGATAATCTTGAGGAATGGTCTTCGTGCGAAGAATAGCGCGATCGTACTCCCAAAATGCATCCAAGATCTCTTAGTCTCTGTAGCAGAGTTAGTCTTTTATTCCTGTTTGATTCAAAATTAAACGAATTCAACAATTCGTCGTTATTCCAGAGCTTGTATTCAATCATCGTAATTTCTTCTTATTTATAATTCGTGTTTAAAATTTTGTTTTCTGAGCAGTGGAAAGCACAACCATTTCCCATGAAAAAAATTTAAGAATGTAATCTTGAGGTAATTTCTCCCCTTTTATGATGACTCACCATAGCTCAACACACAGTGATGACGCAAGAACAATATCGTTTATGAAAGGAAGTTTTTGTGCCAGGACAACTACCGACACTGAAACTGACGAGATATTGAAAACATGTCTTTTTCATACAGAATGAGTGGTGTATTGAAACAAAGAAATATCTGTCACTGAGGCCCGTTTGGTATCAACAAAAGGAAAAGAAGTGAAGAAATGGTAAATTATTCAACTTCGTTAATGACATCATAATAAAACCTTTTGTTCTATCTGGCACAGAAAACTGTTTTCTCCGACGATTTTCGGTATTCAACAAATGATTTGAAAACCCCAACAGCCATCGCTCAAGACAAAAGGGATATCCGATAGTTTAACGACATATCCCACACAAGGTCAGTATTCATATTGCATAATAATCACATTCAGAGAAATGTTGGCAAACCGGAAAAGAGATTCTGGAAAGGTGAGAGAAAAGGATTTCACGGCTTCTGGTAGCTTTCCTCTTATTGTTCATATAAAGTGCATTTAAAATCTAACAAAACAATAAAATGGTCAATGGCTGTCAATAGATGCGAACGGAAAACAGGCATGATTATTTAATAACGGTAAAATCTTCTTTCGCAGGGTTGAATGGATTTATTGTGAATGTCGCAAATAAAAAGAATTTTTGTGTGTATAAACATAGATACAATGCTTAATGCTCAATCCATGTTGGGTTTTTTCTATTTCGTAAGTTCACATTACGAATTAGTAAGTTAACATGTACATGTTTAAATGCATGCCCTGCAGAGTCAGTTTATTGAAATAAGTTATAGTCTCAGTCTAGAAAACTATACCCAATATCAAGAAATTAAGCATTTCTGAAAGCAGAATGACCAAATTTGCAATAAACATTTCAAGCACTCATGATGAGAACGTTGTGTGGATTTATGTAGAAATCTTTTAATTTCACGTTTAACTAAGATCAAGGAGAATTCTTGAGACACATTATAGGGTGTAGGATTTCTGTATCGTGTCTGGTTTCGCTTCACCATGGCTCTAATAAAAATGAGTTGGTACTGAGGAGGGTATTTAGGGGGGGTAAGAAGAAAGAGAAGAATGAACCCAGAATTAGTTTCAGATCCATATTTTAATTGAAAAGGTCTCTTCCTTCGATTTTTATAAAGGTATCGTTAAAAACCTAAGCGAAAAGAACAGAAGAAAGTGGGGTGGTTAAGAAGAACAGGATTCCAGGAAGATTATATTTAAAAAGATCCAGCAACACAATAGAATTAATTTCCTATCAGCATAGTATCACCCTTTCTAACTCTAAAATGTAATTAAAAAATCATAAAGCCAGCTGAATACATTTCATACCATCGAGATCTATCTGAACCTATCGGAACCCAAATAAACCCAGCTGCAACCGGAATTAATCTGAGCTCAGTTGCACCCCCAAAAGACCCAGCTGGGATTTAAATGTAAGTGGAGAGATTTAATTACAATCTTTAGTAAATGAAAAATGAAGAAGCAAGTTTAACCTGTTAAAAAACGATCATTGACTCCTCAGACTTAAATAATAACTTAGTAATACACACCCAAAGCGACGAGTGCTTGTTAATATCATAATATCCCACTTTGAAAGGTCTCATTTCTAGTACTGTAAATAAATTGCAAAAATAATTGTTTTAAATTATGAAATAATTTCTGTTTATCTGTGAAAAAGATTAAACCATGCTACTGGTTTTATAAGGAGTGAGCGAAAACGGTCCTTTAATGCAGGTACTGGCTTAGAAAATTATATTTATTAGCACTCCCTGATTCTAGCTCGCTTTGTCCAGATAATATTTCTTAAGAGGTTATTGCTAAAGTTCAACTTTTTCAGTTGGACAAAAGGCTGAATTCCTCTGTGCTGCGTAGGATTCAACATTTTAAACCAACAATATCAGTGGTAGCAGACAATAAATAACCTTAAAATTACTCTGTCGATAAAATAGACTTCTCCAAGTAAAATTGAAGTAAAGATGTTAGTTTATGCGTTGCACAATGTTTAAAAGCAACGTGTGTGTGTGTGTGTGTGTGTGTGTGTGTGTGTGTGTGTGTGTGTGTAAG
>RDPX01000128.1:1922900-1934812 GCA_003991215.1 Morbakka virulenta
AAAAAAAGAGGTAAACTCTATAAAGTTTATTTTTTTCATAATTGATATACCAAAGCGTGTTTTATCTCATATCATCGGACAAAGGAAAGGCCAATTAAAATCAAGCTAGAGCTCATATCCTGAACAAAAGAGCATACTATGCATAATCTTCTTTCATTTTAATATGTCCCAAAATCACATTATTATTTTTTTTAAGTATCAGACTAATCCCAAATTTAAGACCCCAAATATGTTCGTCTGTTCTCAACTTCAGACCTCAGACATAAACATGATAACCCCCGTCATAACAGTCAATGCATTTTCCCCAGGGGAGTGTATAACACTGGCCCGAGTAGGCCTTGCAATTTATTTTATTCCCAACGGAGAGGCCCTTTAAAAGCCAAACCGACTACTACCATAATGCAATTCGATGTTTTCCTCTGACCATTTGCTCCTTTTCACGCCCATGTGCACAACGAGACTTAATTGGCTTATTGTTCCATCATTTGGCAAGTTAGAGGAAAGTTTGGAGAAACAGTTAAAAGATAACATATCAAAATATTAGGGAAAAGATTATGAAAAAAACACCTCGGTTTTAATCGAGGCCTGTGTGTCAAGCCGGCTGACTGCACTTCCTTTCCGGGACTTCGGATTGTTTACTTTTCGGTGCAACTCTCTAATGCCCATTTCAGTTAAGTCCTACATTTGTTTGATTTAGGTGAGGCGAGGTATTCTTCTTCTATTGGGTCCCTGTGTGTATTCGGAGAAAAGATACTTGTTGATTATAAAGGCAACAGGTGATTTGAGCGAATACAGTTGTCTGGCAAATACAGTTCCAATTTATTCTTTCCTTTGACCACTCTTAAAATATTTGGTTGCTTACTTTGTCTGTTCGTTTAACTTCGAATATTATTCTTTTACAACTTGTTGTGGAAGAATTTATTTGATTACTTATCTGTTTTGGAAGCGTCCACGTTTTCTCACCATTCAAAAAAGAGAATTAAAAAATCATCTAAGCGTAGCTTTAGTTTTACCAATATTTGTGTCGACCTCCAGAAGTTTTCAATTTTGTCAAAATTGGCTCCAGGTAGTGTCAAATAGACCCCGTATGCATAACGCCTATTATGCTGTGAACATTTTTACACACTCCCACGCGGGGGGAAGCGACATTGTTTGTCAGTGCGCGGTATGTAATTGACCTCGTGCATAGTCTTTGTTTGCCTGAGTATGTATTACGGTTTGTAACTTTATGTATACCCTTGAGCATACTTTTATTCATTTCTTCATGTATACAATATATATGAATACTTTATTCTCTTGAGTGTACCATAATTACCATGCATCTTTATAATACACGAAATTTTGTAGTAATTCATTGCAGTTTGAAGATTGTTAAGAAAACATGAAACTAGTGGTAACTGCTAAATTTGTCTAGTTATTTTGTATACTATACTGGATTTATAAACGCTCTGGAAACATTGAGCACTCTTAGTGAACATTGGTATACTTTACTAATATTACTATTTCATGTATATATATATATATATATATATAAGATATGATAAGTTGGAAAGAATAAAAAAACTACACAGTCCATTTCGACAAGCCTGTTTCGTGATTTTATTCACTCTTCAGGAAATTTCCTGAAGAGTGAATATATATATATATATATATATATATATATATATATATATAGATTGTTAAGAAAACATGAAACTAGTAGTAACTGCTAAATTTGTCTAGTTATTTTGTATGCTTTACTGGATTTATATATATATATATATATATATATAACATGGACAAAGAGTTATTTCTCAGAAGCTCTGTGCTGCACTGATGACCCCACAAAGGGCGAAACAGTACTGTCTGCAGATTGAGTATATATTTCATATATATATATATATATAATTGACACAGGAAATGACTAAAGAAAGTATGCCAACATATATTCTTTCAAATTTTCGTCTGTAACAGACTTTATCAGTTTCTTGATAAAGTCTGTTGTAGACAGACGAAAATTTGAAATGTTTGTGTTTTATGTTTGTGTTTTGTAACTCTGTTTTTTAATGTCTTGCTGTAAAATACCACGTAAGTAAGTTCTCTGATGTATGTCATGTAAATAATAATAGCAGATTTGAAAACCTGACGGTTACTACATGTTTGGCTTTGAAAAGGTCAGAAAACCATTTCATTTCTGATAGTAAATGTAATTCCTGATTGAAATTTAGTCTCTTTCAGTAAAACAATATTTCAATGAAAACAAACATTTAGGGGCACTGAATAGCATTTACTAGAATTCACCTTTTGAAAAAGATCCGTTCAAAATCAGTATATCAATATTAGTAAATTTAATTACAAATAATACAATAACCCATAATATATTGTATTCAATTATATCTTCCGGTAATATTTACTGCGTTCTTACTATGTGATCAGTCTCTTATTAAGAATCTTAATTGTATTGATAAGCCGATTGTCGTTTTGAGTGGGCAAAGGAAATGATGTTAATATTTTTAACACTGAAATAAAAAGTTTTTTAAGCAACAGAATAAAACAATGTTTACTTGTTTACACTCAAAAGATAACAGATGATGGCATCTGATGTGTTTATAATAAAAAAAACGTGTAATTCTCATTTAATATTTTCCTTACTTTGTATGTGATAAATCTGAAAAAGTGGATTGAAAAATGATAAATTAGAAATTAATATTTGACACCTTTCCTCTCCCTACTCTTTCCTATTAGCACAAATTTGTAGATATCAACTTGGAAAGAGGTAGGGAAAAGCCTTTTCCTGAATCTGGCTGTTATATTTTTTACTTCCTGTCTGACCATAGAGAACATAGTTATTTTCTTTATGGCAACCACTGCCCTTCTTGCATAAGACATATCTCCTGCATTTGCCTTACATTAAACTGCAATCGCCATACACCAATAATATGAAAAAATTGTCCATGATCCATCGATATCATTGAAGACAAAGCAAAATGCGAAGCATCAACAGTTGTTCTGGCCCTTATTACACACACATGTAAGAATATTATATTGTATTTTGAAAATAACAAAACATAAATGAAGAACCCAGTGCACGCATATCTTTCACATACTTTTCACTTGTTTAACATCTACGCATCTTTGTTTCTGTATGAGTGATAAAAAATATGAAGAACAGAAAAATAACAACTGAAAAAAGCAACAACAACAACAACAACAAAAGGCAAATGGTTTTTGTTGTTGTTGTTGTCTATGGATTAAAAAGTAAACTCTCGAAACTGTAAGAACACACAAACTGAAGGAGAAAAAAATATTTCACCTGAACAACAAAATAAAAAAAACAAAACTTGTTTATTTCATTAGGTAAATATATTATGTTGTTTTCGCAATAACAGGTATAAATATTAAGTTTTTCATACTGGGTGCAATATAAAACAGAATCTACAATAAATGTAATCAATATTAATTGTAACTGTTATCAATAAAGGGAGAGAAGTCGATAGTTTAATATCATTCATTTAACAAAATTACGCACCAATAAATTTGTAATGAATCAAGTAACACAGTGCGAACAAATAATAGAAAATTGTAAAAGAAACTAAAATATAAGCGTATAGTCGGAATTTGAATAATCACAACGTCCATTTGTCCGTCAATTCATTTATGTACTTCATTTCATTTGAAATGTAGCCCTGGACCTAATACTTCCAATATTTAAAGGAATGTTACTAATACAGTTGTGTTGAGAATCTGCACAACCAGTAGGAGGAGATATGACCAGAAGGCAATATCAAGAGAAACGCCTGGTTACGGTTTCTAAGCAATTAAGGTATTGACGTATTTGACAGCCTTTGAAGGACAAGGGATGAGTAAAAATATATGTGGGAATACATTTTTTCATAATTACTTGGGAAAAATAAATAGCAGAATTACTAAAAATGTTATTACACAAAATGCACAGGAAAATGTGCCTTTTTCTGTTCTTAATCACTCCATAATTTTTACAAGATTCCAACAGGGACTCTACACAGGTCTTCTAACATCAATAACACATCACAGTTATTTTAACCTCAGCTGTAATCAAATTTCGGCATGACTCTACTGATTCCCGATTTTCATGGCTCTCTGATCAGTGTTTCACTGTTAGTCAAGAGTGTTATATATGACCACTTACAGATGACAAACAGCATTGATAATTTTGGTGAAGTTTAGGCATCTTTAATTCTACATTTTATCACCTTCTTTAAAGTATTGTTTTACAAGAATGTATAAAGGAGTAATTGTAGTAGTAGTAGTAGTAGTAGTAGTAGTAGAAGTAGTAGTAGTAGTAGTAGTAGTAGTAGTAGTAGTAGTAGTAGTAGTAGTAGTAGTAGTAGTAGTAGTAGTTGAAGAAGAAGAAGAAGTAGTAGTAAGACGAGACACTGACTGAATGACTGAATGACTGAATGGCTACAATCCTGCGCGTCGATTTTGTCAGTTGAAAGAGGTCAGAAAAAGTGCAAGCACACCAATTTGTTGAATTCAATAGTTGGCCTGTTATGTGGATGGTGTCAATGATCCAAATGTCTTTTCCCAAAGATCTCTATTTTTTTCTCTGAGGGACGTCAAGTGATGACATATTTGTGATAACATTCAGTCCAAGTGACTAACATACCTTTATCAGCGAGAGTTGATAAAATAACGAAGCTGTGTTGTTTCAAAGATTTTCTTGATATGCTTAAATGGATACACTTCCACTTTTGCATGTTTAGATCGGGGGAAAATAAAGGATGATCTGGTTGACGGCAGTGTAAATTTTATTGAATGAACTTAATTTATTTCAATAAAATCATACAATGATTTTCAAAATATTTAACCAGGGTAATGCACCGTACCAGGAGGACAATTTTGTCAGATCATGTAAAATGTCCTTATATGAATGAAATTATTGTAATCCTTAAAAATCTCGGTTTTGGGACATCTACTGGTTATAGGGAATTATGCTTGAGAGGTAAATACTCTTGTTGTATAATGTTTTGGAGAATTTGGGGGTTTTATTGTAACCTCAAGAAAGCTGCCTGTAGATCTGATAGATAACTGAAAGCCTTCCAAAGATGCAGCTGTAGCAGCAACCTCCGCTAAGCGTCACCTGTAAAAATTACTTATAAGGGGAGGAAAGGGAAGGGGCGTTTGGGGGTTAGGGAAAATCTAATTTGGAAAATAGATCATGATCAACAGCATTTTAGACTCACCGTTGGATGAGCTCAAAAGACAGATATTTTTTTTATAACTGGTAAAAGGCCAATTGGCGGAACATTACTTAAATCAGAATGCTTAGCAAAGTTTTTAAATCCTTTAAAGAACAATATTATTTTCCAGTAGGTAAACCATGATTTGTTCAAACACCTGTTGAAAAGTTTAGCACTAGAAAGAACACAACACCTGGTGGTTCTAACTCATTTTCGATGGTAAACCCGGGGTGGGTCATTACTGGTTCATTTTGATTCCAGAGATCCTTGTTTGGTATACCACTTCTTTGACTAATCTCCTTATCAGATGTAGAGTCATCAAATAATTGCAAAGATACGTGCACCAGAAGAAACCTTGCCAAATAAGCCTCTGTACGTTGTGCGATGCTCATAATTCTAACTCATTTTCGATGGTAAACCCGGGGTGGGTCATTACTGGTTCATTTTGATTCCAGAGATCCTTGTTTGGTATACCACTTCTTTGACTAATCTCCTTATCAGATGTAGAGTCATCAAATAATTGCAAAGATACGTGCACCAGAAGAAACCTTGCCAAATAAGCCTCTGTAGGTTGTGTGATGCTCATAATTCTAGTACTCTCTGTCATAAGCAAAAGTTTTTTGACAAAACAATTTAGTGCAGTCTATTAAGGAGGGGAAGAGAGATGACGGGAGAAGAGGACTGAGAAGAAGTGAAAGAAACAACACCAGAGAGAGGTTTTTAATGGTACTTTTATATTTCGAACGAACCCTCATTTTTATTCAAATACAACAATTGTAGTCTTAGATGAATATATGAACGACAGCTCACTTTTCATATCAATTCCTTAGAAAAAAAGATGAAGTGCAACCAAATTCAGGTTTCTTCTAAATACAGACTACCTATGTCTGCCAAGACAAAATCAAGCAGAAACAACCTAAGATAACGCATTTGTCGTGCAATAGAAAGGCCCATGAAAATTATATCCTTTAAGCTAGAATCTTGGAAATCTCTGATTGGTTGTGCCAGCAGTGCGATTTCGTCTTCGATCAGCGGCTGTGGCTTCTAATATGACGTCAAAGTAATACAAATATTGTTATTTTTGCAAATGTAAATTTCAGATATATTTTGGTTCTTAGTCGATGAACATTGTAACTTTCGACCAGCTCCAATAAATATTGACTATTTTTGGAGAGACAAAACAATTTCTTTATTATATGAGCAAAACACACAAGTGAACCTCTGATTAGTGTTGAAGGAGCAATAAGCAGAGACAAAGCAGAGACGACAACAATATTGTTTGCTTGTAATGTATCCTATTTCAAAGGTGCAGCTATCAAATATAGTTTGTGATACAGCAATATCTTCTTAATCTTCTAATACCCAATCAAAAATCATTTACAAATTATAAAAATATTCCAGTTATTTATTTAAAAAGTTCTCATTTACAAAAGGGAAGAAAAGAAATCTACGTTCTATTCACAACACAGAGAAATCCAAACTGATACCGATTCTTCTAAGAAAACACTAACATAAGATACCCAATTGAAAAGATAAGAACCACGATTTGATTAGAGTTCCTTTTGCCATTCAAAAATTAGGGTAAGTACATTTTCTACCTTTTTTCCTCTTTTAAAGTTTCAAAACACATTGAAGGATACTATGTGTACGCAAATTTGATATTACATCAATTAGCCAGTGCAGGGAATCCTAACAACAAACAAACAAAACCATTTCCATTTATTTCTTGAATTCTAATTTGATTGAAATGTGTTTAGAAATACTTTGTATGTAGTGTTGATAAGTATATTAAATAGGTAGTTGGTGACCCCAAAATAATATGAAATTGACTCTAGTCTTGTTTCTATTTTTGGTTTTCGGCAATAAATTTACAAAGAAAGTATAATTACTTATGATAATAATTACAAAGTTGTCAATGTTCAGATGTAGAATACAAATAAATTGTACAGTTAAATCTCAAAAGTTCTTGATTTGATGGACTGAATGAAAGCCATTATTATAGGAAATTTTATAGAGATATTTCTCCCAACGTCAGTCTGTATGAGAGAAGTATCTCTCAAAACGAAGATCAGAAAAAAGCTTACTATTAGCTACATGATAAATATCTTACATCAATATACAATAAGGCGTTTATTTCCAGCAACCAAAAATGCTAAGAAAGATTTCCCAGGGTGATTCTTCATCCTTGTAACATCAGAAGCTGAAAACGAGTTTTCGATCTGCCATAGACTAATCTAGTAAATAAGACGAAGAACGGACAAGATTAATTAGTTAATCAAAAGAAAGAAGTTAAATCACACAACAGAATTGATAACAAGATTGAAAAGCAAAATATGGAGAAAGGAAAGTCGAGCAAAAACGTATATACTAAAGACAAAGTAACTTAAAAATTATCGCACATCCTTTCTGCCAGAAATTATAGAACAAGACATTTCGAGAAGCATGGTCTTATTTAACTGACCAGCAAAATAAGAGATAAGAGACCTGATATGATACAAGAGGATCTGAAGGGATATCGTAGCAAACTTGAAATGAGAAAAGAAAGGTGTGTAAAAGAGAGTTAAAAGGAATCTGTCACATTGGAAACGGTTATTTAATAAAGTTGGAGCTTCACAAAGTGCTATACTTTGGGTGGATGGAATTTCTTTAACGTTAAAAGTCTTAGTTAAGAACCAAGAGAATGTAATGTATCTAGATTGACAAAAGGAGGAGAGAGGGGACAAGATGGGTGGCGATTTAGAAGTTATAGAGAATCATAGTGCATTGGAGATGATGGTTGTGGTCGTAGACAGGGTTATTAAAATAGGAAAATGGTGAACTACAAGGGTGTTATTTCTGCAATGCACGACGTACAGATGTTTACAAAACTATCCTGAAAATAGACATTTAGTCTCTAATACATAAAATAACCTTCGTTGGACACAAAGAAAAATTAACATAACTTTATTGTGTTATAAATAATTCGCACTTTATGTAAACAGTTTTCTTGGTTAACTTGATATGTGAGTAGTTAATGCCACAGGGCATCTCTTGCAAACCACACTGCGGTAGATGGGAGATACTGAATAAATATTAAACGGCTTCTGCGAAGAACAACTTTAGGAAAGAGATTGTTCTACCGATAATACTGTCATTCAAAGTGTAGCATAGAAATCGTATTGCATGAAAGGCATAAAGTATCACCCTGGAGGTAAATGTAACTGCTTCTATTTGACAAGTAGTCAATTACACTTTTTAACCATAGTCATGTCAGACAAGAATTTTACTTTGCGTCCATCAATGGACGAGTTAATTAACTCAAAACGAAAGGTTTAGCAACATCAATGATGCCGGGTGTGAGTTGCAAGCATTTGGGGAAATAGATCCCTGGGTTTTGAGTGGGAGGATTGCTTTATTCAAAAACGTATAAACAGAAATTAGTAATTATTGACTTTAAAGCTGATAAATTGTCAACAGTTTATTTTACAAAAAAAAACAGAAAAAGCTTTTTTATGCAGGATACTAGCGAAGGAAAGATAGCCAGAACAACGTTTACTTTTATATCAATTTAGTTAGCAAAAGGAAAGACAGGAGAGAGAGAGAGAGAGAGAGAGAGAGAGAGAGAGAGAAAAGAAGAAGAAGAAGAAGAAGAAGAGACAAATAAACAGAGAGACATAGATAGAGAGAGGGAGAAATTGCTCTATAAATATTTTTGGTTGACATAAAAAGCCTTGAAAGCATTGGGTAATTAGCATATCTTGAATTAGTTTCCTTTAACTCGAGAAAAAGCCAAAAAGGTATTTCTTTAATCTATACATTTGAACCGGATCCTAAGAGAAAACTCCTTCATCATTGGATAGCGGTAGAACCTCGGATCTCAAATGCTGGGCTTACTGCTCATAGAGCTGGTTATATTGATTAGAACAATCAATGTGGTCTGGTCAGGTAATCTTTTGAAAGTGATCTCTTCTTTCAAGTGATCTATCACAAGTGTTCAAGTTATGGATCGATTTTTTATACCTAATAAAAAACAGAAAACCTCAGGAACAGAAGATATATCGGATGAAAACGTTCCGCGTGGTCCTAAAAGTTCTATGCGTGTCGATGATGAAACTGTCTCCAGTGTGGCCTCATCAAAAGCGCAGACATGTAAGAATAAAACAGAGCAACAACGTACACGTCATGTGAATCCAGATTTCCTGTGCAAATATGGGGTAATTGACCTAGAGGGAAGGAGATTCTGTGTTCTTTGCTGCAAAGAAATTCCCGCTGAGTCATTGAAGTCAAACAAGATGGAAAGACCTTCAAATACCATTCGTAAGAATATAAAAGCTTTAGATGATGACGCATGCAAGAGAGTGTTTTTAAGAAAGAATGAAGTTTTCTTCAAAAGTCGACAGATCATGAAGAGAATACTGACGCGGCAGGAGAAAATAGACATTTTCTCCCAAAAGACGGCTTTTTGACAGCAAAGTGTAAACGGTCCTATACGAAAGGAGAGAGTATCATTAAACCAGGTTTACAAAAATTTCTTGGAAATATTCAAAGACGAAAGTTACGAGAAAACTTTATCAAGTTTTTCAGTAATGATACTATGACACGTTGTGTCGAGATTGTTGGTGCAGACCTCTCCAAACAGACATTGGAGGGCTTCAGAATGTCTGAATTTTCTTCAATTGCCGTAGATGAGTCTAGGGACAATACGGCAAATAACCAGCTTCTCTTTTATAGACGGTATGAAACTTCCAACCAAATAAAAGAGGAACTGCTCTGTACGTTAACTCTTAAAACGACGACCACAGGTAAGGACATTTATACAATTGTAGACAGGTTTTTTAAGAACAATGAGATCTACTGAGCCAAAATAATTGAAGTTGACATGGGTGGGTGCCCAGCAATGTTTGACCGTAATAAAGGATTTCGAGGAATACTTTCTAGAAAGCATCCGCATGTGAAAACTAATCATTGCATTCTCCACAGACAAGCATTGGTCTCCAAATCTCGCCAAATCCGACGATTTTGGCGTGATTATGTCTATCTGTGTGTTTGTCATAAATTTTATCAAGGCACGTGAATTAAACTGCCGCTTATTTCGTCAGATTTGTGTCGATAACGAAGCCCATTACACGCCATTACTACTTCACAATACAGTTTGCTGGTTGTCGAGGAGTACATCTCTCGAACGAGTATTTATTCTTCGGGATGAAATAAAATCTTTTCTATCGGACAAGAATCACACAAATGCCCCTGACTTTGAAGATCAACAGTTTCTTTCCAGTTTGGCTTTAATGGTGGATATTCTCAAACATATCAACTCACTAAACACGGAGTTGCAAGGGCGGATGAAACCTATAATTGACCTGCATGCCACCTTGAGAGGATTTATGAAAAAACTTGACATTCTGAAATCTCAAATTGAACGCGGGGATTTCTCGAATTTTCCAATGTCCATGGAATATGACGTCTCAGAAAACTTCGACTTCGATAGGTTCCCGAATCAGATAACTGAGCTTATGACTTGTATAACCAAACTGAAAAATAATTTTCAAGCAAGGTTTCTAGACATTAACGAAGATTTTTCCCACATCATGAAGCCATTCACAGCTGATGCATCGAAGTTATCTGGTTCACTATCCTTAGAGTTGGCAGATATTCAGGAGGACCAAAACGCTCGTGAACTGTATGATAGTGATGAAGATGTATCACACTTCTGGCTCAATCTGGATGACAAATACGAGGATATAAAACGAGACGCGAGACGCTCACAAGTGCGCTTTGGAACTACCTATGTATGCGAATCTGGTTTCTCTCACATGGTCCAACTCAAAACAAAGTATAGATCGCAAATAACTTATGCTTATTTGAATGACAATCTTGTGTGTTGCCTAACCACTTACGAACCTCGGTACGAAAAGATTATCAAGAAGCAATAAAATATATTGCTTCTTATATTCATTGCTTTCATTGAAAATGTGCAATTTTGTGGTATTTGTCTGTTTGAATGGAAGTCTTTTCAAAATGAGAAATTTTCTTTCTGTTGTGAAATTTGACAGATCCTTTAGATTTGCAATTTTTGAATCTGAATGGGGTCGCTTCTTTCACTGTTTATATCAAATTCGGGTCGCGAGGAAAAAAGCTTGAGAACCGGGCGGTAGAAGAAAGGAGAAAAACCTAATTTTTACTTCCTGGCACAAACATCTTAATACTTTCAACTACACCAAAGTAGCAATTAGGAAGGCCAGCCTGAAGGTAACAACAGTATTCTATATTAGGCTGTACAACATAAAAATACCAGTCTTTTTATCTTCATGCTACACCACCTTTGGTTCCAAAGGTATCTTCCTGAATTTTTAAAACAAATTCTGAAGCATTTATTGAGGTTGAGTGGTAATTAAATGAATTCTAAATGGCTGTGTGTGTGTACAAAGTCCAAGGTTCAAGGTTGAGATTTAGGGCTGTTTAAATAACTTCATTAGAAAAGATGCTTGAAGCAATTGACACTCATATAATTAAATAATTCTCAGAGAAAACCAAAGAAATCTAAAGAATGAGCTATTTTGTTTGTTTACAATGATTTTTAAATCATTGACGTACAATTTTAAATCAATAATTGATATGAAACGTAAATTTCTATAAATTATTAATATCATCAACGCCCTTTACATAAGTTTTTAAAGTAGACTTTACTACAGATGAAGCCACAACCATTCTATTGTTGGTTTCTGACACAAA
>RDPX01000128.1:1939280-1978409 GCA_003991215.1 Morbakka virulenta
TCATTTACAACAATCTCGCTTCACGTGCCCTCTACGACCACATGCCTTTACCACATGTTCATGAAGGTATGATCACAATTCGATAAACCTTGGCTTTCAAATGGACACGCAAACATTTTGATGTACTTATATAATTCCTGACATCTCATGCTACATTCTCCCATTCATACTTGAACTTTCACAACTAGAGTAAAGTACTTTAAGGTGAATACGTGTTTTATCTCTGCTCCTCTCAGATCCCCAATAGTTATATGTAGATTATCTTTGCTGCACACCATGGTTGCTGTTTTACTCCCATTTATTTTGGGATAATTTTTCCAGGGTGTATTAATTTTGCCAAGTGGTAAACATGGCCTGTATATCTTCAGTGGAGTAAGATAAGAGGAGCCTTAGTTCACTCAAACCTTCAACAGAAAACTATCCGTTCAAAAGGTTGTATACGTCAGTTTTGTCGTTGTTAACACATACATAAACTTGATATTAACTTCTTAGTGTCCCTCTTCTTTCTCAGGCATCAGTACATCACATTTCTTGAGACTGTGTCAAACGATTTTTCTGAGTCAACAAATATCCAATAATGTTTTTGACTTTCTTTTAGAACTATCTCGTGCAATTGATATATTTTAAGCAGTAGTTGCCAAGTGGTTAAATACACAGCTTGCCATGCCAAAAGTTGCCAGATAAGTTCTCATCCATATATCTGAAACTACTGCGCTAAATTCATTTCTCCGTTATAAGTGGCATACTACTTAGTTTGTACATGTTTTTAGAGACAGTATTGTGACACTGAAGATGGCAAGAAATAACAAAGTCAAAAAGTGCAAAGTGAAAAAAAAAAATCAGAAAAACAACCTTTTGCACTTAAGAGGATTGCTTAAGACTGAAAGGAGAAAAAAGATATATAGAAATTCCATTAGTTTTTTCACTGTCAGTCTTACTGTCATTTTTTGAAATTTCTTTTGGTTTTCAATTTCTTGATGGATATCTTTTCTCCACCAACACATCTCTCTTTCAGATTATTTTTATTTTTATTTTTTATTCTATCTTTGACATTTTACCCTAGGATACAATTCACTTAAGAGAGAGAGAATTAAATAAGAATTTTACAACCGTCTCTGAAAACAAAATTGCTATCAAGACTAAATATTTTAATTAAAACTCATTTCTAACTATTTATGTTATTAACTACTGAACAAATAAACATTACAATTATGACATATATCAGCTTTCCTTGAATAATGTCAGTTGTGACTGTATCAAGAAAGCTAGTTTCTTTTCTGTATCTAGTTTATTCCATACATGAGTCTCGTGAAATGCCAACGCCTTTTCCCCATAAGTGTTTTTTAATTTAGTGAGAGTAAGTTTCCAATTGGTATTGAGTACAATGTTGGCATCAAAAAGCCTGCAAACGGTACTACATAGAATATTAGAGTCCAGTTGATTGATGATTTTTACACCATTGAACAAGTTTCTCAATTAACAACTCTTGCAATGAATGATCAACCAAACAGCTGGAGTGTTGAATGGGATTCTTGTAACAATACGTGAAGCTCTGCTTTATAATGTATGTAATGCTTTTAAGGTAGTTGCACCACAATATCCCCAAACAGAGCCACAATAACCCAAGTAGGCTTTAATAACACTAAGATAGAAATTTCTTAACTTAAACGCTTGAACATAGTGTTTCACTTACTTCACAAGGCTTATTGCTGTAGAAATTTTTTTCTGTACGAGTTTTATATATTTTTACTAATTTCCTATTACTCACAAGATATTTACTATTTTTCACAAATTCGATAAGTTTTCCATTCACCTCCAAATGAGGGATTGGTGGCGTATATTTTTATGAGGTTCCTGTGCTCTCCTCTTCCCTTCACTTACATCACAAATATTTTTAGTATTGGCAATCATACTTACACAGAGCTGCTTCTATGTCAGTCTTTACTTACTCTCTTTCCCTGAAAGTTGACATATGATCCCTTACTTTCTAAACTTTCATTCGTCTTTTCTGTGAAACTCTTTTTATCTGACTGTAACAAAGTATTTCTCCAGGTACAACATGAATAAATCCTTGCGGTCATTTACTAATTGCTCTTGCTTAAGTGAATAACCCTGTCTACTATCCTAGTGCTTAGTGGACTGTTCTTATCCAAAAAATAGAATCTGGTAATCTTGCACAGCTAGCCATTACTTAGTCTGACTTATAGATACCCAAAGCATTATTTGTTGTGGTATTCAGATTACTAAATGCTTTCTGTGTTTTTTTTCTTAAGAAATGAAATTCAAGAATCTACGGACGTTAAAGTAGACAGCAAAATAATTGAAAACACTAACATCAAAGACGAAGAAATTGGAGGCCTGGAAAATTCCGGATCTAGCAAAGATTTGAAGGGGCATGGTAAGCACCATATGAAACGTACCAAAAATGAGTTATTTATGCAGTGCCCCATTTCACTGTATACAAAAAAGAGCTTTAGCCAAAAGCCTGTTCTTCCTAATATCAGATCAAAGGAG
Organism: Morbakka virulenta; assembly: GCA_003991215.1. Classification (NCBI taxonomy): domain Eukaryota; kingdom Metazoa; phylum Cnidaria; class Cubozoa; order Carybdeida; family Carukiidae; genus Morbakka; species Morbakka virulenta. Next base: position 1,941,795 of record RDPX01000128.1, read on the forward strand.
ACGGTGACCGATTCACCTGATGACTCAAAAAATGCCTACTTCTCTTTAAAAGAAAGTAACTGGAAAATTGAAAAGAAAGTAGGATTACCAAATCTAGCCAGGGAGGACAAATATTTTTCGCCTTTCAATGTACTATCAGCGACTACTAAAGTTGATCAAAAGCATCAGGAAAGTCGACATACTGGTGATTTTACTAAAACAATATATTCATCCTCTCATGCCGAAACACGAGACGTGGATTCGAAAGAGATCGATGTAAAAAGAACGTCATCGGAATCAATAAATGATAAAAGTGAAGATGAACAAGTCAAGTTATCTGCATGCATAAAATCGTTATTAGGCCAAAATCCTATTTTTGAAAGGTCCACCACCCTTCCAGAGTCAGTACACAGGCGTGCCAAGGGTGAATTACCACCACCATTAAAGAACAACAATATCTTTTCTTGCGGTAGGAATCATGCAGGAGTTCTGTTGACACCACTGCCAAAAAGAAACCTGACCTTGACTCCTGAGGAAAAGACAGGAAAGAAAAAAAGAAAACGAAAAAATATCAAAAGTCAAAAACAAAGTCAATGTGTGCAGACCAAGATTGAGAAAAATCATAGATATGGGCTGGGGGAACAGATGTCTCTACTTGCAAGAAATATCGGGTCCGGAAGCACACAACAAAAGTATGAATTTACGGATCAGATTGTATCAGAGGACGAAATGTTTGGTGCATCATGTGACCCTTTTGAGGGCTACAGAATCGTATGAAGGAACATTTACAGACAGGATTCAATGTTGAGGGTTGAAATAAGTTAAAAACATATATTTAATGCAATTTTAAAGGAGACAGGGAGATAATTGGCATTTTAATTTTAAACGTAATTTTTTCTTACTAATTTATAAAATGTATTATATCATCGGCTTCGATATTAAAGAAGACGAAATTATCCTTTGTAATCAAACGGAGAATATAAGAGGAATAAAGTTGTAACTTAAATCTGACATGGCTGTATATAACATGGTGATAGTTAAGAAAGATATCTTGCAAATATTTAGTATGTGTTTTAAATTTTTCTGTTCTCTTTCTAATTTGAAGGACAATGTTTTTTCTCTTGGTGACCAGACACTCAATCTGAATTAAGATCAAACTTTCTAGCATCTTCTCAACTTGGAGGAAATTATGTAGAAAATATACTTTACATAATGTAGCCTACACCAGCAACAGAATGAAGAGAGGTCAGAGGTTTAAAAACGGAAAAGAGAGGTCAACAGTTTTAAAATGTAGTGTTCTTATAGTTGTTCAAATACTGATCAGTTCTTAAAAATGTAATGGCTTTACTTACATGATTTGAAGTTGATTTTGCTACATGAAAGGTTTAGTATTTCAACCACACTGCCAAGGGAACTATATAATTAAGATAAATATTATTATTACTTTGTAGTTCTCAATGCTTAAGCTAGTGAACTAGATATATTTACCTCGCAATAGGAATGACTTCGAATCTCACTAAAACAACTTTCTGCTTTCACCTATGTTCATTTTCCTAATCTAACATATGTCGATTTTTACCTGAGATGAAACTAGTTAGATATTCAAGGTTTGGTCCATTCGGAATAATAATCATGTTTTCTTTCATATATACCAGTGAAATATTGGTCATTAAAGAAAAGTGTACTTGAAGCAAGGAAATAGAATTTTAAATGCTGAATACAAGAACTATCCGTCTTGGTTAAAATGTCTATGTGGCCGAAAGAGTGGTTAAGGCTTTTGACTGGAAGGTTGGGCAGCTGTGTGAGCGTTGGCTCGAATATGACTGAGGATTATTCTTTGGCATCAACTTACCTTAAACATATATGTGTGAACATAAGAGGAGACGTGGGCTAATGGTTAGTGCAGTTATACGCTAACCCTGAGGCCCTGGGTTCGATTTCTTGAGCGGGTGTATAAAATTTGAAACTTTACAAAATGTGCCATTGATTGGCTTTAGGAAGGGCACCTGGCCAAGAAATACCTCATTCTTAAATTAAAAATCCCTCTGAAAGGCACCGTCTTTAAAGAATGGTTTTATGCTGATGAAAATGAGGGGCTTACAAACTACGGAAATAGCTGACCCTTGTATGATATTATACCACAGTTTGGATTGAAAAAATATAGCAATCTAAACTTGGAATCTACTAGCTATTATTCCATTGGTGTTAATAGTCTTTTTGCAAGTTTTTAATCTTAACTACCTTAAATAAAGTAGCCAAGTTGTTATGAAAACAAAAAAATATTACTCTTTTGAATGAAATACAAAAAAAGTACTTTCTCACAAAAGTGATGCTCAAGTTTCAAAACACTTTACAAATACTGCATTTAAACTTCAAGATTATATAAATTTTTATCCATTACATACAGAGAAATCACCTTAAACATTCTTAGTCCTATGAAATCAAAGCTTAGCAAGTAATTACTGAAATAAGACGTACTTTACAAATGAAAAATATCTGTATGATTTCGATAAAGATGTGACTACTCGAATGTTTATTAAGACTGGCTATTTTGAACATTGTAGAGTAGTTAACACACTTGAAACACATATTTATTAAAGACCATAGACCTACATGTCATGTACTAAAAGTAATTATGTAATTCCTGTCACATAATCGGGTAAACATTAAGTGTTAGTTAATAAAAAAGGCGTTTTTTCAACAGATGAAGATACTGATGTCAGGAAGTCTTGATAGGGAAATGAGGAGCTAATATCACTAGCTAAATTGATAGGACTTTTAGGTCTTAATATGGGACCAACGTCATTATATTTCTATTGCAATTAATGTGCTTGTAACAAAAGTCCGAAACACACACAGCAATGCTACAAAACCTCTTACGTTACTTATACTTGACATGAAATGTTTTAAGAGCTTGTTACTATGTTAAGTGAGACCTTTTAATAGAAAAATATCGATAAATTTTTGCGATTCTGCTATTATTCGCTCACTACTAGTTTTTTACGTTACGTCATCATCATCTTTAAAAGAGGTGAATTTTGTCAAATTAACGGAGATCTGGAGATAGCTGATCTGTTGTAGCGATCCCTAACGGAATATAGCCGAAAGACTAAAAAGACGAAGAAGAAGAAGAACGGAGATCTGGCGATCAGACCTTAGCACAGTGTTTTAATGTTGACAATTTCTCATTGGTAATTACATTTCAATGATACAAATAAGTAACTCACCCTGGCATATTAGATTAATCGAATTAATTGGAACAGAAACATCCGCCACATGCAACTCCATAAACAACTGAGGGGATCGAGATGCATTCGTTTCTTTGTGAAATGGTGCTGCCGTCGCAAGAGTTTTTCGGTCGGTTGGCATGTACCTTCATAATGTCAATGATTGGTAGCGAACTTGATCTCTTTGGACCTTTACAAGGCCGAAAAGACTGTATTCTTTGTTTAAGTGTCAATGATTCAGGATTGACTTGGTCGAGTGTACGAGTTTCCTCGACTATCTTTCTGTAAGTTCTCATTTTCAACTAAATGGTATAACGTAGCAGAATGTAGAAACGTTCTGATTTTTGGCGACAATCAGAGCAGATGACCATGACCGTGATATCAGATTCCCTTCAGATTTCCATTATCTCTATGGAATTAGATCCTATTTTTATGGCAACCTTAGAACTAGGTTTAACAGAGATTAAAGTCATTGTGCAGGGAAAAACAACTGGTTGGAAAAGTAAATCCAAAGTAACAGTAGGCGTTGTTTCACTCGACAGGTGTGTGGGTTTTTCTGTGGTTTATCATAACAGAAAACAATCTCATGGAAAATTACAGTTTTCAAGTGCTATATATAATATATAATATGTTTATGTGTTAAAAGCAGACAGACATAAAACAAGATAAATATAACATAGGTTTTTGCCAGAAAATATATCCTTTCAAAATATTATTTTGTTGTCTGAATTTGAGTTAAAGATGAGGTAGATACAATGGTAGCGTTGTAGTTCCCTCAGATCAGAACTTCTCTTAGAAATGTTCTGAATTCGACCAAAGCTGAATATACAATGGAACTCTGATACAAAGAATTGCAAGGGAGTTTTTTACAAAATAAAGTTCTAAATAAACGAAATCCGTTATAGATGGAACAGAGAAAAAGAGGGGGAATGCAGAGGTAGAAAAAAAGTTATATTTATTTAAATCAGAAATGTGTTGAGTCCGAATTGCTTTTACGTGGATTTCTCTGTATTGGTTATCAACACTGGTTGTTATAAAAAAACAATTGAAACCAGTTATGTATTATAAGATAAGATCTTCTGATCTCATTTGACAACATTAAAACTGGAATCTAGAATGTTAAGCACAACGGCGAACGACCTTCTCTATCTATGGGTTAAAATCCTTGTCCCTAATGGTCCTCGTACCAAAGAAATTATAATTGAGGCCATTACACGTTTACCCTTAAGCTGAGTCTGTGATAAAGTTAATACCTAACACAGCTGGGTAAGAATATATATACATATATAGAAACACGTTGGAATAAATAAACTATACTCGTTTATTACATGTCAATTTGCCATTAATATAAAGGAAAATCAATATATTTTTCCACATACCACAGCCAGAATGTCCTTTCCTTTATCCAATTCAATTTTGTAAAAATACTACTACGACCGATTTGTACTTTTCTGAAATTGACTGCTTCTTATTGTTATTTTTATTATTATTTTTTTTATTAGTATTTTTTCTATTCTGCTTCACACAGTGTGGGTGTTAAATACCGGTACTATCTATTTCAGCATAAGGTCCATTTCTTAAACTCAAGACACTGTGGACCTTGAGCAAAATGTAAGCCTTTCCCAGTAAGGACGACTTCTGAAGAGTGCCGTATTTCATTTTCAGTTGGCCTATAAATTATTTCAGCCTCGGCGGAATGCTTCTCAGAGCTCCAATTATTATTGGGATTATGGAAGGCTTTACGTTCCTTTTGTTATCGGAGTGGGAGATTTCGTTGTTTGTCTCTTGAGCTTGATATCAGCAATGCGATTATCTTCGAATTTTTGGACTGTTGAGTGGCACTGGCCCTGCTAAGAGGAACGATGGAGGCAGTTTTCTTCCCATCTTGCGAAATAATTTGGCACGTTTTCATTATGGACTTTAGGTTGTCTTTGTAATGTAGATGTGGGCGTCCCTTAGGACGAGAGCCTTCCTTGAGCTGTCCATAAAACAGAACTTTGGGAATTCAGTCGTCGTTCATGAGTTGTATGTGTCTGGACCAGCGCAGCTGAGACTTCATTTTCATAGCTTCAATACTCGTTATGTCGCACTTTTCTAAGACGTCTGTGTTGGAGACTCGGTCTTGCCAGCGAATATTGCATATTCGGCGAAGGTAGCGCATGTGAAATGCCTTAAGCTGGCAAATATGTTTCCTGTAGGGGGTCCACTTTTTACAGCAGTGCAGTAGAGAGGACAGGACCGCAGATTTGTACACACTGATTTTTGTGCCCAGTTTGACATCGTGATTCTTCCATAGTCTGCCGGTGAGACGTCCGAAAGCTATGCTGGCTTTTGATATGCACTAATTTATATCCTCGTCTAGCGAGCCATTATGTGTCACAACACTACCAAGATAGCGAAAGTTCTTCACAGACGTGAGCATGGTGCCTTCAATTTCGACGACAGGGTCTTGATGAGAAACGCCAGGACAAGGTTGAAACATTACCTCTGTTTTCTTCAGGCTTACTGTGAGACCAAACTTTTCGCGGCGCCTGTAAACCTGTCTACTATCGTTTGGATATCTTCAAAACTGTGAGCAGAGAGTGGGCAGTCATCTGCAAACAACAGATCTCTGACAAGGATTTCAGTCAGCTTTGTTCGAGCAGAAAAACGCCTGATATTGAAGATTCCACCATCGCACCTTACTTGCAGGTAAATTCCAAGGTCCAAGTTGCAAAATGCGTACTGGAACATGATATCAAAGATTACCCCAAAGAGAGTGGGATCTGGGACGCATCCTTGTTTGGTGCCATTAGATATGTCGAATGGTTCCAAAAAGGTTCCGTTGTCAAACACTCGACCTTTCATGTCCTCGTAGAATGATCTAATGATGGTAATAAGCTTTGCTGGGCAGCCAATCTTATGGAAGATTTTCCATCGGCCTTTTCTGCCGTATCAAACGCCTTGATAAGATCCACGAAAACTGTGTAGAGAGGTTTATTCTGCTCCAAACATTTTTCTTGAAGTTGTCTGAAGGCAAAGACCATATCAGCTGCGCCATGTCCGCTGCGAAAACCACACTGTGATTCTTGGTAGACCTTATCGATGATGTGGTATGTAACACTGTTCAAGATGACTCTCGCTATAACCTTCCCTGCAATTGATAATAGAGATATACCCCGATGATTGTCACAGTGAGCCCTGTTCCCTTTGCGTTTATACAGGTGAATTATGGACACATCCTTTAAGTCCAGCGGAAGGTCACCCTTCGCTCAGAATCCTCTGAAAAGTTTCGTTAACGCATAAGCCATGTGTGCGCCACCGCATCTCTACTCTTCTGGGGATGTGCCATTGGGGCCTGCGGCTTTATCAATAGACGGTTTCTTAATGGCCTTGGTGACTTCTGCGCCGTTGGGCGATATCTAACTCTTTCAGGGTTGGCAATGTGGAAATATCGCTTATTGCATCATCACATATGGCAGACTTCTTGTTCACTGTCAGGTTGAAGTGATCAGTCCATCTGGAGAGTATTTCCTTTTTATTCGTCACCAATATGGTGTTGTCGGCCGAGAGGATAGGAGTTGATACATTTGTTCTTGGTCCGTAAACAGCTTTGAGTCCGTCTGAGATTTCAGCATCGTTCTCGTCGAAGCAGCCTTGGTGTTTCCTTTTCGCAAAGCCCAAAACCTTGGTTGCGTCTCCAAGGGTTATCTGCCGAATGTTGGTCCACAGTTGTTCGATGTCCAGATTCTCGTAAGCAGGAGTGTTGATTGAGCTAAGTCTAGAGTGTAATCGGTCTTGCAGATCTTGTGCCTTATCATCACAAGCGAGCGGGTATGACTTTAATCTTTTCCACTTGAGATTTGCGCTGTTTCCTCTCAGGTGGCACAAGCTTCAGATTCATTTTACTTCTAAGAAGAAGATGGTCTGACAGGCATCCGCTGCCTCTCATTGCACGTGTGATACTCACTTCCCTTCTGTCACGCTGGAGTACGATGATATAGTCTAGCAGGTGCCAGTGTTTAGATTTGGGTGCTTTCAGGTTGTCTTGTCCTTGTTGGCCTGATGGAATGAGGTGTTGGTAACGCAAAGGCCATTAGTTGCGCACATTGAGACCCAGAATCTTTGGCCACATAGTGTGGTCCACCCTTACACGTACATTAACGTCGCCAAGTATGATCAACTTGTCTTTTTTCTTTGCAGCCAGGATGACCCTGTTAAGTTCTTCGTAGAATGCGTCTTTGCATTGGTGTTCGTCATGGTGGGTGCATAGGCGCTGATGATGGCTGCTTAGTCAATTTTGTCTAGTTTTAGTAGTAGCACCATTATTCTGTCTGATATTTCTCGTTGAAGTGTCTCAAGGTTGCGTGCCAGTGGTGTGCGGATGGCAAAGCTTACACCTGAAGTGCGAGTCACACCTTCAGGTTTACCTATTCAGAAGAAAGTGTAGTCTGCGCAGAGTTACTCTATGCTGGACTCCTCTTGCAGCCTTGTCTCGCCAAGTGCCGCTATATCAATGCGGTAGTCATGAAGCTTGCGACCAATAATGGCGGTTCTTCTTTCTTACCGATATTCCTTGTCCAGCAGAGTACGCACATTCCAAGATCCCAAGATAAGTCCGAGTTTCTTTCCAAATTTCGTACCGCAAAGACTAGATGCCCAACTAGACGAAGCAGCTTAGTGGGGATAAGTGGGATAGGCGATGTTTGGGGTACCTTTTCTAGTCCCTTTTCCTGTCTGGAAAGACTAGCACTGCTCCTAAATAGATCTGCTCTGCCACCCAAGGAGGATACGAACAGCCAATCTATCCCAGGCGTTAACATAACGACCCTCATCCTTAGTCGCCTACGTGCAGAGTCGTGGTTAAGAACTCCCAGTAGCATCCTCTATGTGTCCCAGTCACCACTATCCATCGTCGTAGGGCTTGAGTTGGTCGAGACGACCTGCACACAAGTAGGTGAAAATTGTTTGTGCGAAGCAAGATCTACCCTCTCCACCAGTAGACCTGAATCACCAGTGCTAAAGATAGCCACATGGCAGTGAGAATACTGGCCGCAGGTTTTATTTTGGAGTATCCCTCTCCTAAACGGGTTGCTGTTAGCTGAGAGCCTCGTTTGCCCTTGGTGAAGTGGGTTACTTCCTTTATGGGGTTTGCTGGGTTCGATATTAAAACCATTGACCTCAGTTGTGGTTTGTCCGTTTTCTCTGCCGTTTCGGACTTCATGCACTAAAGGGAAGCATTCCCTCAACAACCTGACGGCGAGTCACTGGTTCCCCTTACTTAGTTTAGCACCACTACGTGGACCTACAAATAAGAGTTGAGTAGAGTGTTGTAGACCAGTGATCCCATCCATGTCCTGCCAGCATTAGAGCATGTGACAGATAGATAAATCAAAGGTGCTACTACCAACACACTTTCCCATATACCCCCATATATATAGTTCTTATTTTTCGTGTTTTACCTTATGTATATTGCTCTGCTCTTTGCATTGAGCACTTTTGATACGAAAACACGAAATTACAGAAATATACAGGAACTCTTGCTACAACAGTTAAGCACTCTGGTAGTATGAGTAATATTAACATGGAAAAAAAGAATTTTGACTACTCTTTAAAGAACATCCCAATACCACCAAGATCTACAAATAAGCTTAAATTAATGGAGAAGGCCCTGTTCTTCTTAAGCGATGATAATAAAGAACCAAACTTCCCTTTTCAAGAAAAGTTTGGATTTAAAACAAGGAAGTGTCCACCACAGTTTGACGAACTTGAAAACTTTGAAAATGACATGATGGATTTAGTAAACAAATTAAAATTTTGAAAAGTATCTAACAATTTTCAAACGAAGTTAAAGAACAATAGTAAGAGGATGAAAAGGTCCCCGAATCTGCTGATATGCGCCGACAAAATGAACAACCTATATGAAAAAACACCCGACGCACACGAAAAGCTGATGAAAGAAAACATCACCAAAACATACAAGAAAGCACTAAGTCGTACTTATAATGAAATTAATCTTGAAACCAAAGACATTACCTCAAGACTGGGAATCGACGACCGAGTAGAGATCTTTGCAAAGGCCCAATCATTCATAAACATGAAGGACCACAAAGAAGACTTCCGTATAAAGCCAACCTGCGGCCTTATAAACCCCACAAAAATCGAAATAGGTAAAATTAGTAAGGTCATACTAGACGACATCAAGTCGAAATTAAGGAATGTTAAAAGAGTAAGCAATGGAAAAGTACGGCACCAGCCATCAAGTGGTTTCAACAACACCAAATCAAAACAATCATGCACATTCACACAGCTGGGCATTAAAGACTTTTACCCCTCTATAACTCTAACGATACTACACAACGCCATTTCTTTTGCACGATCCCATACTAACATTGATGACGAAAGCATACAAACTATAAACCACTGCCGAAAATCACTTCCCTTCAACAACGGGTCACTATTGGACAAAACCATCAACTACAGGAAACTTTGACGTAACCATGGGAAGCTACGACGGAGCAGAAGTCTGCGAACTTGTCGGCATTTATATACTGTCCAAACTAGGTGAAAGAATTCGGAAGGGAGGCAGTGGATTGTACAGACATGACGGCCTAATCATTCTCCGAGATACAAATGGTATACAAAGAAACAAAGCAAGAAAAGACATACAGATTTTCTGGGACATAGGATTTAAAATTGACATAAAGACGAACCTAAAATAAGTAGACTTCCTTGACATCACTTTCGATCTTACAACGTCCACACACCGCCCATACAAGAAAGAAAATGACCAACGTCTCTACAGTAACACTTCTTTAAACCACCCACCAGCCATTATTAAAGAAATACCAAAATTCGTCAGCAAGAGACTATCTGAAAACTACTCCAATGAAGAAATATTCAACGACGCCAAACCCGAGTACGAAGCTACCCTAAAAAATTGTGGACATTCGACATGCTTATCGTTTACACCACGCCAACCACACAACCGCACAAGAAAACGAAACATCTTCTGGTTCAACCCTCCTTTTACCAAAACCATCCAAACAAACATCGGAAAAGCCTTCCTACGCTTCATCGACAAGCATTTCCCGCAAATTCCACAAAATATTTAACAGGGACACCTTAAAATGAAGCTACAGCTGTACAGAAAATATGTCACAAATCATTAAAAAGCACAATAACAACATCATCATACCCAAAACAACAACAACAAACCAATCCTGTAACTGCAGAACAAAAACTCAGTAACCTCTTCCAGGAAAATGCACTACACCAAACGTCATCTACAAGGCCACAATATCATTGGCACCACCTACAGGAATGCCAACAACACCTAACATCGAAAAGGCATACATAGGATTAACCGAAAGGCCATGGAAACACAGATATTCTCAACAAAAAATTATCATTCACCTACAGTAAATACAAACACAGTACTACTACAACATTTAATAATGATCATGGTAGCAACAATAATAATAATGATAATAATAATAATAGAAATTGTAATAATTTTTTTGAAATACTTGCAGTCTATTATTCCTGCTGCTGGCACTCCCCAATTTGTTTAGCACAACTGTTATTATGAAGAACAGGTTAACTAAAGCTCGGTCTTCCATTTTCCCTGCTGTTGCTGATAAAATTGACAAAACTACAAAATGTTGGCAATTTTATCAGCAACAATAAAAAAGCTACATTAGTTTGAGAGCATTCTGTTCTAATAAAAGTATTTTTTCTCTTCTTTTGAGCCCTTTTCAGTTGGTCTAAAAATCCTTTCACCCTCTGTAGAATGCTCTCAGATCTCCAATTATTATTGAAATTATAGCAGGCTTTACTTTCCACATGCTTGCTACCTCAATTTTTAGATCAGTGTACCATACGATCTTTGCAGCTTCTCTCTGTATCACCCTGTCGTCACCTGGACGTGCAACATGACCAATAGCACATCCACGATTCTCTTTGTTGAAAAGAGGTATATCTGGCTTAATATGTCCAAGTCGTCTGTAGGTTTGTATCTTAAAGTCCCGAAGGACCTTCACTTTGTCAGTGTTAACGACTGATTCCGGTACATGGTTATACCACTTCTCAGCTACCTCAATACCAAACTTTTGACAAAGGTTCCAGTGGAAGTTTTTTCACACAATATCATGTCGCCTTCTGTGCCCGCTTTGAGCAAGCGGCGTACATTCACTGACAATTTACATTTTTCCTTCGGGTTGTCGGCCACACATTCGGCACAAGTTACTTTCAACTGTTTAACATTTCTTTTTTTTCACAGAGTTAGTGGATAGGGCCTGTTTTAAGTGTGGTTACCTGTGCATATTCTGCATTAGTCCCGAGTATGACGTTCAACTGCACCCACAGTCATCTGTGCTGTAAACAGACGCTTGTATACTTACGACAAATGGAAATGCAAAATGAAGAGAACTCATACCGCATCGTCGGTCGCGCGAGTTACAAAAGGGCGCATCCCCCAGAGGTACACCAGCCTGGGGTCGTAAAGTTAGTTACTGGTAAAAAAGGTCTGGTCAGCCACTTCGCCAATCCGTAGTAAGAACGCCACAAATTGACTCTCAACCAACAACCAGAAAAAAGAATAGAAAGGTATCCACAAAGGAAAATACACCAAAACAGTACTCGTACTGGAAAGTCGGAACTATAAATGTACTAAGAGCTTCTGATGATCTGTTACTACATGAATGTCTGAGGTAATGTACACGAGCAAACCTTGACATATGCTGCTTCCAGGAATTCAGGAGACCAGGCAACGACTCGGTTAATGTGGATGTTTTAGTAGAAGATCAGAAAATTGGAAGGAATGTATGGTGGTCTGGAATGAAAAGAAAACGATGTCAAGGTGTTGCAATTGCAAAAAGAAAACGGCATCATCTAACGATAAAAGATATAGGTCATGTATCATCACGTGTTATGTAGCTAGATTGTGTTTGTTCTGGAATGAAGCTTCCAGTCGTGTCTGCATATGCCCCAACAGAAGAAGGTTCTCCCCACCGAAACTTTGTACAAAGAACTGTCTGAGACATCTTCAGTAGAAACGAAAAGGCAGCTGATAGTTTTTGGCGACATGAATGCAACTGCTGAGTACTGCAAGAGTTTTGTTTGAGGTTCCAACTCCACTCAGTCTGGAGCAAATGACAACGGTGACAGATGCACAACATTCTTATCAACAAAGAAACTTGCCCTCTCAAACACATGTTTTCAACAAAAGAAAATCCACAAAGACACATGGTACCCTAACACGGGTAAAGTTTTTAAGACAACCGATTATATTTGTCTAAGCAAATGGATAAATCAATATTCGGTGGATGTCGTGTCAGAAGATCTTTTGTTAAAAAGGAGCCAAGAGCGAAGAAGTATAATGTTGGCTGTCTCAAAGATGAATACGCGAAACCAAACTTCATAAGCAAAGTAGATGAATTATGCAGTATGATTGACGACAATAACAGTGATGTACAGTCAATGGACATAAGTATTCGTGATTTTCAAAATGGCGCCATCGAATGATAAACAATGTTTGCATCTTTCATCGTTCATAACTTTTAACTCAAGTGCCGGATAATAAAGATTTTACTGTAACAGGTGCCCTTAAATATGACATCATCAAAGATATGATGTAATTCCTTGTCTGCTTTGTTTACTTCCATATATTTGTTTACAAGTAAACATGGGTCGGAAAAGCACAGAGTTGAGCACGGAGAAAAACTATCTTATTGTAAAGTTATATAGAGAAAAGAAGAAAAAGGCAGACATATCTAAGCTTTTCGATGTTCCTTGGGGTACTGTCAGCAGTGTTGTAAAGAAATTTCTGTCTACTGGATCAAGAGAAAATAGGCCAAGAAAATGAAGGCATAAGTTGTTTACAAATAGGGATGAAGTTGCATTGATGAATGTGAGGAAACAAGTGTAAAATAAATGTGATTTAAAAAAAAGTCTTGTCTTAATATTCTGTCAGATGTCCTTTCATCCTTATTACTACATGAATACGGGACGGAATTGTTTCAAACAAGTCTTGTATATAAGTAACATTCATCAATGCAACTTCATCCCTAGGCATAGGGTGCACACTTGTTAAGCTGGCAATAGAGGTTGTTCTTGAATGAGTACGACCCTGGTACAACAAACAACTCCTCCTGAACCAAAACGCATTTCGTGAACATTTGGGTTGTTCTGACGCAATTTTCTCTCTGAAATCAATCCAAAATATCGCATCCAAAAAGAAAAAAGAAGTACCTGTGCTCTTTATTGATTTGACTGCTGCGTATGATTGGTGTGTTCGTAAATGGATATTTCATATCATTTTCAACCGAATCAACCCAGCTGACAAGGAAATGATAAACTGAAAAATCATAGAAGAACTGTACATGAGAACTGAATTGACCATGAGAGGAGAAACAGAGCATTTTGAAACGACATCAGGTGTGCGTCAGGGAGAAACAGAGTCACCAAATCTCTTCAACCTATTTCTTGATTATATAATGCGCATATACACTGGCCATGCTTCCAAATTAGGACTTGGCATTTCATTTAAATTTCGGATAAAAGATCAAGCTAGAGATCGCAGTGATAAAACAGCATATCGAGGAGAAATGAGTTACCCGTGGATTGGTTATGCAGATGATCTCGCAATAATAACACAGACAATAGAACTCCTGCAAAAAGCTGCAGACATCCTGCAAGACCATCTACAGCGATTTTGCTTAGTCATCAGCATTGATAAAACCAAAACCATGATTCTCAATTGGAAAGGAACAGAGTACCCAGACAGCATCATCATCAATAATGTACCTATTGAAAGTCTGGTACATTTTGTATATCTGGGATCTGTCATATCTCACTCTGAACCGAGAACATCTGATAAAGATCTTGACAGACGCCTTGGTATGGCCCATGCCAAATTCACAGAAAAGAAGAAAGTCTTGTGCAATTATCATCTTAAACTGTACATCAAGATGACTTTTTACAACACCTATACCAGAAGTAGTCTTTGCTACTGTTGTGAAATTTGGACCCTAACAAAAACACATTATGAACGTCTAAAAAGAGTGCATATGCAGTTTCTGCGACGTCTGATCCGAGGAGGAATGTCAAGGAAATCTTCTCGTAATGAGATCAAGAAAGCTAAAGAGGCATTGAAAGAAGGGGTTGAAGATGAAGAACAGACAAGGATCAACTGGGATTGGAAACACACAAATGAAAATATTCTCACCATATGTCATGCAGAGACACTTCAACACAACATCTCGAAACAGAATGCCAGATAGATTACGCGGGTGGTAGGAGCATCGAGGGAATGTCTCACAAAGAGACTCATTTTTGTGGATGAGAAATACACAAAAGTCGGGTACCATCATAAAACTGTATGTCAGCAAGTAACAAGTAAGGCCCATTAAGAACAGGGCTTATCATTGGAAACCTTTTTGAGGAACTGCATGAAGAGAAAGACTGTTGTTCGTTAATCAACTTAATTCGAGTTGGTGCCTTTGGTGTCGTACTGGCTTAATAGGCTAAGACATATTTATGTATGTATGTATGTATGTATGTATGTATGTATGTATGTATGTATGTATGTATGTATGTATGTATGTATGTATGTTCTTGGGCCGGTATCAAAAGCCTTTATCTTTCTTTTTTTGTGTCACCAAGTGCAAGAGCCCTCAGTTTTTGCATGCTCCGTGTGACTTTCAAACTTTCCATGCATATCAATTGCCTTTCAATGTCTTATTCTATTCTCTTCAGCCCGGATTTAGGATTGCAGCTTTCCTTCTGTAGGACTTTGCGCACCAAAAACAAAGCAATAAAATAGTCATTCAACTGTGTCTTGAATGCGAGCAGTAAGTAATTTTCTGGCCTTGGACTCACTGTCCNGTATGTATGTATGTATGTATGTATGTATGTATGTATGTATGTTCTTGGGCCGGTATCAAAAGCCTTTATCTTTCTTTTTTTGTGTCACCAAGTGCAAGAGCCCTCAGTTTTTGCATGCTCCGTGTGACTTTCAAACTTTCCATGCATATCAATTGCCTTTCAATGTCTTATTCTATTCTCTTCAGCCCGGATTTAGGATTGCAGCTTTCCTTCTGTAGGACTTTGCGCACCAAAAACAAAGCAATAAAATAGTCATTCAACTGTGTCTTGAATGCGAGCAGTAAGTACTTTTCTGGCTTTGGTCTCACTGTCCATAAGGATGGTTTCCTGCATTTCGCAGATAGTCTCTTTTATCGTATCACTACTCTCGAAAAGCATTCCCATGTCTTTCGCAATTTGACGAATTCCGCCACCCAGAACACCAATTAACAAGGCCACAACCATAACATTGTATCCCACACGTCTTTCTCTTGTTTCAAAAACCAATTGCCTGTACTTTGTCAGTTTCCCCAATCGTTTTGTTATGATATTTTGTTGCTGTGTACAAACCATATCGCAAATCCAGATATTCTTCTTTTCTTTGTCTTCTAATATCAGGTTGGGTCTCCTTGCCTTTGTGGTTTTTCGCAAATTGAATTCAAATTTCCAAACAAGTTTTCCTCGCTCGCTCTCCAACATTTTTCCTTGGTCCCATCGGTCTTTGTACCATACCACGTCATTGCCTATCAGTTCGTACTCTTTGGCCTAGTTGACTGCCACAGTCATTAACACTCTGTACTGTCGTGCTAGGTATCCACTTTGTGCTAGGACTTTGGATCCAGCAACGATATCTTCAACAATTTCATCCCTCTGGTGACAAACTCTACATTTTTTATCTTGGGCCAATCCTCTCAATAACTTTCATGATTTTGTCTCCACCATCTGTTCCAGCATTGTCATGATTGATGACGTCTTTCGACCATGTAATTTTTGGTTCAACTATGGACGAAACTCTTCTTCCTGCTCTCGATAAACTTGGCTCTGTTCTTCCTTCGTCTTGTAGGTTTCCATCCTATTTGGCTCTGTAGCTTTCACCAAACTGTTCTTCACTTTCCGCTACGTTGCTTTCTATTCTGTAGCCTGGTCAACGACCTCTTCGTACAATCATATTGAGTCATCTTCAAAACGCATCCTAACTCCAACCGCGTCCATTGTTGGCATCGATTCAGACACAATAGCATTTTCTTCTTTATTCTCCTCTCTTCTTTAAATCAAACAATACTCCAAGGTAGCCTACCTGGAATGCATTCTTGATAACAACCTTTCTGGAGAGGCTATGTCTACAGAAGTTTTAGGCTTAATAAATAATAGGCTAAAATTTTTGTACAGGAAACAAAAGTTTCTAAGCGATCCTCTGCGTCGTTTGCTTTGCAATGCGTTAATCCAACCACATTTTGATTATGCGTGCATTGCTTGGTACCCAAACCTCAACAAGCGCCTCACCAAAAAGATACAGTCGGCTCAAAACAAATGCATAAGATACTGCTTGAGGCTTGGAAATCGAGACCATATTGGAGTTAAACAATTNACAGAAGTTTTAGGCGTAAGAAATAATAGGCTGAAATTTTTGTACAGGAAACAAAAGTTTCTAAGCGATCCTCTGCGTCGTTTGCTTTGCAATGCGTTAATCCAACCACATTTTGATTATGCGTGCATTGCTTGGTACCCAAACCTCAACAAGCGCCTCACCAAAAAGATACAGTCGGCTCAAAACAAATGCATAAGATACTGCTTGAGGCTTGGAAATCGAGACCATATTGGAGTTAAACAATTTCTGAAAATAAATTGGCTGCCAACTAAAGAGAGATTTGAGCAATGCGCATGTGCAAACATTTTCAAATTTTTCCAAAAAATGTCACCATCTTACACATCGGAAATTTACAGCCAATTCAAGCCCACTACAAGCGAAACTCTAGCTGCAAACTTCAAATACCATACCGAAGTAGTAACGATGGCGAAAAAGCTCTATCATATCTAGGTCCCAAATTATGGAATAGGTTACCATCGCACATTAAATTAAGTTCAAATACTAACTCTTTTAAGCACAACATCAAAAAAATTTCTTTGAAAAGCTCCAGAAGAAAGAGAAAGATATCTACGTGTATTAGTGAAAATTCTATTTTCTTTACAACACGATTATTGATATTGTTTCCATTGGGTAATCATAGGTTGTTATAGATATGGGGCTACTCAATGTCTGTCTTCTGTTATATGTTACGTGTCCATTTACGTTACAAGGGGCCATAATAAATATAAGGTCTTCATGATGTGTATTATGCTACCCCTGCCACCGTTTCTCTAGATTACCGTCTCGCCTGTTTGTTTTGTTCTTTTTTGTTTCTGTTTAATCTTATTTTTTAGCTATTTCGGATAACATCATGTATTAGGTTTTTAACATTTACTTTTGAACATTTGTATTTTTTTGTTAGTGGCAAATAAATACATACATACTTTCTTTGTGCTGCTGCGATCCATCTGTTGTTTGACTTTGCCATATAACATGCCACTGGCAATTTTGCCTCCTTGTATGAATCTCTCATTGATTTCCATCCTCTTCCTCCTCTTTTTCTTTTCAAGTATAATCGTTCGTCGCTTGCCTGTCTTCCCAACATGTACTTTCCTCGCAGCTCCTTCTTGATAATTTTGTCTAATGCCTTCAATTTAGCTACCGTAAATTTACACACATTCATTACATAAGTTGCAACTGGTATGACTTTCATATTGTTAGCCTTGATGAGATTAGCATCATTCAATTCGGGTTTCGTCAGCATCTTTACTCACTTAGTTACTTCGTCCTTCACTCTCATATACACATCCTTCGTCTTGATACCATCGGCTTGCTCGATTCCCAAAATTTGTAGATATCATTTTCATCTGGTTTCATCGTCTTCATTCTCTCCTCCAACACCTATAATCTGTTTTCTCTAACCATCTTTCCATTTTGAAATATGATTTCAGCACATTTTGATACTCCATAGCAAGCTCCTGTATCGTGACTAGCTTGCACAATAATCTCGTTCACAATCTCCAATGCATTATGGCTTGCTTGATACACTTTGAGGTCGTCAATAAACAAACTGTGAGTTCTTTTGACAACACGATTATCAGCTTCACCCATTCTCGTATCCTTTGCTATATTGTAGTAATATACAAACCGGAATTTCCCTGATACATAATCCAACTGGAGAATAGGTGTCTCCTTGAAGGAATCCACATAATATCCGTATCCACCTACTCGTCATCTTTTTACTATCATTCCAAATTTACAGCCTCCTTTTCCATTTACTCATTAAATCCACAATCAATCTTATGACATAACTCGGTATTCCGATCCAATCATAAACACGAATCATCCAATCGTGGTGTACTTTGTCGTACTCCTTCTTGTTATCGTAAAAAGCTACTGCAAGATTGCGGTGATGTTGCTTAACTTCTTCCAAAATGCATCTATCCATTATGAGTTGGTCCACCGTCCCTAATACTCCCTCTACTACTCCAAGCTGTCCTTCGTTCTAAATCTCATTTACCAGTGTGTGCTCACTCATGTACTTAGCTATCAAGCCTGTCATGGTTTTTTATGATGTATTCAGGCAGGTAATTGGGCGATTGTTCTTTTCGTCTCTTAGGTTCTTTGTCTTGGGCGGTAGTACTGTTCTCCCAAATGACCACCATTCTGGCATTCTGGATGTGTCATCGTACAGATCAGTGAATGATTTTGCCAACGCTGTCTGTGCCGGTGTAAACTTCTTCCACCAGACGTTTTGGATGCCATCTATTCCTGGACCTGTCAACTTCTTTGTTTTTGTTGTTCCTCTTCTGAGTTTCTTTTTAGTGATTTTAAACTGGCTGACAATGTTGACTGTTTTACTCAACTCTGTCTTTACTTCCTCCACCCATGGCATAATTGGTGTCCGTTTATCCTGCTTCCAAATGCTTCCCCACAACTCGTCAAACTTTTCCATTTCAGGTATTTCACCTTCGTGCCACTCTGCTTCCTACAGCATACCCAAAAAGCTTTCTGGCCTTTCCGGAACATGATGTTGTCCTTCTTTCTTTTTTCCCTTTTCAATATATTTGACAAGTTTCACTTTCTTGTATCGTAGTTTGTCAAGCCATTGCTCTTGTGCTAGTCTTAGACTTCTTGAGGTCAACTCTTTTCCATTCATGTTTGTTTGCAATTGTTTGGTGGTTTTTTTTCTCCTTTTTTATTGCTTTCCTTTGTTGCTTTCGTCGATGTAACTCATTTCCCGCTCTTGGTATATTTTGTCCCAACCTTTCCATCTCAGCTTTCAGCTTGTGTTCTCATCTATTTCTACCCTCTGCTTTTCTGGCTCTTCTCTGGTTCGTTTCTTTTGGCTTCACCCCCATCGTATACGCAACAGCTTTTCTAATGGCATATAAGATATCAGTAATCTCGGGTATGGTATCAGCATTTGTAAGGTACAAATCCAAAATTATATTTGCTCTTTCCTGGGTCTCAGCATCAAGCTTTACCTTTGCCAGTCTTTCTTTCGGCTCCATATGAAGTGGCCTAAAATGATTCAAATGCTCCAATTCCGCATTGAAAAATCGTTCAAGTTCTTTATTCTTCTCCGTCAATTCCACTTCTTTCTGTACCTATACCTGTATGACTAGCCCATCGCCATCAGCCTCTGCCATATTCATCTCTACTTCATTGTTTCTTACAATCGTTTCACTAGCATTGTGTTCCTCTACTCTTTCCTTCCTCATCACAATTTCGGCTCTCTGGATCTCCTTTCTTTGTCTCATCGGTATTAGGTTTCTTAACTCTGAGTCTTTCTTGAATCGAGCAGCGTTATCTCGTAATTTCTGCCAACTTGCCGATTTATCTTCAGAGATTTGATATCCAATCTATCTTTTACACATCATAAATCCTCTGCCATTTGCACGTTCCTCTTCATCTAGTATCACGAACACAACTTTCATTGCTTTTGTCCATTTTTAACTTGTTTTGTTGTCATTGATTTGGGGTTGTACTTCCACTTCGCCTTGATTGTCAACTGGGCTTCCCTATCCTTTCTTCTTGAATCCCCTTGCATAGTCGATCAGGTTTTGAGCTGTTCTTGCATCTGCTGGGTATTCAGCATCCCATCGTTCTTTGACTCTTCTCATGAATCCTTTTCCTCTTCTTCGTTCTACATTGTCGATCTCAACTATTCTGTGCTTTTGTTCTTCAGTCCATTCGCTTCTGTTCACAATTTGAACATGTTTTCGTTGTCATGACTTGCTCTGTCTTCAGGACCGTCTGGCACCACTGAATCATCAGGAACATAATGAAATTTGTTTGATTGAATTTGATTGTAATCTAAGTCTTCCACATAAAGATTTGATCTACGCACGGGTTTTAGTAGTCCATCTAGTGTGGCCGACTCTCTGGATAAGGCTTTCGTGTTTATAGGGGTGCCATTTCTGCTAGGTTCGGCGATTGGCGACCTGATAACACAGCGGCCATTCACCCATATTTGCACGGTACCTTCTGGTTGCGGGTATAATTGTTCGTGTAACCTCCACTAGATTATTTTTTTGTTATTATTATCATCATCATCATCATCATCATCATCATCATTATTATTATTATTATTATAATTATTGAGATTATTACTATTATTATAAATATACTTTAGAAAAAGGAGATGGAATAAAATAAATGGTAAAGAAAACATTTTTAAAACAAACGTTTGACTGACTAACAGGCTGGGTTGCAGAATGGTCAAATCGCTTAAAAGGAGGGCTTACAATTGTTTTTATTCTTTGAAAATGTGTGTAGAAGAGTGACTCTTTTGTACTCATCAACTTTTATCTGGATTCTAACAACTGAACACTGAAATTAGCACTTAAATAATGATGAATTATGATTGGAAAACGAAAGTAGGGGGAGGGGGGGTAAGTAAAGGATAGATAGTACGCTTTCAAATAAAATTATTGGCAAGGGTTGGAAAATTCTACAAAATGTACATCTCTGGGTTCCGATTTTATTGCTTTCTTGCTCTGGTAAAGCACATAAAGACCGCCAATCAATGACTCTGTAATAAAACAAACTGTAAATAAAGAAAATCGACCTCCATGAAACTGTGTAATTGCAGTAAATTTCGGATGTTGCCTATGAAATTATAAGAAATGTGTTTATTAGCAAGTTGCACTATGGCTGGACAACATGTTAACATAGCTTTCCACTTCTATCCAGTATATTTCGGATAGCATTAAAGCAGATCTCAGATTATGCCTCGTATTATTGCACCAACAACATAAAAAAAGTGACTTTATAAAATGGTAAAGAAAGGAACGATGTACTTGTCAGTTTCCTGATTCTGAAGATTTAATTTTTTTGAACCATGTATTGTTTCTGTTTAGATAGACGACTCGACCCACTTACATAGAGTGACAATGACTACTTACTTACTTACTTCAGCCTGGAGGTTGTAAGTCAAACCTCCCGACCACAATGAAGAAGAGAAAAATAAAAAAATGATAAAGGGAGTTAAAAAGTTCGGTTTTTACATTTGAAAATATTATTGAAGATTTTTTGTTTCAAAATATGAGAAATATCAAGGTCTAAATAGCATGAAAAAATCAATTTACTCTCTATCCTTATATTTAGAGTTAGAAATATGTATACTGGCTTCACTCCTTTGCCCATGGTAATTTTCTATTAATTTTTTAATGTCATTTTTAAAAAATTGAACAATGTATTTTTTAAAAATTGAACAATCTATTTTTTAAAAATTGAACAATGTATTTTTTAAAAATTGAACAATAAACTTTTAAAAATTAGACTTTCGTTTGTTTCATCACAGCACACAGTTTCAACCTGATTTAAGTTATAGGTAGTAAGATATTATCTGAAATGTCAGCTAGTAATCTTTAACTACAACGCACAAAGAGCTGATTTAATAGTTGCTATAACTTTTCGGAGTATGTTACCAGATCCGAAATCGACATTGCAAGGTCAGTTGAGCCAAATAATTTTCCTTCAAACCAGGAAGTAGAGACCAGGAATTTGCATATAAAGTCTCAATGGTTTAGTTCGGAATATTTTTATAATATATAACAAATCAACGAAACAAAAGTGACACACCTAAATACCTTGTCTATAGCTTTTCAATGAATTCTGTTGGCTGTATTAGACGAGGATATTTGTGCCGGACCAATTTCTTGTCCTGAGAAGTATAGAGACAAGAAAGACGATTAGGATGATGACAATGCTTAGCCAAAGAATTGTAGAAAATAACTAAAAAAGTGTGAGATGGACGAAGCTACTGGGTATTTGAAGACTCTAGGAGTGAGCTGGAGTGATGTCAAACTGATTACTTTACTGTACAACAACCAAGTGGTCGGCGTTAAAATTGGAGACTGTCAGACAGGAGTCAGTACAAAAAAAGAGAGCCAGGAAGGATTGTGCATTCCCACCTTGAAATATTGGCTCAAGAAAAGGTCAGGGAAGTGGTGGGAATGATCGAAGAAACTTTAAAAGTAGGTCAGCTCTTGATCCAATAGGTCAGTTTTGAAGACGGACAGATCAACAACGGGAGGACGTAGACAATAAGAAAACAAATATGTTTCCACCAAGCATGTTGAAGATTGTAATCGAAGGAGGAATTGAAATGAGAAGATGCAGAGGAGAAAGGCGTTTAAACTTGATTCATGGAGTGAAGGTAGAGTGAAGATTCTTGCTGAGATTTCAATTTCCCTTTTATATAAATTGTTTTTTAAAATTTAGATAATAAAATTATGGCCATTTTGCATTACTATCATACCATTTACCTTACACAAAGTGCCTCTAAAATTGTCATCATATAACTGTGATGTTCTCATCCAAGAATATCAACTAGGCGCTCAAAGCATGCCAAATAGCAACAATCACAACAGCTTTTTCTTTGATGTGGGAAAGGGTGGGATTGGTCTGTTATTTTTTATTATCTTTCATCCTTGGCTATAATGCCTTTGATGACAATGTGTTCTTTAAGCGCCTTAAAAGAAACCAATTGAACATTCAGATAATCAGAGTTAACATAGATAGATGTTTCATTTGTCACATGAATATTTGATATTGACAAGTTGATATTTGTCTGTTATTTTAATAAGTATTTCAAAATAATTTTCCTGATTTCATAATGTATAGATCTTGCAGGCAGAGTTCTAAAACTCAAGATCCGAACAAAGAACAACAGAATCCCTGTACTTGATCTCACCCAAAAGGGCGAAAAGCGTGATAGTTGGTACAATCAGTGTTGAATAAGTGGAAATTTTGGTTATTAAAAAGGCTGGTTCATCTTGATAATGGTATAACGTGAAATTAGGACTTAAGGGAATTAAAAGTTCAGTTTTAATACCCCAGTGAATTAAGACTATGCTAGTCATAAATCACCAGGGAATTAGGGGTAGTCGCGGGGAATCAGAACCAGATATTTTAAATGGAAGTAACGAAACAATTACATTTAAATTTCAACTTCCGAATTTTCCAAATCAACTTCGATCTACCATTGTGGTCACTATTTTCTACAATAACCTGGGAAAACTAGCCAGGGTTAAATCTGGGGATCTTTTGATTTTGCCCATGGGTAGCACTAACTCCATACACTTTCACCTTCAGAGCATGCATGGTAGAAAACTTTAAGGAGCCAAAAGAAACTTTGATCTAAAAAAAGAATGTTTATGCTTTGCTAGACCTGCTTTAAGAGAAGCGATTAAAACCTGAAGAACTGCAGTCTGAATAAATATTTGCCCCCCTGAAGCAATTTGAGTCAACAGTTTTCCAGAGGAACAATTTTCGCAAAGAAATGCGAAGTGAAATTGGAATGATTTAAAGGTTTCTTATTCAATAAAGCATGTATCATTGGCCAATGAATAGTTTTAGAGTATTTTGTACTTGTTCGATGTCCATTTTTATGACAATTGCTACTGCGTATTCTTTGTATAAAGGCATCTTACTACTTTTGACTGTCGTAAATCTAAAAAAGAATAGATGCTGCATTACACCGAAACCTCAAAGCATCTGATTTAGCAGTTATTTCTGTTGTGAAGATCCTATTACCAAAATATTCAGTTATGCTTTTTTTCATGTATTTATGCGAATAGCTATCTTCGCCACAACATTCTTTCACCTATGATACTAACTCACCAAAAGTAATCTCTTCATCACAATTCTCTTCAAGGTAAAGAGCAGATTTTAGGAAAGCATCCTTTCTATCAGGGTCAATAGGTTGCCCCAAATTCTATTTAGCACTCAGCTGATCATTACATATGAAATTTTAAGGGTGCCCTTATTTTCCCTAAAATTGATATTAAATTGTTGATGGGGTACTGTATCACAGGCATAAGAATTGTGATCTCATTCTGATCTTCCTTTAATCTTGTGGCCCCAGTCTTTTACTCTTTTATAAGAAAGTTCTAGTATCTTTTCTTGGAGGCCGAATGGTCGAACAAATCTTTGAATGGACATCATNTTCTATCAGGGTCAATAGGTTGCCCCAAATTCTATTTAGCACTCAGCTGATCATTACATATGAAATTTTAAGGGTGCCCTTATTTTCTCTAAAATTGATATTAAATTGTTGATGGGGTACTGTATCACAGGCATAAGAATTGTGATCTCATTCTGATCTTCCTTTAATCTTGTGGCCCCAGTCTTTTACTCTTTTATAAGAAAGTTCTAGTATCTTTTCTTGGAGGCCGAATGGTCGAACAAATCTTTGAATGGACATCATGACCTTTCTTTTTAAGGTCAAACCTTGCACATCGTCGTTCAAAGAACAGACACAACCTTTTGCAAGGAGAAATGTGGACCCAACGAAACGGCTTCCTTTTGAAGGGTACATAAATTTTCACTGTCAGCTTCTCTTAAATCTCATTCTATTACTTTCGGATTTGAGTACCTCTTGCTGCACCCTTTGTGGACAAAGTACCAGCCGAAGGCTCGATCTGATCATTACAGTGGTTTTCAGCCTCATTTAGAGCATCGCATCCTTTAAATCTCTGAACAGATGCCATGTTGTTGTTTCTTATAAACTCTTTACAAAAAACATAGTCAGCACAGCATTCATCTTATTCAATTAATACCAGAGCAAAAATGAAGAACAGAAATAAGTATTTGGGTAAAGATGAAATACAAGATAATCATAATTATCCTCGAATGTTATCTGAATTCCAAGACCAGTTGGTGAATATAAAAATTTCATGCACTACAAAATCATTGGTATCTTTACAACTCCTCCCATTTTTACCCAAAAATGAAATGATCAACAAAGCGATGTTCCCCAAGAGATATTTTCGGAGGCTTTTGATATTTTCAAAAAAACATCTTTTCCTTGAAAGTGAGTCTTGAGAAATTATTTTGTTTTTAGTTTCGGGTCAAACCATATATTGACCATATATTGAACGTCTTTCTCTAATGGAATGCACCTTGTCGTGGTGAGAAAGCTTGCGTACCCCAATAACCCGGAGAGCTATGTCGGCGGGAGTTCATCTCCTGGCAGGTTCAACCATGCCGAACAGGTCAATGGATAGGGGTCAGACTAAAAGCATTCCAAAACTTATCTTGGGATGCAGCAAGGTAAGGTGACATTTTGGCGGAGGAATTCATTTGGAATCAACGGCATAATTCACACGGACGCTATGCGGACGAACCCCAATCAAGGTCAACGGATAGGGCCCATCAGTCTTATAATCAGATTACTGCTATATACAGGTCTGGCAAACCGTATATCATTGGTTTTACCTGCTATTTGATAGAATTATGACACAGCTTAACGACAGCTCCAAGGTTAAAGCCCTTGTCACTCAACCAATCAAACTGTTAGACATTGCTTCTACAGCAAACCATGATGATTCCAACCCAAACCCTGTTGGGAGGTTGGAATCGGATCGTCCAAAACAGAAAGTTGGCTTATCAAAACCATCAAACTTTTACAGAATATCAACTCTTAATTGTCGTACTCTACAAACAAAGTCATCTCGTGTGGAATTGAATAAACTGTTATCAGACTATAATATTGCTGTAGCATGTATTCAAGAACATCGGTTTGTTCACTCTCCTAACGATCCTGAAATAATTTCACGTAATCTTGGGTCATCTACACTATTTACAAGCTCAGCAATCAGAAATGAAGCTGGTGCCTCTATCCATGGCGTAGGCATCTGTGTAAACTCCAGAGTTCTTCCACTTCTACTTTCTGTGAAGAAACATGATGAACGTATCTTAGTAGCAACCTTCAAGGGCAATCCGAAAACAGTAATCATCTCTTGCTACGCTCCACACAATGGTCTATCCGNATGCACTACAAAATCATTGGTATCTTTACAACTCCTCCCATTTTTACCCAAAAATGAAATGATCAACAAAGCGATGTTCCCCAAGAGATATTTTCGGAGGCTTTTGATATTTTCAAAAAAACATCTTTTCCTTGAAAGTGAGTCTTGAGAAATTATTTTGTTTTTAGTTTCGGGTCAAACCATATATTGACCATATATTGAACGTGGAGAAGATTAATGGATTACCAGACTTGTCACTAGTCGCCCTTAACTTATTTTGTGTGATTATGAGCAAGTTTACGTTTCCCTGTTTCAGTTCATCCAGTCAGATCGAGTTGGCACACCGTTTCAAATAAAAATTTGGTGTTGGTTTCTGTGTTACCACAAACGGTTTTAAGTTGTAACTTCTGACTGATTCATTGGGAAGTGGGAACGCATTATTTCAATTAACTAGGAATAGACGACCGTCATGCTAATACCTTTCCCTTCATCAGGTATTAGCAAGACTGCAGTTGTCCTGCTGGCTTACTCGCAGGTCCTGCTACTGGGACTGATACATTACTTACAATTATACATGATGAGGTGGGCCTTCAGCTGAGTTATGGGTGTGGCTAGATAGGTTGTCAAAATTGAATTCAAGCTAAAATTTGGAATGGCAGTAACTGACACACCTCCTCCCACAATTCAACCACTATCATCTTTTTCCTAAATTTTCAACAGCACTCTTTTGGAATTGTGATACTGCTCTCAACCAGCATGTGATACGAAACGCCCACTCAAAAACTGACCCTCCTCCTCCCACATTTCCACTGCTGTTTTGTTTCAAACTTCAACAAATTGATGTTGGAAATGTGATACTTGTGCTGTCTTGACTGAAGTTCCAAGTAAAATACTGAGCCGCGCAGAGTAAAAATTGTAACAAATAATTGTAATGGCAATTCCGTTTATTACCGTAATTACCAAGATTGTAAATGTAAAGTTCACTCAAGAAAATTTACTCATATACATATATATGTATAAAAGTCGTCAGAAGTGAGGTGCGAACCCACTTCAATACATTCGTGGACCAAGGTCTTAGACCGCTCGACCATCGTAACACAGGTCCCAATGGGGAGATTATTAATTAAATAACAACATTTCGTTTCACGAGCAACACATAGTTACCAATTCAAATTACTTAATAATTTGCATTATCAAAAGACATCTTCATGCCAATTTTTGTGTCAATAGCTTGAGAAAAAAATTGCAACCACTAATTACCTAATAACTCACTAACTACTTGGAAGATAACTATATAATTAATAGCACCTTAATTATTTTCGCCACGCTTGATTCATGCCAATTTTCATGACCGCAGCTTGAAAAAAACAGTCAGTGCCCCCCCAAAATGCAGCTGAATGAAAACTCACCACCTGGCACAGGACAGAACACAGATAGCTGGGCCTGGTAACAAGCCCCCTGCCGTCCTCCAGTTGTTCCACCCAGCATGAATTTTATAGCTTTAACACTTATTGAACAACTGTTTAATAACATCCTTTTTTTAATTTAAAGCTCAATGTGATAGTTATCCACCCCCGCCTTGCGTGGCCCCTGTAATGTGAGGCCCAACCTGTTGGCAAGGACCCAACAAATGTCAAATAATTTTGGCATTGGTCTACTTTTTTTATTAGACTTTTGTCGCCTCACCGTTTTCCTGGAAACAGGTTAACACCTTGAGTGACAGTCAATCAAGCTGAGGGTCAAAGAAAAGAGAAAAAGAAAAGAAATCTGTAGACAAAGGGGCCTGAAATGGCAAAATGGGGTTTCTCGTTTGGGCACTGAAGGCAGGAAGGCTGTTTTGGGGCTGTTCTGAATAACAACAAAACTTGGAAAGATACAATGAATTTTTTTTAGTTGTAGTTTCAACAAGCGAGTCGTTTGATGGACAAAATTAATATTCCTTAGCAATGTATACGCTAATTTTATATAATGGTCGTCACGGAGGTAGAAGGTCACCTCTTAGTGGCCGAGTTATGGTTTTGTTAATGTCAAAATCTCAAAAGCAGGCAGCGTTTTGTTGCAGCTGTTTCCGTAATTTTCTACTACTCCTGGAAGGAAGTTTTCTTAATTTTTAACCACATTAATTAACCTATTATGCCTTTAACAATGTCTCATTATATGTCCGATGATCAGGTTTTTGTTGAGATCTACGGCATGTGTTCATGATAGCATTTGAAATAACCTGTGACTTTGTTTTCAGGAAGCCAAATAAGACTGGCATTCAAGCTGAGTGTTTTGTGTTAAATCTCACGTTCTTTCATTACGTTCAGAACTCGACTTAAGTGTTAATCGCATTGACAAGTAAGATTTTATTTATCACACGTTCAATAGTTAAGTCAATTGCATCGAAAAACTGGACTGCTTCATAAATTAGTTTGTCACTTCCCGAAATGACACGGAAAAGGATTGTTTTAACTATAATTTAAAATCTACACGATGGCTGCCTATAACAAATTTAAAGATAATGTTCTAGATGTGGAATGTGGTAGTAAAATAGACGGTAAAAAGGAAGCTTGCAGTACTGGATCAAGCCCCAGAATGAAACTTAAACTTGGATTTCAACAACTTCAATCACGATTTCGGTCCAATTCATGGCATAGCTTGAATAATGTACCCAATTCAAACGAAAATGAAGTTGAAGACAACCCTTGTAAGACTGACAATGGAAGTGATGGATCGTGAAATGTTTGGAGTCGACGATGGTTATTAATGAATTACCATTGGATATATTATAAGCGACATATAGCAATTACGAAATTTGGAGTAGACATTCTTCTGTAAGATACAGTCGGTTGGGAGAAGATCTTGTTCCTTAGCAGGTCTAATAACAACGATATTTTACAAAAATGCCATATTTCATTATAAATGAGATTGAATTTTAGTTGCACAACGAAGGAAGAGTACTTTGGTGGAGCTGTATTCCATAGACATTTTCCCACATTTTGTGAGAACCTCTTTGTTGTGAGACAATCAGAAAATTATCTCCAGTTGACTGTTTTTCGTCAAAACAAGAAAACCAGAAACTGAACTGGCCAGCCGTACACTATTACTTAGTATAACTTGGGGGAATTTTTGTGGATATTTTTATGTTGATGCGCATGATATAACAAATAGCATTAATTATTAGTCAAAGAAGTTGTGCATTTTTATCTTTTTGTTACTAAGTG
Organism: Morbakka virulenta; assembly: GCA_003991215.1. Classification (NCBI taxonomy): domain Eukaryota; kingdom Metazoa; phylum Cnidaria; class Cubozoa; order Carybdeida; family Carukiidae; genus Morbakka; species Morbakka virulenta. Next base: position 1,971,379 of record RDPX01000128.1, read on the forward strand.
TTAGAACACGTCATAATGAAAGCAAGAAGACTGTTTATTACACTCAGCTTCAAATACGGAAACCATATGGCATATAGGTATATTGTTTGATACTCTGATAGTATACTGTTTGTATAGCTGCTATAGGAAAACAAGATGGAAATTTTCATTTCCAAATTTGATTGGTTAAGGTTCGTAGGTAATAAATGTACCGATCAAACGACTATAAAAATGTGTTGCTTTGTTTAATTTCATCATAGTCTATAGAAATCATAGAAGATTTCTATAGACTATGATTTCATCAGACTTCCATAACATTTAGAAGGCATTGTGATGCTTAAGTTGAAATGCGATGATGCGAATCTCGTTAAGGGCCATACTTCAATAGCTTTGTACCTCATCACCACAGAATGTACTATTCAATATTTGAAGTTATTCTTATCAAACGAAATAACATAGACTGATATTTCACACACAATTTACTGTAATTCACTTCTAGTAAATGCATAATTGCCTAATTCTTGTCCAGTTTTGTCCCGTAGGAAATTGAGTTTTGTTTGTTGTGAAAGATTGATGTTAGGCTGTTTTTCATGAATTAGAATGTAACCTTTTGTAGATTGACTAATTGTTTACATAATCGTCAGGACTGGTCTGGTACTTGACAGAATTTATTTATTTCATTAAAAATACAACATTAGAATGATTGTAATTGTAAGACTAAGTGCTTTATATTTCTTTAATATAAGTACAAGTTGCTTACAGAAATACTATATTTTGAATTAATTCATCGGTATATTACACCAGACAAATTGACGCGAAGTGGACAAATATAAAGTCCCGTTTTCAGGACATGTAGTTTTCGGTTTTATTTATCTATTATCCTTTAAGTATTTTTTTATATTTTGAAAAATTTATTATTTAATTTACCAAAGAGAATGTTATGATTTCATAATGACTTGGTTAACAATGCAGCTTGTGCGACTATGGTGGTAAAAACAATAGCCATTTAAGATATAGACTAATTTGAATTATTTTCTTTAATAATTTATACCCCCTGCTCCCCTACCCCCCATCATTTGCGTTAGCTTGCAGTTAATTAGCCTTAGATTTTGTCTTAATTAGTTCATTTGATAAACAAGCGATAATCTAAGGGTAAATTAACATCTAGTAATGAACAAAAATATCAAAGTTTCGTAAGAGAAGTCTCGAACTTTTTGATAATTTTTGTTTACCACTGTTTACCGCCATAACCCTTATTTGTCCGTAAACTTTGACTGGCTTTGAACATTTTTCAAATACTCTTTTAAGTATCAATCAAACAAGATATTTATCTTCGTAAGNAAGTGCTTTATATTTCTTTAATATAAGTACAAGTTGCTTACAGAAATACTATATTTTGAATTAATTCATCGGTATATTACACCAGACAAATTGACGCGAAGTGGACAAATATAAAGTCCCGTTTTCAGGACATGTAGTTTTCGGTTTTATTTATCTATTATCCTTTAAGTATTTTTTTATATTTTGAAAAATTTATTATTTAATTTACCAAAGAGAATGTTATGATTTCATAATGACTTGGTTAACAATGCAGCTTGTGCGACTATGGTGGTAAAAACAATAGCCATTTAAGATATAGATTAATTTGGATAATAATATAGACTAATTTGAATTATTTTCTTTAATACTTTATACCCCCTGCCCCCCTACACCCCATCATTTGCGTTAGCTTGCAGTTAATTAGCCTTAGATTTTGTCTTAATTAGTTCATTTGATAAACAAGCGATAATCTAAGGGTAAATTTACATCTAGTAATGAACAAAAATATCAAAGTTTCGTAAGAGAAGTCTAAAACTTTTTGATAATTTTTGTTTACCACTGTTTAGCGCCATAACCCTTATTTGTCCGTAAACTTTGACTGGCTTTGAACATTTTTCACATACTCTTATAAGTATCAATCAAACAAGATATTTATCTTCGTAAGCAACTCCGAGTTCCATATTTGTTTAACAATTATCAGCTTACAATATATAGTTTAATCTGCATACATGTGTTCCAATGTGCTACAACGTATCAGTGCAGTATGGAAAATCTGAGTGCACTCGCCCCATACAAAGACACCCCCCCCCCCCCACTCAATGGCCTCTGAGACAATGTATATTTTTCTAGTAGAAGTGAAGGATACCACTTTTCAATCGTTAAACAAAAGGCTGTTCTGTAAGAAACACCCCCATGTTACTTGTAAAAATAATATGTATTTGAAAAATGTCGAGACAGATGTGATTCATATTGTATATGGTCATTACTTATGATTTCTTTCGACAGATATCACATCATTTTTGTTGGCATGTATAAAAATTAATTAAAAAATTAATTAGGTGTGACCCTATATTAGTGAATAAAATGAATTTTCTTAAATCTCAGTGACATGGCCCTCATGTTTTGTAACACAGGATGTCATTAGGTCTTAGCAGTTTTTTCATTGCCATGTTCTTTTCAACAAGCAAATTGGCTGACGTAAGAAAACCAACTATATTGGTAGTGTGAAAATGAACTGGAAGCCCAAATCAGTAGACATTTTGCTCATTATTAAAACAAAGTTATCGCAAAGTGTTTCATAAAGAATATAAAGTCGAGATACATCCGGTCTCAGGGTTTTTTGTAGAAAGATACAGAACATCGACGTTGCACTTAGTACTGGAAGGTTGGAGGGGTTGGGTGGGTGGGTGGAGGTTATGTTTTGTTCTCGAATGTAAAGAATTTTTTACTGATACCTGAAGCCAATATTTGTGATGAGACAAATGAAACCCTTTTATCTTCATTATTTATTTGCCTTTATGTCAGCTAAATGCTCTGTGTTCAACCTGAATGAAGATGAAAGGTTGTGATGATAAATATTCAACCGTGTTACAACAGATGAACCATGGGCCGTGACCTGTGGAAGTGCTGGATAAATTCAAATTGCCAAACCATGCCTCGATTCTTACACAAAAAGACTCTTCAAAAGAAAGAAGCATGGCTGAAGTGGATCAGCCTCGACCGTATCTAAAGGAGAAGACTGGAAGGATTGCAATAAAAAAACCCACTGCTACACCACAATTCGAACAGTGCAAGAAGATGGACTATGATAATATTGTACCTCTGTACTTGTGCTCTTCCTTGTATACTGAATATATATTAATAATATATATTAATAATATATGTTAATAATATATATTGAATGGAATTAAAAAGCATTGTACATAATATTGTGCCAGTCGGATGGAAGTAGATCTTCTATTAATCTACACATGAAGATTTTTCCGTCGATGGAGCAGAAGGATCTTTCAATGGATTATCGCTCTTGTGTCAAGCGTGCCATTTATCTAGAGGTTGGAGGATAGAAAACGTCTACATGTTTGTAAATTTGTATCCTTGAGATCACGATCACCTACTTTTCAGTTAGGTTGCTTGGCCATTGACTGTGATTACCATATGTTTCAGCTGTTGATTGCTGGCCTCTTGTGATTGAAACCCCTGCCTAGTGATATTCAAAGAAAGGTCGTTTGCCCTCGACTATAAAGCCTCACTAAAAAAACACCAGTAACTGAAAGCAGAGGTACTCCATTTAAAACGAAGGAAACAAAAACTGATAAATTCCCTGTTGTGTATTTAAGCCTGAACACCTCTTACAAGTTTGAAAACTGTTTTACAAGCGTAACCAACTACAATATCATTCAGCATGGCATTGTCAACGTCACTCAGGAACGTTTCGTTCCCATCTTCTCTTGCAGGAAAAGTATGTAGGATGGTCTACGATCATACCAAAGAAACCCGATAACTTGATAATCACTTGCTTGGTAATCTAGTTGAGCCGCCCACTTTATCTACTGCAAATTACTGACGGCTTTTAAGTTACTTCCAGAAGTATATTCAATTTCTCTCTGGCGAACCTGATCATTGAACATTTCAAGAAAACAAGCCTTGAATATCTTGTTGATGGAGACATCAAGCATCTCCCAAAGTTTCGAAAACCCACCGGGGACACCCGACATCCATGTCGGCTGTCACCGGTGGGTGAAAAATTTTTTAAAAAATTAAAAAAAAGCAAAAAACTGATTTTTGTCAATAGTATAATGAAAGTAGTATAAAAATAGTATCCATTGTCACGAGCCTCCTAGGACCCCTTTCTGTAGGTGAGAACTTTCACCACTTTGGCCCCTCTCCACAGCTTGCTTGCATTTTGTCGCAGGTTTGCTGCATTTTCTTGTCATTTTCGCAGGCTTCCCCTTTGTGCGCACGCACAGGCATGCATCACAGCCATGACATCCCCTTTGTTTGTTTTGTTTATGGGTGGGGATTTTCCCAGCACTGAGGCCTTTATGCTGAGTTCAGTCATCGTTGTTTATTTCGTATCTCTTTTGACATTTACGTATTGCTTAGTTTAATGTCATTTAGCTTATTTTAGCATACCTATTCACTCCTTCCCTTCCTTTCCTATGTTTCACTTTGAACTTTTACGTATTTTATGTTGTTGGTAAAACTTAGTCCAAATGAAACCTCAGCCTATCTTCTTGTTGCTCTTTCTGGTTTGAATAAGAAACCCTTCCTGATGTTGTCGCTGGCTGCTAAACATACCTCCAGGAAGATCGTCATACTTGGCAACACAACTCAGCATTACAGTTTCTAACAGGAGTTCTTAAATATCTTGAAGGATGTACAATATACGCCGATGCAAGTGGATTTTCATTGCCATGTACTATAACTGGAGGACGGTCAATAATTCAGATAATTTCTACTTCTGTACTGTGCAACTAGTTGAAAAAGAAATTAAAGAGAAATAGAAAAGTAAAGTTGATTATCCTGATAGATTTTCTGCCTGATGCTCAGTACTACATGACGAAGACTGACCAATACCTGTAGCACAAGAGTCAATTCCGGAATTGAATTTTTTTTTTTTTTTTAGTTTTAACGTCATTATTCCCCAGCAATTGGGGCTCAGACGGTGCCCTTCACAGGGACTTTGATTCCGGAATTGAACTAAGCTCAAAAAATGCACTTGAAGAAGAGATTAAAGCTAATATCCCAATGTTTTGTCAGTGTTCATAAAAACATTTGATTTACATGTCCTTTTATATATTATTCTACCGCTTACCTAAGGTGTCCATTAATCTATCTTTATTACTTAGTTCATTTTGTCAGTTTCGGTTTGTTGGTAATTTTTATCTATCTTTTTGGTAGCAGACGTTCCCAAAATAAGTGACTTCTGATTTAACTCTAAAGTTAACAGGTTCAATCGTTAATGATGCTTTTGACTGTCAATAAAAGAAATGACTACCTATCACCGACTTTTATTTCATTTACCTCATTTAAAAATACCATTTTTTGCCAAGAGGAGTATGCGCTTTCAGTAATTTCACTATGTATATTTACCAGGTGGTTTAACGTAAATGTTATTAAAAATGTTGACGACAGTAAAAAACGTAGACGGTAACGAAGCATGTGCCTTAATATTCTTTGTAGGGAAACAGCCAGGGAGAAAGAGAGGGAAAATGGAAAGGCGAGACAGAGACAGAGACAGACAGAGAGAGGGGGAAAAGGAATAGAAGGTGGAGGAAAAAAGGGAAAGAGAGAGAGAAAAAAGAAAGAGAGAGAAAGGGACGGAGAGAGAGGGGGGAAGGAGATAGAAGGAGGTAGAGACGGAGAGAGAAAAAGGAAAGAAAGAGGAAGAGAAAGAAAGAGAGAGAAAGAGAGAGGGGGAGGGAGAGAGGGAAAGGAAATAGAAGAAGGAAGAGAGGAAGAGAGAAGAAAGGAAAGAAAGAAGGAAAGAAAGAGATGAGGAGAGAGAGAAGAGCTACTGCACTGCTTGAACTACTGAACTTGTATTAACAAGATGGGCATATCCTCTCGTCATAAAGAAAGAATGAAACTGAAAGCTGGTGATAAGTGACCTACCTTTGAACGGGTGGAAAACATTAGTTTAGTGCTTAATCTTGCAATTGGAAAAAGGAAATTAGTGGAAAGGTAAATGAATTCTTCTTCTTGCAAATAAGGCCTCTGTGGCTGAATTAGTTAAGATTATTGACCAGAAATCCATAAACCAGCTGCAAGATGGAATCAGAAGGATTCGATATTGGGTTTTTTTGTTATTTTTAGAGCATAATTGTTTCAATGCAAGGTTTGCAGGATAAAATCATATTATTATAATGGGGATTCCGGATTTGGTAAGGTTTATCAAACTGGTTTATTCTCTGAGTAAAATAAGTTTCCTTTGTCCAAAGTAGCTAAAAATTACAAGCTTTAACTTGTAAAAGATTAAGAGAGGTCTTGGTGCATTTTGTTTGCGGAAAATACGACTGGGATTGGATTACACAATTCTACTATTCAACAAAAAAAATATGATTAATATTAACGTGTTATGTATACTTGTTACTTATAAATACAAATGTTATACATAAATAATAAAATATTTAGTTTACATAGTAATTTACTGGTATTTACTAATGATTATCTAGAAATAATAAGACTTTGCACCTGTAATAAGATATTCCATTGTAATGTTATACTGGAGCATGCGCATTACGTTTTATTTAATGTTTGTTCGTGTTCTTAACTTATCTCCATATGTAACAGTATTTTGTCTAGATATTTATATATATTTATATCTATTTATATATATTTATATATATATTTATATATATATTTATATATATTTATATTTATTTATATATATTTATATATATTTATTTTCTGTGAAGTTTAAACGTTTCTTGACTCACTTAGTTTTGATAGAATTAAAAACTGAATAATATTCTTTGTGTTATAAAGAAGAGCATGAACTTTGTTGTAACCAATAAAAATTTAAACATATTCCATAAAAATAAAAACTGACAACAAATACCCAATAGTTCTTTATATATTAAATAAAATAAGTGCCACAGAGCCAAGAAAAATAATCCTAAACTTTTCTCTCAATATACTGAGATACTTGTTCCGGAGCCTGTAGCAAAGAAGGACAGCGGATTCTGGAAGAAAACTGCGTCATCTATCTCAGTTTTTATCACAGGATGATG
>RDPX01000128.1:1991512-2014495 GCA_003991215.1 Morbakka virulenta
TATTCTTCTTCTTCTTCTTCTTCTTCTTCTTCTTCTTCTTCTTTCGGCGTTTCCCTTTTCAGGGGTCGCCACAGCGAATTGACTTCTTCCACTTGAGTCGGTCACGTGCGTCTTTCTTGGTCTATTGGCTGGAGCTAATTTTCCAAAATCATATTGCCAGTAAGAATAAGTTTTTATTTTTCTGATTTAAATACAGTATTGATTTTATTCATATAGATTGGCCAACTTATTAATTAATTTATCTCAAATATTTTTCTTGTCTTAAGTACCATCTCAAATATTTTACTGCAAAATGCCTCAGGAAAGTATGAGTATTGTTATTCAAGCAGGTTCTGTTGAATGAGGTACCAAAATAAATAGAAAGTTCAAATAGAGTATATACAGTGTGTGTGTATGTGTGTGTGTGTGTGTGTGTGAGCTGCTGGAGGCAAAAAATTCTCCAAATCGACGACGAACCAGATTCGAAATCACATGAACGACGAGATCGATTCCTTCCATGGTACGGAAGAATAGCTTGAAATGAAGGCTCTTCGTTACCAACCAGTCAGGATAACCTAGCTAATCAGCATCCAGGCGTCACCACGTGGAGGTTGCCTGCTTGGAGGCCCCTTAATATACAGTGCATGAGCCGTGTGAGCATATGTGAGTATTTTATGTGATAGGACGGACATGTTTTTATCCTGTTTTAAACATATTTTTAACCTGTGTGTATCTGTAATGAAAAATTCCAATTGCAGATTATCAAAATAAAAGCAGAAGCAAAAACCAAAATTTCATTGAGATGGTAAATTATCTCAAAAGTAGCACGTTTCGCAGTATGACCTTACTTTCTCTTGTTCTGATTTGATTTTTAGCTCTGACGACTATTGGTAGTTTAAAAAAATTGTAGAAAAACTTATACCTTAGAAATTCTAACCAGTTAGCAAAATCCTTTAATAAAAATATGGGTATACACTGTCTATCTCATATATTAATTTGTCAGCATTTTCGTGGGCTCTTTTTTGAGTACCTTCTCCCGGGAGGACTTTGGTAAGTCTCGATCTCATTTTTTCCAAATTTACCCACAAGGAGGATGTGTTTAAGACGATTTTTCTTATTATATATGTCAAAACCACAGTTGTCTATCACTGATCGATTGCAACAGGGTTTCATTATATTAGAGCTTATGGAGAACCCTTTCTTTTGACAAATGTTCCCTTCAGGGCCTTCAAAAGCCTTCTACCACAGAACCACATTTCAGTNTTACCCACAATGAGGATGTGTTTAAGACGATTTTTCTTATTATATATGTCAAAACCACAGTTGTCTATCACTGATCGATTGCAACAGGGTTTCATTATATTAGAGCTTATGGAGAACCCTTTCTTTTGACAAATGTTCCCTTCAGGGCCTTCAAAAGCATTCTACCACAGAACCACATTTCAGTGACCTTTGGCTTTCCATTCCGTGTTGGAGACAGTCCAACATTTACCACCAACATTTACAACCATATAGAAGCGTGGTAAAAATAGCATTTCAAAACCTTTAGAAGATGTTCATTATTATACTTTCTGCTCTTCAGTTCTTTAGTACATTGTTTAATTATGTACTACTTATTTTGCTGTAAGAAAAACATATTTATATAATTATATAATATAATATAATATAATATAAAATTATTATATAATATATATTATTATATTATATTATATTATATTATATTATATTATATTATATTATATTATATTATATTATATTATATTATATTATATTATATTATATTATATTATATTATATTATATTATATTATATTATATTATATTATATTATATTATATTATATTATATTATATTATATTATATTATATTATATTATATTATATTATATTATATTATATTATATTATATTATATTATATTATATTATATTATATTATATTATATTATATTATATTATATTATATTATATTATATTATATTATATTATATTATATTATATTATATTATATTATATTATATTATATTATATTATATTATATTATATTATATTATATTATATTATATTATATTATATTATATTATATTATATTATATTATATTATATTATATTATATTATATTATATTATATTATATTATATTATATTATATTATATTATATTATATTATATTATATTATATTATATTATATTATATTATATTATATTATATTATATTATATTATATTATATTATATTATATTATATTATATTATATTATATTATATTATATTATATTATATTATATTATATTATATTATATTATATTATATTATATTATATTATATTATATTATATTATATTATATTATATTATATTATATTATATTATATTATATTATATTATATTATATTATATTATATTATATTATATTATATTATATTATATTATATTATATTATATTATATTATATTATATTATATTATATTATATTATATTATATTATATTATATTATATTATATTATATTATATTATATTATATTATATTATATTATATTATATTATATTATATTATATTATATTATATTATATTATATTATATTATATTATATTATATTATATTATATTATATTATATTATATTATATTATATTATATTATATTATATTATATTATATTATATTATATTATATTATATTATATTATATTATATTATATTATATTATATTATATTATATTATATTATATTATATTATATTATATTATATTATATTATATTATATTATATTATATTATATTATATTATATTATATTATATTATATTATATTATATTATATTATATTATATTATATTATATTATATTATATTATATTATATTATATTATATTATATTATATTATATTATATTATATTATATTATATTATATTATATTATATTATATTATATTATATTATATTATATTATATTATATTAGATTATATTATATTATATTACTATACATGTTTGATTAAGTGAGACATGAAAATCTGACAACGATCTTACAATACCTAAATATAAATAGCATGAATATCCCAGTAATTCGACATTTCTGCTGGGATAATTTTGTGATTACTAGAATTATTGATGAAGGCAGAGAGATTTATCAATAAAGACGAAGAGTACATGTTTCCTCCAACGATGTTTAATCTCTACTACTACTATTACTTCTACTACTACTACTACTACTACTACTACTACTACTATTACTACTTCTATTACTACTACTACTATTTTACTACTACTATTTTACTACTACTATTTTACTACTACTATTGCTACTACTACCACTACTACTACTACTACCACTACTACTACTACTACTTTTACTATTATTACTACAATTATTATTATTGTTATTATTATTATTATTATTATTATTATTATTATTATCATTGTCACTTTTATTTTTATTGTTATTCGTCCTCACTCAGACACCGTTGACTAGATTTCCCCGTATTTCGCGTTTTTCTGTAATATATTTCAGCTATTTTGTAGACACACCGATGTCTCTTCTCAGTTGGTCCATGTACGTCATTGGTGGTCTTCCTCTTTTTTTCTCGTTTCCTGCTTTGGTTCCCAAATGAGCATCTAACATATCAACTCCTATTTTCTCCTCCATATTATCATGTAAAGTGTTTTTTTTCTCTACAAGATAAGGTTCTAAATCAACAGGTTTGACACTCCAAATAAAAATGATTTGATTGCTTTAATATTTATATAAATGTTTAATTTCTTTTTTTTTCTCCAGATACCAAACACGACCGAAATAACACCAAGTGAGGAAGAAGATTTGGGTCATGCAACTTGAATTCAGAGAAGGAATGAAAGTAAAGCAATAAGGACCTCGGAAGGACGATTAATTAATAGAATTAAACTTATTTTTCAGTACAGATTGTTGGTATACAAAACTCTTTCTTCTGAAGATTCTAATAGAATAAAACTGAAAGGAAATAAAGAGAAACGCCTATGGAAACAATTAATCATTTCTTTGTAGCAAACTACTGAGCCAAAAAATGTTCTCAAAAACTAGGAGTAGGGTAATCCACTTTGGTGAAAGTTATAAAAGAAATTAAAAGTTCAGCATTGCTTTTCACATTGCAAATTATTTGTTGAAATAAAAGAGTCCCAAATAAATTCTATTTTCGGATATCTAGATATCATGAAACAATTATTAGTACAATTGAAAACTGCCAAGTAGATTTCTATAATACACTTGATATTTTTATTTCAAATCTAACATATCCCGCAAGCAGCTGCTTTGGCTTATAACCACGTTACAGATAGTAAGAAAGAGCTACAATCAACTGGTTGTTGTTTACAAACAGATATGAAAATATAAAATTTATACAAAAGAGCAGATGTACCTCGTGATGGATGCGAGAGTCACCAAGGAACATTGACTTAGAGTAAGCACAGACTAATTCTAATTAGTATCATAAAAAATGGACCCCTTTTGTACAGTATAGCAGCAAAAGGTTAAGCAAAAAAGCGAAACTAGTGTAGATATTTATATTTGAAATATTTAAATTGGAAGTCAAATAGTTTAGATAACAAGGAAGACAAGTGGCCTTCAGTAAAAAAGCACATTTTCAGCACAGACGAAGGCATATTTAGGTTTATAAAAATGGAAGATTGTTCCGTCATCAAAATGCAGTCTAAACTATAGAATGAGCTAATTATTAGGGATGACAAGATTAGAGCTGCAGGGCAGAAAGAAGAGAACAAGAATGAAAGATAGCTGATCTTTATTTATCTGAACTCGGAGAAAAGCTAAAAACTTAATATAAAAACTCTGATGTTTATGTTGCGAAAATAACAGTTTTAAACATTGCAAAAAAAAATTATTTCAACATATTGACCCAAGGAGACAGAATAAATTTGAAAATACATTCGTTATTGAGAAGAAAGAAAAAAAGATGTGAAAAGTCCAGAACCAATTAAATAACAATAATAGAATCTTAAGTCATCATTTTCCAAGTACAAAATCCACTGACCTAAATTATTTTATGGTGCAACAAGAACTTGAAATAAATCAATAAAAAAAGATTTATACTAAAAAAACGAAAATAAAACAGCAGAAAAAAGATCAATTTTAAATTGCCAAAATACTTTGTGAAAGTATAGACAGTAATTTAGGCAAGATATTTGAAAGATATAAAAAACCCAACTTGGGACAGGCCATCTCGACTCTCTAGAAATACCTGAATGGGTCAAGAGTCCACCCTTGGACCAGTTATGTTCTGAGCAGTTATCATTTGCTGAAAAATAATATTGGAAACAATTTAGTAGAGGATGGTGGAGGATGGTGGGAAACTTAGAGATGATGGGAAACTTAGAGGATGGTGGGAAACTTAGAGGATGTGGGAAACTTAGAGGATGGTGGGAAACTTAGAGGATGATGGGAAACTTAGAGGATGCTGGGAAACTTAGAGGATGATGGGAAACTTAGAGGATGATGGGAAACTTAGAGGATGATGGGAAACTTAGAGGATGATGGGAAACTTAGAGGATGATGGGAAACTTAGAGGATGATGGGAAACTTAGAGGATGATGGGAAACTTAGAGGATGATGGGAAACTTAGAGGATGATGGGAAACTTAGAGGATGATGGGAAACTTAGAGGATGATGGGAAACTTAGAGGATGATGGGAAACTTAGAGGATGATGGGAAACTTAGAGGATGATGGGAAACTTAGAGGATGATGGGAAACTTAGAGGATGATGGGAAACTTAGAGGATGATGGGAAACTTAGAGGATGATGGGAAACTTAGAGGATGATGGGAAACTTAGAGGATGATGGGAAACTTAGAGGATGATGGGAAACTTAGAGGATGATGGGAAACTTAGAGGATGATGGGAAACTTAGAGGATGATGGGAAACTTAGAGGATGATGGGAAACTTAGAGGATGATGGGAAACTTAGAGGATGATGGGAAACTTAGAGGATGATGGGAAACTTAGAGGATGATGGGAAACTTAGAGGATGATGGGAAACTTAGAGGATGATGGGAAACTTAGAGGATGATGGGAAACTTAGAGGATGATGGGAAACTTAGAGGATGATGGGAAACTTAGAGGATGATGGGAAACTTAGAGGATGATGGGAAACTTAGAGGATGATGGGAAACTTAGAGGATGATGGGAAACTTAGAGGATGATGGGAAACTTAGAGGATGATGGGAAACTTAGAGGATGATGGGAAACTTAGAGGATGATGGGAAACTTAGAGGATGATGGGAAACTTAGAGGATGATGGGAAACTTAGAGGATGATGGGAAACTTAGAGGATGGTGGGAAACTTAGAGGATGGTGGGAAACTTAGAGGATGGTGGGAAACTTAGAGGATGGTGGGAAACTTAGAGGATGGTGGGAAACTTAGAGGATGGTGGGAAACTTAGAGGATGGTGGGAAACTTAGAGGATGGTGGGAAACTTAGAGGATGGTGGGAAACTTAGAGGATGGTGGGAAACTTAGAGGATGGTGGGAAACTTAGAGGATGGTGGGAAACTTAGAGGATGGTGGGAAACTTAGAGGATGGTGGGAAACTTAGAGGATGGTGGGAAACTTAGAGGATGGTGGGAAACTTAGAGGATGGTGGGAAACTTAGAGGATGGTGGGAAACTTAGAGGATGGTGGGAAACTTAGAGGATGGTGGGAAAATTAGAGGATGGTGGGAAACTTAGAGGATGGTGGGAAACTTAGAGGATGGTGGGAAACTTAGAGGATGGTGGGAAACTTAGAGGATGGTGGGAAACTTAGAGGATGGTGGGAAACTTAGAGGATGGTGGGAAACTTAGAGGATGGTGGGAAACTTAGAGGATGGTGGGAAACTTAGAGGATGGTGGGAAACTTAGAGGATGGTGGGAAACTTAGAGGATGGTGGGAAACTTAGAGGATGGTGGGAAACTTAGAGGATGGTGGGAAACTTAGAGGATGGTGGGAAACTTAGAGGATGGTGGGAAACTTAGAGGATGGTGGGAAACTTAGAGGATGGTGGGAAACTTAGAGGATGGTGGGAAACTTAGAGGATGGTGGGAAACTTAGAGGATGGTGGGAAACTTAGAGGATGGTGGGAAACTTAGAGGATGGTGGGAAACTTAGAGGATGGTGGGAAACTTAGAGGATGGTGGGAAACTTAGAGGATGGTGGGAAACTTAGAGGATGGTGGGAAACTTAGAGGATGGTGGGAAACTTAGAGGATGGTGGGAAACTTAGAGGATGGTGGGAAACTTAGAGGATGGTGGGAAACTTAGAGGATGGTGGGAAACTTAGAGGATGGTGGGAAACTTAGAGGATGGTGGGAAACTTAGAGGATGGTGGGAAACTTAGAGGATGGTGGGAAACTTAGAGGATGGTGGGAAACTTAGAGGATGGTGGGAAACTTAGAGGATGATGGGAAACTTAGAGGATGATGGGAAACTTAGAGGATGGTGGGAAACTTAGAGGATGGTGGGAAACTTAGAGGATGGTGGGAAACTTAGAGGATGGTGGGAAACTTAGAGGATGGTGGGAAACTTAGAGGATGGTGGGAAACTTAGAGGATGGTGGGAAACTTAGAGGATGGTGGGAAACTTAGAGGATGGTGGGAAACTTAGAGGATGGTGGGAAACTTAGAGGATGGTGGGAAACTTAGAGGATGGTGGGAAACTTAGAGGATGGTGGGAAACTTAGAGGATGGTGGGAAACTTAGAGGATGGTGGGAAACTTAGAGGATGGTGGGAAACTTAGAGGATGGTGGGAAACTTAGAGGATGGTGGGAAACTTAGAGGATGGTGGGAAACTTAGAGGATGGTGGGAAAATTAGAGGATGGTGGGAAACTTAGAGGATGGTGGGAAACTTAGAGGATGGTGGGAAACTTAGAGGATGGTGGGAAACTTAGAGGATGGTGGGAAACTTAGAGGATGGTGGGAAACTTAGAGGATGGTGGGAAACTTAGAGGATGGTGGGAAACTTAGAGGATGGTGGGAAACTTAGAGGATGGTGGGAAACTTAGAGGATGGTGGGAAACTTAGAGGATGGTGGGAAACTTAGAGGATGGTGGGAAACTTAGAGGATGGTGGGAAACTTAGAGGATGGTGGGAAACTTAGAGGATGGTGGGAAACTTAGAGGATGGTGGGAAACTTAGAGGATGGTGGGAAACTTAGAGGATGGTGGGAAACTTAGAGGATGGTGGGAAACTTAGAGGATGGTGGGAAACTTAGAGGATGGTGGGAAACTTAGAGGATGGTGGGAAACTTAGAGGATGGTGGGAAACTTAGAGGATGATGGGAAACTTAGAGGATGGTGGGAAATTTAGAGGAAGGTGGGAAACTTAGAGGATGGTGGAAAACTTAGAGGATGATGGGAAACTTAGAGGATGGTGGGAAATTTAGAGGATGGTGGGAAACTTTTCCAGCGTTAAAGTAAATACCCCCAAGGAATCAGTACGTAAATGAATGCATATTTTGATATTATACATAGAAATTATTGAATATTGATCATGATTTATCTTCATGATTCACCAGGAGAAAATTGCAAGTAAGTAATGAAAATAATAAAGTAAAAGATGAGATTGAATTGGTAGGAAAATGTAAGAAGGATGGCTAAGGAAAGCCCTGCGAGAGAGTTAGTGGATAAAAAGTATACCAGAAAGAAGATCTAGGTCAGGACCAAAGAAAAGAGGGAGAGATTATGAAACAGAAGACCTAAAAACTTTGGTGTTAGACCTGAAGATAGCTTAGTGAGATAGACCTGGAGAAGGAGGACCCAGGTATTTAACTTTGCAATTTAGGAGAAACAATAGCAGTAAGGAAGAAGGAGAATAAATTTATCTTCTAAATTAGATCCTCTCTTTCATCCTTTGGCTTCACTTTCTCTTTTCTAAAACTACTGCCACAAAATAAACAAAGGTTCGGCACAAAGCAGCACTGCCTGTAGGAGCCAAGTCCTTCAGTCCTTCCTTTCTTATCAAATGTTCTAGGACGGACAAAGAAAAATCAATATAATACCAGCGGAAGCCGTGCATATCCGTGAACCTCACCTAGTTCGGTCAGAAAGTTGAGAAGAAAAATCCAGCAAAGTAATATTTGTCAAACATAACCTGAAGTACTCGAAAAGGTGATCAGAGATGCTGAGAGCAACAACAAGTTGTAGCTTGAGAAAGACACAAGAATCATCATAAATCAACCAAAAAAGGTGAATAAGGCAGAAAACAAGTGTCTGTATTAGCAAATATTGATCCTGACACAGTCTTGGTGAAAATACTCTCAGGCTATTTTACCATTAAAATTTAAGAACCATTAGTGAAACGTATCATTGCATATAGTGTCTCCTCATTTAGATTCCTGACCAAGAAAGCATAGTGGAACTTTTTTCCTTCCCAATAACAACACCTTTGAAAATAACAAAAATCTTACAGGGTGTGCAATTAACTAACAAACAGCTACACAAAAGATAATAAAGGAGAGATATGTTTGTTTGGACCTTTGTAAATATTAAAACTGCATTAATTTAGCTTAGAAAAATGGAGCTTTTTTGGCTTATCAGCGAAGAAGAAAGTTTGGCAGAGGACCCTGGTTTACAACAGTAAGATAGTTGCAAAATTATATTGCCGTAGCAATGTCAGCCAAAAAGATATCAGTGATGAGCAGTTCGGCTTTCTGTCGAAGAGTAAGTAGTACGACAGGTGCCATCTTCCCTTTGCTCATGACCAGCAGAAGAACATCGGGAAGGTCAGAAGGAGCTTCATTGCGTATTTCTTGCACGGAAAAGTATGTGAAGTGCGTACAAGATACATACAGCAGATGGAGACAGTGTTAAAGTGTGCGGCCGAAAAGACTAAGCCATTTAAAGCGGAAGTTGGATAACATCAAGGCTAAACTTTGAGCCCTTTCCTGTTCGCAGCGGTCATTCATGTTCTCACCAATTCTATCAAGAGGTCAAGCCCTGGCAACATGATGTTTGCAGATGATGTTGTACTGATCAATGGAAAGAAGGAAGAAGCGGAAGAAGAGTTGGAGGATTGGAGAAAAGCCTCAGAGAAAAGAGGGATGACGATCAGCCAGTCAAAAACAGGAAACATGTTTATAAAGAAAGGAGATAATCTATCACCGATCACGATCACTGGTGAATTCATCTCGAGAGTGACGGAATTCATGTACTTAGGGTCAAGAGAACAAGATGATGGAGGCAGTGATAAGAAGGTAAAGAAAAGGAATAAGGCTGGATTGGGCAGTTGGCAAAAGAGAACGACGGTTTTATGCAACAACAGACTGCCAGTGAGAGTAAAGGGCAAACTCTACAGGACAGTGGTGAGACCAGCAATGATTTACCACATAGAAACAGTTCCTTTGAAAGCAGGACTCAAAATGAAGGTGCTTTGATGATCTTTGGGTGTTACCCGAAGAGATATGTTGCGCAACGAGGTAGTGATAGACAGGCTGGCCTTTGGAGAACTCTCTCCGAAGATGAGAGAGTCGAGGTTGAAGTGGTTAGACACGAGGAGAGAAGGGAAGGGGACTACGTCGGAAAGAGTCCTGAGGATCGACATATCAGGAAGGAGAAAAAGGGGCTCAAACGCAAAGACACCCAAGACTGCCTCGTATGGAGGTCAAAATTTCCTGCCGCGACCCCTGATAACAGGTAGCAGCCGAAAGAAAAAGTGTCAGCCGATAACGTAGATTTCCAATACATACAGTGTATTGTACTGTATTTGGCCATAGTGTTTTAAAAAATAAAGCTTTACAAAGGTAGGTAAAGGTAGAGCTACCTTTTGTGTGATATTATCTGTATTTTTTGTTTGTTTGTTTTTTCATGTCTTTTACCCCAAGCAAGGCTTTGAAACCACTTTTGCGTAGAGGGTTACTTTTATCATTTGAATATTTTTTGTATTTTTTAATCTATTTAATTAATTAAAAAATTACTTCTTGCAAATATATCTCCGCAAACATGCGCCAACTTAGTGGCATGCTACTAAAAATGGAGAAAAATATTGGACCCAGTAATTCAAGTGACATGACCGGGATTCAAATAGCGAACCTCTTGCACGGTAATGTGTTGAATTTGCCACTTCACTACTTCTGTCAAAAGATATGTAACAGCATACACCAAAGCAAGAGAATTTTACTATGATGATGACAGTTCTAGAAGAACAAACTTTGATAAACTAAAAACAAATTTAATGACCACAGCCTTAGTATCTTGAATTGAGCAAAGTGCTAAAAGAGGAGAAGAAAAAAGTTAATTGCAACTGAGATTTTATTTATTTCATCAGGTGGGGAGTACAGGAAAGAAATACTAAATATCAAGAATAACTTCGTCTGCACTTTGAAACTCTTTAATGTCCAGTTTTCATTCACATTTTAATTAATTATTTCAGGGTTGTAGTAATTTGTGCATTCATAGTACCTATGTATGAAAATACCAATAAGAAGAACTTGTATAAAGATATATTGTAAACATATTGTGAAACCATTAAAACAATAGCCACAATTTGAGAAGCTTTGAAGTAGGGAATCTACAACAATTACAAATTTTATGTGAAGGATATTTCATGAGAATATTAAAAAAATCCATTTGGCCAAACCATGAAAATAAAGTACAAGTACTTGCAGTTAATAATGGTCATAAATAGTAACTGTTCAGTAGAAGTTCTGAATTACAAAAAAGGGATGACTTTGATTGTTATTAGGTCGAAATTTAGATCAAATTATATTTAAATAAACAATAATCTGAAGAAAAATGTGACGTGGCAACAACACATGGCATACATCAAGCTGTAAGGCGAATTCTCAAAAATAAAAACATTAATTGCTGAGCGAAGAGTGTTTTAATGGGCATTGTTGCAGAAATAAAGAAGTTGTCCACAAGTTACTTTTTGGGAACCTTTCTAATAAAAGGGAGCATATGGTAGACCATCCCGTACTTTAAATCACCATCTGGAAGATGACATGAGGATTCAGAAATAACAACTAACATCAAAGATGAAAAGATGATCAAATTAAAATGTTTGCTTCATGACAAAGCCTCCGAGGTCATTTTGTCGGTAAGGTACTGTAAGTTATTTCAATGGCAATTTTGAATATTTCTTGAAATATTCCAGGCCTTCCAAATATTAATAAGCAAGTGCATGGCATTTATTGCAATACTAAGATGATAGTATCTCCATTAAGTTTGATTTCTTACAGTTGAACAAACAAACTCTCTTGAGAAATAGCTTCGTATACCCTGTTTACTGGAATTTTCGATTCTTCAATACTGTTACAAAATAACATCTTATCGGCATATGTCAGATTTGTAAAACGTTTCCCACCAGTCTTTACTTCGTCACCCTCAAAACAAACAAAAAGGTCTTTTTTATAATCAAACACCCTTGTCGCACACCTTATTTAATCATAACATTGTCTGTAGATCCATGTATTGTTTTCACAGTAGCACTTTGATCTTTACACAGGTTTTTTATTAGATTAACTGTGTGTGTGTAATTCCTTTTTAGAGAAACTTGTGAGACACCAAATCAATGGCTCTTTTCGAATCAAAGAAAGTATACATTAATTTTTTTATTATTAACTTGAGATTTAAATTCTGATTCTGATTTCTTC
This sequence comes from Morbakka virulenta, assembly GCA_003991215.1. Classification (NCBI taxonomy): domain Eukaryota; kingdom Metazoa; phylum Cnidaria; class Cubozoa; order Carybdeida; family Carukiidae; genus Morbakka; species Morbakka virulenta. The sequence goes on from RDPX01000128.1 coordinate 2,004,088, forward strand.
TACCACTACTAGGTCTAAAAACAAACAAGTCGTTGTTAATTTCTTCTTTTTAACTTATTTTCCATTCCCCTTGAGGTAAACACTGCACGTCGCTTTGGGGTACGCCCTGGCTCTACTTTGACTGATGCCGAAGTTTCATCATGAAAATGATGAAAATTTGGTTTGGAAAATCTCCTTTCTTAGGTAACTTGACCATTACTCCTTTGCTCCATTTGCACTCTAACAGGAGTACCTAATTACTTAGTCTCTAATAACGTATCATAGTCACCAGCCTTATACAGTGCGTTATTATAAATCTGTGTATCAGAATCAAGATGAGCGAACTGGTACAGGTGCAGCGCAATCACTTCGGAAATACCCTTAATACATAGAGCTGGCTCTCTGTAAGCTAGCTCTTTTACAGTAAAGCCTGGTTTAACTTCACATAAGCTTGATTATCTTAGAAAGTGATCAGATCAAAAGTAGTCTCTACATTTATCATCAAACTAAGTAAATGATGGTCACTGAGAGTGAATTGTGTAAACTGTTGCTTGAGACCACATAGTTACAGTAATTCAGTTCTCACGTGATATATTATGCAATGAAATTTTATTTTATTTTGTAATTTGAGGCCAAGGCTCGTGATCAAAGGTATCTTTTTTACAGTATTTTTTGTTCTGTTTTACATCGTAGTCAGGTGGCGTTGTGTATATTCGCCCGATAATATTATGGTGACAGAGGTAGGTTTATCACAGATAGAAATGGAAAACTAAGAAAAAAGAGGTTTTACCACAAACCCAACATACTTCTAACAAACCTCAGTCTCAACTTACGCACAATATAAATTCATGACATAATATATCACGTGAGAATGGTATCAAGGCAACACACAGGATTCCACAAGAAATATTTGCATATCAGGCTTGTCATTGGCATCCATGTATATCTTGAAATCTTTTGTACAATGAAAGCTCTATCGTTACAGTGAACACCTTTCCCTGTTTCTAATAAATAAAGACCTATGTAAAGGTGTTTATTTATTGGAGACGGGGACATTTTTGAACAACCTGTACATATATATATATNACCATCCCGTACTTTAAATCACCATCTGGAAGATGACATGAGGATTCAGAAATAACAACTAACATCAAAGATGAAAAGATGATCAAATTAAAATGTTTGCTTCATGACAAAGCCTCCGAGGTCATTTTGTCGGTAAGGTACTGTAAGTTATTTCAATGGCAATTTTGAATATTTCTTGAAATATTCCAGGCCTTCCAAATATTAATAAGCAAGTGCATGGCATTTATTGCAATACTAAGATGATAGTATCTCCATTAAGTTTGATTTCTTACAGTTGAACAAACAAACTCTCTTGAGAAATAGCTTCGTATACCCTGTTTACTGGAATTTTCGATTCTTCAATACTGTTACAAAATAACATCTTATCGGCATATGTCAGATTTGTAAAACGTTTCCCACCAGTCTTTACTTCGTCACCCTCAAAACAAACAAAAAGGTCTTTTTTATAATCAAACACCCTTGTCGCACACCTTATTTAATCATAACATTGTCTGTAGATCCATGTATTGTTTTCACAGTAGCACTTTGATCTTTACACAGGTTTTTTATTAGATTAACTGTGTGTGTGTAATTCCTTTTTAGAGAAACTTGTGAGACACCAAATCAATGGCTCTTTTCGAATCAAAGAAAGTATACATTAATTTTTTTATTATTAACTTGAGATTTAAATTCTGATTCTGATTTCTTCTACCACTACTAGGTCTAAAAACAAACAAGTCGTTGTTAATTTCTTCTTTTTAACTTATTTTCCATTCCCCTTGAGGTAAACACTGCACGTCGCTTTGGGGTACGCCCTGGCTCTACTTTGATTGATGCCGAAGTTTCATCATGAAAATGATGAAAATTCGGTTTGGAAAATCTCCTTTCTTAGGTAACTTGACCATTACTCCTTTGCTCCATTTGCACTCTAACAGGAGTACCTAATTACTTAGTCTCTAATAACGTATCATAGTCACCAGCCTTATACAGTGCGTTATTATAAATCTGTGTATCAGAATCAAGATGAGCGAACTGGTACAGGTGCAGCGCAATCACTTCGGAAATACCCTTAATACATAGAGCTGGCTCTCTGTAAGCTAGCTCTTTTACAGTAAAGCCTGGTTTAACTTCACATAAGCTTGATTATCTTAGAAAGTGATCAGATCAAAAGTAGTCTCTACATTTATCATCAAACTAAGTAAATGATGGTCACTGAGAGTGAATTGTGTAAACTGTTGCTTGAGACCACATAGTTACAGTAATTCAGTTCTCACGTGATATATTATGCAATGAAATTTTATTTTATTTTGTAATTTGAGGCCAAGGCTCGTGATCAAAGGTATCTTTTTTACAGTATTTTTTGTTCTGTTTTACATCGTAGTCAGGTGGCGTTATGTATATTCGCCCGATAATATTATGGTGACAGAGGTGGGTTTATCACAGATAGAAATGGAAAACTAAGAAAAAAGAGGTTTTACCACAAACCCAACATACTTCTAACAAACCTCAGTCTCAACTTACGCACAATATAAATTCATGACATAATATATCACGTGAGAATGGTATCACGGCAACACACAGGATTCCACAAGAAATATTTGCATATCAGGCTTGTCATTGGCATCCATGTATATCTTGAAATCTTTTGTACAATGAAAGCTCTATCGTTACAGTGAACACCTTTCCCTGTTTCTAATAAATAAAAACCTATATAAAGGTGTTTATTTATTGGAGACGGGGACATTTTTGAACAACCTGTACATATATATATATGTATAATATCGTGAAACTATTAGTTGCAATCACAGTTCTTATTTTTCGTGTTTTATCTTATCTTATATTGCTCTGCTATATGCATTGAGCACTTTTGATACGAATACACAATATTACACAAATATGTATATATATATATATATATATATATAGAATATTTTAGAGTAATATATATTTTAGAGTAATTTTATTCGATCAGAAACAAATAGATAGATAAAGCAAGGTAAAAAAAGGGTTTGTGTTGCAAACTAATTTTCTCAATGTTTCACCATGAATATGGATGACAGAAGAAGAAGACGATGGAGAAAAAAGGTTGCAAAAAGACTGCAGGCTTCCATAAAAACAACAGAAATCAGCACTAACCAATGAATGAACTTGTAACAATATGAACGTACTCAAAGTGGTCTCTAAAGTTTCCTGCTAGCTTTTATTCTTTTAACAAGTATCGTAAGTTATCGTGCAATCTTTTCCTGGTTAGCATATTCCTTAAAAATTACACTAGTTAGTTCTTTTGATCAGTAAAACAACAAAATATAACAATCAGTTTTTTAGTTTCTTTTGAACCACTAAACAAACCAATGATAATTTTCATAACAATAGGACAGAGGATAATAAAAAATCAATGTTTGTCAGCATAATAATGAAGATCGTTTCTGGATCAACTTATTCAATGAAAAAATAAGCATAATTGTTTCCAGATGCAGAACAGTGTATCTTTATTAACTGACTATAAGTAGATAAATTACAATTCGAAAAATTTAGTTGTCCTTTTTAAATATTCATCTATCTGTGACTGTCTATGCAATCTCTTTTTTACCTGATACCATATCCTGAACCGTTGATTCTGATTTCATGACGCTGTCAAAGCTTCATGGCCGCTCGTGAATGCTTTCAACATCTCAAGGCTTTTTAGCAGTTCCTTGGTTGTAAGCATTGGAGTAATCACTTCTCTTTCTAAGGGAGTATCCTCTTTATCTTTTTTATCTCCTAAACATGTTTCCTTTGAGAGCCGGTTCACTTCCCAGTCTACTTCAAAAGCAGTAATACCTGCGTAGTCCTTGTTACAGATTATGAATTCATCAATTGAAGAATGGCCTGTATTGTCACTAAATTTTTAAAGTGATTTTTCCATTTTATCCACGGTTTTCTCACTTTGATAATATTCTTGGCTAAATCCTTCTGAGGGCGCAAAGCCGGACATATGAAAACACTTCCTGGTCATATCAAATTGGACCTCATTCAAGGTTTGCCTAGTCCAATCAATGGCTCTTTTCACGTTTAATGATTTAAGAATATCTTCACCAGGAGGACAAGAGTCAATCTCAGAAACCACCTTGTGAAAAATTAATTTTTGGTATATTCTCCTGGTCAAAGGCTCTAGCCTTTGACCAGGAGAATATATATATATATATATATATATATAATATATTCTGAAGTACAATTGCCCAGAAAAAATTTAAATAAAACTTTAAAATGTTTCATAGGATTCCTTGTTGCGTTGTCCACAAATAAAAGAATGCGACTGCTTTTTGTTAATCACGCGTCATTTAGAAAGGTAGTCATCCATGCTTCCTTTTTTGCTGTCCATATCACTGGTAGTTTATTTTCAAAATTTTGAAAGCATCGAGTTTTTAAGGCTCTTGTCACATGGTAAATGCTTCAGTTTGTGGTTTCTTGACCAATTACAAGCTTGAAGGCAAGTTAATCTTTCCTTGAATATATTTGTTCTTTCAAAATCTTTATCTTTCATGACAAAGGGCTTTCTTGGGTTTCTTTGTAAGATATTCAAGTATCATTTGCATTATAGGCATCTTCTTTACAGTAGTCGTCCAGTAAAATGTACAGTTGATCTCGTCATAATAACACACTCCCAGCATTCACAGCAGCATTTTCACCACTCAGTGTCTTGTACTGGATGTTGTAGCTCACTTTGAATTTTGAAGCCAAGCATTGGAAACTTTGAACGTTCCATTATTTTGTTCCTTTGGTATTTTCAAATATTAAGTCTGGATAGGTGGACCAGTGATTACCATATTTACTTACCTACCCACGAAATTCCACCTCCATGTCAACTGAAGAACAAATTTAAATGATGATACTGACCACTTACTGTAAATTCAGAGGTTGAATTCTTCCTATTTCTCATTGCTGCGAAACTGACGGCATAATTTGTAAAAGCTTAATAGTGATGAGTAGTAAAGAAACTTATTCCTCCAATGTTATGAATAAGTAAGAAAACTTTTATTTCGTAACAGCTTTGTTTAGCTTAAGAAGAGATAAAAGAGACATTAAGCGACTGTAAGATAGAAGGCAAACATTAAAAAGACCAGAAGATAGGTTTGGTATAAACATTTAAAAAGCGTGAGTTGTGATCACTAATGAAAGGTTTTTGTTCATTTGAGACCTCTAGCAGCGTACACTATTTAGTAGGGAGGTAATAACTAATCAGGTGATTTGCTTACGTGTATAATACAAGAAAAAGAAATAGGCTTTATAAAAGTGTTAACTTTTCAAAAGAGTTTACTAAAGCTATTTCTTAAGATAGCCATCACAGTCCTTGAAGAAAACATAACTTGTTACTGATAAAATGTAAGCGAACTCAGTCCCAGAGTAAACATGACTTGATTTATTATAACAGTAAGAATTTACTATTTACCATTGAAATATTTTAGCGCACGATTGAACTCCAAGAACTTACAACGATAACTGACTCAGAATATGAATTTCTTGTGCTGTGACGTAAAATCATTGGCGCGTACATTAGCATAATTAACTATCGGCACTCCCATTCGCCAAATGATTGGATCTTGCGGGGATCGTAGGGTTTCTTGATGGACCTATACAACCCTGATTGTCTTCATTAATAACTGTTGCTCTCTTTATTCGAATTCCAAGCCCTGTGACAATCGCCTAAACCAAACTGCTCCCCAGGCTGCAGTACTAGCTTTAACATATTGTGCTTCAGTAGATGCCAGAACAGTTGTTGCCAGTCGTTGAGTGGCCTAAAAAACTAAGCTTCCTTCTACACTAAATAAATATTCCGTTATTGACATACGATCTTCACTACCTTCTCAGTCAGCATCTACATATATAGTCAATGATATACTTCGAGAGCAAGAAGACTTACATATTAAACCATAATCAATTGTACCTTATATGTAGTGAAGCCTTCAAATGGCCATTGCTAGGATTTGAACAGTATTTATTGATAGAACTCAACATTGTTGCTAAATCTGGTCTGCTCTTACACCCTGAAAATGTTAAATCTCCAATGGCTCCGTTGTAACGCTTTAGCTCTACTGCTTCTACTCCATTCTTGCTTAACTTTATACCAGGGTCGTGTGGCGTTGAGACTGGTTTCGAATCTTGTATACCAAACTATTAGAGTAGAGTTTCAGCCTAACTCTTCTGCAATAACCACATCTTGCCTTCACTTTTCTTACGACTAATTTGAATACCAAGATAGAAGAGGTATTTCACCTCAAACCTTTTCATCAATTTCTTCTTCTTGCTAACTATCACTTTTCTTACGACTAATTTGAATACCAAGATAGAAGAGGTATTTCACCTCAAACCTTTTCATCAATTTCTTCTTCTTGCTAACTATCATTTTTTAACAATTTGTTGCCATAATTTACATCATCAACATATAGCTGAGTTTATATACACACAACGATCTACATCACAATTCTTGAAGCCATTTTTCTACAAAAACTCATCAAAGGTAAAAAAACAACATCTTGAGGCTTCTTTAAACCATACATTTCCTTTTGGAGTTTGCATACCAGCTGCTCACTTCTTTCTTTCTCGAATCCTTTTGAATTGTTGCATGAAAACTTCCTAAGAAAAGCCACTTCTCAATCCACATGATGTAATTCTAAACTTAACTGATTTGCTAGGGCTAAAATAGTTCTTATAGACGAAAATCTAGCTGCAGGAGAAATTGTTTCATCAAAATCGATTCCTTTCGGTTGTGAGTAGCCTTAAGTTACTAAAAGCTCCTTATAGCGATTAAGAAACCCATTGGAGCTGTACTTGATATAAAAGACATTTTCATGAAACAATTTCACTGGTTTCTATGTCACGTTTTTAATGAGAGAATCGTTCTCAGACTGCATTGAAGCTGTCCTCTTATCGCTCTTTGAAATATCTAAGACATCTTTATGTTGGTACTGCTCCAGAGTTCAACTGTTTTTCGTCTCTAACGCTTCCCACATGTCCCTTAAAGTTTTCGTAATTTGGGGAACTAGTCAAAAGCTATAGATTAATTAAATTTGTTTTGAAGCTGATTACGTAATAAATTTATTGTTATACTCCACCCATTTGTTAGTAAACTGGTCATAGTGCATTACAATACGTTGATATTATCTCATCATCATCATCATCATCATCATCATCCTTTGCTCAGCCGATAGGCGTTGGCGATCATGCTTCTCCACATTTCATATTTCCTAAGCACACCAAAATAACTACTTTCCAAAGTAAATTTTGCAGAATTAATTTTCTGTAGGGATTTTATTGTTTTGTAGATCTAGAAATGGAGCATGCACTCCCTGTCATCCTCTGCAAACACAAGTCAAAAACACAGCTTCCCACAGTATTACATACCATACGGTTTTCTTTCTTGTTTCCTGTGTCCTTAGGGGCTGAATCCCAACAGAATCAGAATAAGATGAAGTATATTTCCCTCCACTTTAAGTCATTTTGATACTTAGCTAAAATCGAGTTGCTGGTTATCCAATTTTCAACTGAAGGCATTTTTCACGCCTCTTTGGTTTTTATCGATACCTTTTAAAAGCAAATAGAGGCAAACACTCAAACATTTTAGCATATGGCATATTTAATGATTCATCTTTAATACAAATAAAAAGTTATTTAAAAAAACAATACCTACCTTTAACACTTTAGGGTTTAAGAGCAGCAGTTCTAGCAGCAGTTGCTCAACATCCCAGTTGAATCTTGCCAAGCAACTGCCGCTTTTTGGGTAAAATAGGAAGGAAGTAATTCAGAATTAGCAAGTAGAGATCTTCAAAGATGTGTATATATTTAATTATTTCGCAACGCTATTTTTCCACAATTAAAACACTATTGTTGCTTTCCATGAAAGATCCAAAAAGAGATAAAGAAGAATTGTGCAATGCTCAGGAACAAAGTCTAATGGTGATCTAAAAGAGAAAGTTCCTCCTAATCTCAATCAAGAAATTATGTGTAAAAGTCAATTAAAGCAAGTAATTAAATCATCTACTCGTGTACTGATAAAACCACTTCTATCTACTTCACCGCAAACTTACAAACGCCTCAAAAATAAATTCCTCAACATGGTTTCTTGGTTTAGGTCTGTCCGATCATAAGCTGATTGATTGCACTAGAAAGACTGATCTGAAAGAAAAGTTATAAGCATACCTAAGTAATGATCCTGGTCAAATCAAGTTTTTAAACTATATGGAACTTGAAAATATGAATGCTGCATATTCCCATTTTGTTGAACTAGTCACCTTAATTATAAATGAACTAGCCCCTGAGAGAGAAATTCGGATCAGAAAGGGTTAGCTGGAGTGCATGGACCAAGACGTTCTTGGGAGGATTAGAATTCGTAATCTACTAAGAAAAACTAGAACAACTAAATTCAATCTGATTATGTAAATTTCAAGAAAGTACGTAGCGATGTATAAAACTTGATAAAACAAAAGAAAAAATTATCTTTGGAAAACTAAACGAATATATAGAACAACCCACAGATTTATAGCGGTGTCTCAAACCTCTAGGACTCCACACTAAAAAAATATCTTGATGAAAAGAAAATATTTTATAAACACCAACCCGACTTTGGTGTATACCATGTAATAGATACTTGTTTAGAGGAGCCGTGGCTTAATGGTTAGTGCAACTGCACAGTAACTAAGAGTTCCGGGTTCGATTCCCTGAGCTTTCGAGGAGAATTTGGAACTTTACAAAGAAAAAAAAGCCATTGGTTGGCGTCAGGAAGGGCATCCGGTTAAGACATTCCTCACTGCCAAATAAAAGTCCCTCTGAAGGGCACCATCTGAGCCCCAATTGCTGAGGAAAAATGACGTTCAAACAAAAAAAAATGTAATAGATACTTGTTTATCCTAGTTAACTGATAAAATCCAACAGGTATTTGAAAATGGCATGTTTATGGGCATGATTTTGATTGATCTTCAAAAACTTTTAACACAACCTACAAGGAATTCTTTCTAGATAAAAATGACGTCTTGGATTGGATGACAATTTTTTTGTTTAAAACTTACCTCCATAATCTATCATTTTCTGTCAGTATTGGAAAAGGATATCCAAAAACTGGTATTTTGTCATGTGGATTGGGAATTAGGGGTTAATTCTTGGTCCAATTTTTTCTTATTATACGTTAATAACAAACCACAAACCACGAGTTGACTGTGACCTGCTTTTGTACACAGATGATTCATGCTTAATCTTTAGAGAGTTATTGAGCACATAGAGACCACCAACTTAAGAACATGATTGCTTTTTGGAAAATATACTCAGCATCCATTTTGGAGAATAGATCAACATACATATGTAAGCATAATAAAGTTTTGTGTAGGAACAGTTTCAGCTTATACTCATTAAATATTACATCCAATTGACCAGCCCCAAACAACGCGATGGTCTATGTTCAAATTGAACTTTCCATTTCGCAAAACTAATGCAGGCCAAAAATGTTTATTTTACTTGGGGCTAAAAATATGAAACAGCCTATTTTCTGACTTAAATTCTACCAGAAATGTCAAGTTGGTAAAACACAAAATAAAAGACAACTTTTTTCAAAATATACTGAGAGAAGAAAGTGATGAATTTGAACTCTACTAAGACCATAATCTCTCTCACATTTATAATATGGCATCATTAAAGTCTGATTTATTTAATGGTGTATACAAATCAATTTTTTTCTTTTGAAGCTTCTTCTATGGGGACTGTTATGGAAAGAAGGTCAGCGTGACCTTCACAATGCTATTCCTGCCAATAAAATTAGGGGTGTATTTTGATTTTTTTACCTTTTTTACCACTCGATTTTGTATTGTATTTATTTCATATTGTAAAATTGTAAATTATCTTTCTTTCCCAGTAGCATTTGATACATACATACAAACATAAATACATAGTCAACAAGCTGTACAAGGTAATAGCTAGGAGCAAAGTTTTAAGTAACTTAATTAATTTTCCAGGACTGTCAGTCCTCATAGAATGAGTCAATCAGGTCACATAATGATTAATGAAGTCACCAGATGTCTGCCTGGTATGGGGGTTGTTTGTTTGATACCTTACCTTACCGCATCGAGCTCATATCTCGAACTCTCTTGACTCGTGCTTTCCACTGGTCTCTGTCTTCCATGAGGTTTGGCAGATCATCAGCCAATCAACCAGCGTCATCAGCAATTTGGTCGATGTAGGTTTTCGTGGGACGACCTCTGCGATCTGCGCCTTGTGATGACCTCCATAGAAGGACATCACTGACTAGCTCATCTTTACTTCTGAAAGAGTGTCCTGCGAATCGAAGACGTCTTTCTCGAAGAGAGACAGATACTCTCGGTAGTGACCCATAGATATCTTT
>RDPX01000128.1:2018420-2032555 GCA_003991215.1 Morbakka virulenta
TACCTTACCGCATCGAGCTCATATCTCGAACTCTCTTGACTCGTGCTTTCCACTGGTCTCTGTCTTCCATGAGGTTTGGCAGATCATCAGCCAATCAACCAGCGTCATCAGCAATTTGGTCGATGTAGGTTTTCGTGGGACGACCTCTGCGATCTGCGCCTTGTGATGACCTCCATAGAAGGACATCACTGACTAGCTCATCTTTACTTCTGAAAGAGTGTCCTGCGAATCGAAGACGTCTTTCTCGAAGAGAGACAGATACTCTCGGTAGTGACCCATAGATATCTTTGATGGTCGGATGATCTCTCCAATCAAGGTTTAAAGCTGCTCGCAGCATTCTGGTGTAAGTGCCATCTAGAGATGTCTCTAGTTTCTTAGTCAAAGTCCATGAGACTGAACCAAACAGTAGGACAGATTCGACAACTGATCGGAAGAATCTGCGTTTTATATTTTGTTTGATAAAAACTGTCAAAACATTGCTAATAAAAATAAATTTTTTACACCATAATCTGGATCATCAGTATGCGTATTAACTGAGCCCCATGATGGTAAGAGTTCTATTAAATTAAATAATAAAAGTAAATTAAATGGTAACAGACACTGTCTACCACAAATAGTCCTCATAAAAAGAGGGGTGGTTATCTATTCACGAGGTCGCACTACCCCTACCAGTGTTTTATATGGAGCCATCATCTTTAGGATAGTTGCCTATCAAGGCTGAAGAGGTTTTCCTATCCCTGTGGTAGGCAACCCTGCCAGATAGCAACCTGGGATTTAAAACGTCGCGGCTTAATGGTTAGTGCAACCGCACCTTAACCAAGAATTCCTGATTTGATTCCCTAAGCGAGCGACTTTAAAAATTCACAAAAGCAAAAGCCTTGGTTAACGTCAGGAAGGGCATCCGGCCAAGTAATTACCCACTGCCAAATCTACGTCGCTGTAAAGGACACCGTCTGAGCCCCAGTTACTGGGGATAAATGACATTAAAACCGAAAAAAAAGTTCTTTAAATTGCTCCATAATATGGTCTTTATTAATAAGTACTTCTTTACACACATAAATTCAGTCTACAAGAATAGTTACCAAAGCTTGAATCAAAGGATTTTAGAATTATTTTTAACAAGTTTGTTAAAGATACCTAGGAACATTCAATGGATCTCTAACATTTGACTTTACATTGTCCAGCAACTAGCCATGTCAATATGGTACACCTAAAACCATAAAAGAAAAGTTGGGTACAAAAGGGTTCTAGCCAAGGAATATCTTAATGTGTTAAAGTATACTGTGGAAAAGGACAATGCACGGATGCAAAACAATGATAGCACATAAAAGCACTTTCAATGCAGATCTAGAGGACCACTTTTAAACGTCTACTGCATCTAATCTAGCTAGGCAATACATCTACCAGAAGTTCTATATGCCATGTTAATCTATAAAAAGTTAATGCCGATAATGACAGAACTGACAAATTTCTTTACAATTTCAAACATAACTTAATTTTAATACTTTCATTCATGAGTATATTTCTATTGCAAGTGAAATTGGGTGTATTGACACAGAAATGTGGTACTGGGTTTCTCCTCCTCATTTGCCGTGCCCTTGCAGAATATTGACAGTCATGCATCTTCCCAGGATTCTGTTCTTGGTCTTTTCTAGAATTTTCCTCTCACTGATTTCTGGTCAATGTTGACAAGCTATTCATGAATGTCATCCTTCGTCTTCCTCTCCCTCTTTTTCGGCATACCTTACCTGTGTGAACCTGGTTTTCCGAACTTTCTTTCCTCATGTTGACCTAGAAACGCCAGTTGTCTTTTCCTGATCGTTTTCAGGAGCTCCTGCTGTAATTAGCCTGTCTTTGAGCTTCTTCATTGACAGCCATAGTTCATTACAGGTAGGACATAGCAGTTGAAGACTGTCACTCTGGTGTCTATTGAGATCGATCGACATTTCAGAATCTTTGACATACGCTTGAATACCTCCTTTGGCATACCCATCCTACTCTTGACTTCTGGGCTGATAAGTTGTTTTTATAGGGTCCTCCGCCGCTTAACGGCACTTTTCTAATTCTTGCTCCGTTTGGTCTGCATTTTTCGATATAACTTCGAAAGATACTATTGTTATCGTACGACCTGAATGCACATGGTCTATTTTCTTCTTCAGTGATTTCCTTAATAACGTGATGACAGGCTTCGAACCAAGTCATCTAACAGATATTGTACACAGTATTGATACTTTTGAAGCACTGGAAGTTATTTGTTTTATCACTTGTCTCTACAATGATTTTTAACAGGGCTTCAAAGCAATGGTCCCTAACACCTAATGAGACAATTACAATCTTCGAAAGCTGGAGGCAGAACCTCATGCACATTTTATCATTTGACCCCAGCTTTGCTCAGTTTCTGCTTCCCACTACCACTTGACAGAAGAAATCTAAAGCAGCTCAACTGAGAGGCTTCTCCGACAATGAAGACGGGGCCCCTGGGAGAACTTTAGGCCAGAAGGTACCCCACCTCGATCTTATGCTGGGCCAATATGCCAACTTCTACCCAGTCATCTCAAGAAATACTATTACCAAGAACAGTACATCTATTGAAAGTATCTAGCAGTCTATTAGAGCTCATTACGGATTCCAAGCAACCGGTGTTAATTTCCTTGACTTGATCAGTATCAACTTTAAACCCAATGAAAGACTGGAAGACTTGTTTCAGTGAATAATGCCATTTGTCAAGGACAGTTTACTACAGCCATCCTGCGCATTACTGCACCATGGCAAAGTTATTAAAGAAGAGAAGGAGATGTCACCTACTTTTGAGAATCTCATAGTCCTTCTATGGCTACACCTCATCCAGCAGCATAAGTATGGTACTGAGCCCAGGTCACAATTTTTAGCCTCCATAAGACCAGAGTAATGAGATTCCCTTTTTGACACGATTCTGGCAAACAATTATACTAAAATCCCACAAACTACCTCTAATGACTTCCGCTGGCATCCAAGCAGCAAATTTCTGGTAGTGACTCCAAGAGTTAAACCATTGCATTTAATTGTCCATCAAGCCATTACTTAAGCAAATGCCTGTGCCTCCCACACTTGAACTGCAGATTCCTTGCCAAAACCCCACATGATTGCTACCCTGGAAGAAGAGGGAAAAGTCAGTGCTCATCCCACAGAGCTAGCCAACCCAATAATCAACGAAGTTTCCAGCTCAGATGTCACCTTAAACACGTCAAGATGTTTTACAGACATAGCCACCTGACTGTAACAATGGATTCAAGAGCTGAAACAAATATGATCAAGGAATCTTCTGCCCAAAGAATCTGTGCTCCAGTTACCAAAAGCAACCAACTTGCCCTTCAACCAGATGGAAAGACTCACCTTCATGTCAAAGGTGAAACTAAAGTACTTTTGTCATTTGACAAGAAACAAATTGTACTGCATGCTTTATTGGTAGAAAACCTTGATGCTGAGGTACTCAACAGAAGACAGATCATTTTCAGTGATGGCTCAGTATGTGTCTATGGTGATTCCAATGCCATATGCAAACAAATTTCGGTCAAACAAACTGGTCCATTCATTCCAAGGCCCCCAACCACAACCATCTGGCCAGGTGACTACATTGAAATGTCTGTTCCTGAATCTCTCAGGGATGTTGACCTAGCAGTAGAGCTCCATGTGGAAAGCAGTTTCTTATCCTAACCATGATTCCTACTCCATTTTCATGTATACTTTCACCAGAGTATTGACTTTCTTGTCATTCAGAATTCTGAATGCCCCCTTGTGCCCTTAACATACTACAATGTGCCTGCAGGTTATATCTTCATTGCCATTGTCGCATGCACTACTTACCAACAAAAAAAATTGTTGGCTACCCTCATGTGATTTACTCTGCCAGATGGTGTACAAGGGTGTGACCACTGCCACACACAAAGAAGCTTCTTGGAGCCAGACATGAGAGTTGGGTAACTTCAAGAGAATAGTGGGTCTATCCCCCATATGGCAGCTGGTGGATGTCACTGGATAGTACTCTGTCTGATCACCCCATACACCCAGGTATTAGACTATATGCTTCTAAACAGATGTCCAGCTGCAAACCTGCAATCAAAAAAATTCTGACTAATGTTGATAAAACAAAAAGTATCATAATCTTCAACCAAAAAGCCTATAATTTAAACCAATTTAAATCATGACTTGGGTATTTGGTATATTCTACTTTGATGTGAACAATAAAAGAAGCAGATTCTTTGAATGAAATAAATAACACATAACAATTCAACAATAAAATCTATGACTGAACAATTTTCCCAGCAAATTGAAACATTTTCTTCTTAAAGTAAAATTGTAAATAAGATAACTACTTGGTAAACTAATTGATGCACTTCTAAATACACAATTTAAATCTGGATGTCAAATTCGCTACAAATATTCTAAAAAATATAGTTCTCATATTTTGTAACTGACCAATTAATTTGATGATGAGACTACAGATTTTCTACTGTAAACTATAACAATTAATATTTTCATTAAAGTGATAATCCAGTATGAATATGCTGTATGCATCACATCAACATGAGTATACTTTTAAAAATGTGGTAAAAAGGAAGCAAGAAAAATTACAAATGATTATAATTATTGAAAGCTTTTAATATATATAGTTTGGTCTGCAGAAACAGACTCAATTTTGATTTAAAACAAAACAACTATACAAAATTTAGCAGTAACTCAAAGTTTTATGTTTCTTCAACAATTATCAAACTGCAAATGACTACAACAGAAAATTAGAATACTGGTATATTATATTACACAATGCTGATCAATGGTCATATGGGAATACAGCTTAAATATAGTTATTTCATTTAACTCATTATTTATTTGCATTTGATTATTAGTTTTTCCTTTTGTTTGGCAATTCCTTTGAGTGTAACCTGATAATAATAACTTTTTTCTGAAAAACAAAGATCACATTTTGAACCATATTTTTGGTGTTGCTCTTGCACCTATGGACCATTTTATGTCAAAATTTATGTCTTTATCTTTTAATTTCCAGGTGGTTTATGAAACTTCAGAATCCTTTCTGTATTTCAAGGAGTGGAAGGGTGTGGTGTGGTTGTTGTAGTGGTATTTGGATTCTTCCTGGTGTTCTGTAGTAGACCATTTTATTCTTGTCTGTCTCAGCACTAATTACAAATATAATCTAGAAGCTACAAGTCACTACTGACAGGAATAAGATGGTTATAGACCACAGAATATATCTAATATCTAATACTTACTATGTATTACTTATAGTATATACTTTATTTTCATACAATAATAAGGCTTTTGACAATTCTGGTATATTGGACTAAAAATTACCCATAGCATTAAATGCAATCGATACAAAATTGGAACAAAACAGTTACAGCTGCTTTGAAATCATTCTTACTGTTTCAGGTAGTGGCCAATTAAAATGGAACAGATTTATTGGAATAACAATAACATAGGGAACTAATATGGTTTACTCATTTATGATCTACAGTATCAAACTGGCAAGGTAGCTATCTAAATATCGAGTGAATTTATTAGTGTAAATTCTATAGTTTTAAATAATCATTAAGCACAACAACAACAGTAAATTGGCTAAGATCTAAGTATTTCTCCGAATGATTATTTCTGCTATTCAAATATGTATTACAGTGCCCAACGACAAGAACTTGTACTAACAATCTACTATTCCATTATATCCAATTTGTCCACATTTTTTGCCAGCCAGCATGCAACCTTTCTCTAAACACTTCTTCAAAGGTTTGTCATGAATAAGACCGTGTAAAACGCCTGCAATAAAAGTGTCTCCTGCACCAAGTGTATCACGCAGCTGACCAGGATTAAACGCATCACAATGATAATAATTCCCGTTTTCATCCACAGCATCCACTCCTTTATCACCCCAAGGACATATTACTACGACTCTTTTATCGATATGTTTTTCATTTCTAATCTTATGAACAGCTTCTTCAGCACNCATGTTGATAAAACAAAAAGTATCATAATCTACAACCAAAAAGCCTATAATTTAAACCAATTTAAATCATGACTTGGGTATTTGGTATATTCTACTTTGATGTGAACAATAAAAGAAGCAGATTCTTTGAATGAAATAAATAACACATAAAAATTCAACAATAAAATCTATGACTGAACAATTTTCCCAGCAAATTGAAACATTTTCTTCTTAAAGTAAAATTGTAAATAAGATAACTACTTGGTAAACTAATTGATGCACTTCTAAATACACAATTAAAAATCTGGATGTCAAATTCGCTACAAATATTCTAAAAAATATAGTTCTCATATTTTGTAACTGACCAATTAATTTGATGATGAGACTACAGATTTTCTACTGTAAACTATAACAATTAATATTTTCATTAAAGTGATAATCCAGTATGAATATGCTGTATGCATCACATCAACATGAGTATACTTTTAAAAATGTGGTAAAAAGGAAGCAAGAAAAATTACAAATGATTATAATTATTGAAAGCTTTTAATATATATAGTTGGGTCTGCAGAAACAGACTCAATTTTGATTTAAAACAAAACAACTATACAAAATTTAGCAGTAACTCAAAGTTTTATGTTTCTTCAACAATTATCAAACTGCAAATGACTACAACAGAAAATTAGAATACTGGTATATTATATTACACAATGCTGATCAATGGTCATATGGGAATACAGCTTAAATATAGTTATTTCATTTAACTCATTATTTATTTGCATTTGATTATTAGTTTTTCCTTTTGTTTGGCAATTCCTTTGAGTGTAACCTGATAATAATAACTTTTTTCTGAAAAACAAAGATCACATTTTGAACCATATTTTTGGTGTTGCTCTTGCACCTATGGACCATTTTATGTCAAAATTTATGTCTTTATCTTTTAATTTCCAGGTGGTTTATGAAACTTCAGAATCCTTTCTGTATTTCAAGGAGTGGAAGGGTGTGGTGTGGTTGTTGTAGTGGTATTTGGATTCTTCCTGGTGTTCTGTAGTAGACCATTTTATTCTTGTCTGTCTCAGCACTAATTACAAATATAATCTAGAAGCTACAAGTCACTACTGACAGGAATAAGATGGTTATAGACCACAGAATATATCTAATATCTAATACTTACTATGTATTACTTATAGTATATACTTTATTTTCATACAATAATAAGGCTTTTGACAATTCTGGTATATTGGACTAAAAATTACCCATAGCATTAAATGCAATCGATACAAAATTGGAACAAAACAGTTACAGCTGCTTTGAAATCATTCTTACTGTTTCAGGTAGTGGCCAATTAAAATGGAACAGATTTATTGGAATAACAATAACATAGGGAACTAATATGGTTTACTCATTTATGATCTACAGTATCAAACTGGCAAGGTAGCTATCTAAATATCGAGTGAATTTATTAGTGTAAATTCTATAGTTTTAAATAATCATTAAGCACAACAACAACAGTAAATTGGCTAAGATCTAAGTATTTCTCCGAATGATTATTTCTGCTATTCAAATATGTATTACAGTGCCCAACGACAAGAACTTGTACTAACAATCTACTATTCCATTATATCCAATTTGTCCACATTTTTTGCCAGCCAGCATGCAACCTTTCTCTAAACACTTCTTCAAAGGTTTGTCATGAATAAGACCGTGTAAAACGCCTGCAATAAAAGTGTCTCCTGCACCAAGTGTATCACGCAGCTGACCAGGATTAAACGCATCACAATGATAATAATTCCCGTTTTCATCCACAGCATCCACTCCTTTATCACCCCAAGGACATATTACTACGACTCTTTTATCGATATGTTTTTCATTTCTAATCTTATGAACAGCTTCTTCAGCACTATGGTAGTCAAGGCTTGTTGCTATATCCTTGCTAATAAACAGGACATCAAGTCGACTAAGAAGATCGTCTGGAAATTGATTCAGGTATTTAGGCTTTTCTATCTCAATTGATACTTTTAGCGTTTTGTTTTCATCCCGATAGTCTCCCGCCAGACTAATCATCTCGCAAATATCCGGAAGTCCACGTGTTTCAAAATGTATCCAGTCATACTGATTCAAGTTAACATGTTTCCTGAACTCTATTACGGTCAATTCAGGCAAGTCATTTCTGCAATGAACAATTGTTCTCGTTCCACTCGTTTGGCTCAGAATACAACAAGATGTCGGAAACCCTATGTTTTGATGTTGAGGACAAACTGATACATCGACTCCCATTTCAATCAGCTGACTTTTAGCATAATTCCCTTCATAACTTGATGAAAGGGAGCTAAACAAGGAAACATCAGTATCCTTAAACTGCGCTGCAACTGATGCAGAATTGGCTGCATTCCCACCTTTTTGCCAGTACTGCTGTGTTGCTCTTGAGTCTTCGTCCTCTAAAGGATATTTTTCACAGATGTTTATAATATCTAAGCATGTCAAACCAACGAAAAGAATTTTTTTTCTCGCATTCATGATGTGCAGATATGAATACCAAGATGAATGCGCATCAAAATACCTGTTGCAAAAAAAAACAAACTTGGGTCATTCCCTAGAACTCATTTTGGAAACGAGTCAAACCAAAGAGAAGGGTACACATTTAGTGATGAAGCAAAATTTTGATTTACTTTTGAACACCAGGGTTTAAAGAAGCTTATGATTTTATAAGAATTGCCCATAAAAAGCATGACTTTACATTTTGATTGCAATAAACGCGTATTGGTAACCGGTTTAACAGCTCTTGATATCGTTTACAGTTTTGACTCGTATCCTGCTGAAGGTTCTTACCTCGAAGCAAGGCATCAGACCTGGAGGAAAGGCGGTAATGCTGCAAACACTGCTGGTGTTCTTGGTAAATTATTAGTGAAAGTAGACTTATTTTCGGTTTTAGCTAATAACTACATTGGGAAATTTGTGTCAGATGAACTTAAAAGAAGTGGTGTTAATTTAGACCGATGCGTATCCCACACTGATGACAATGGAATGTTCCCTACTTCAGTTTGCCTTCTTTCTAAAGGTTTCGGTACTCGCTCAGTTGTCCACTGCAGGAACAATTTTCCACCGTTAAATTTTAAACATTTTCAAGAAACAATAATTTGTGAAGAGTACTCGTGGTTCCACTTTGAAGAAAGATGCTGTTCAGAGCTAGAAGACGTTATATATTTTATTAGGGATAACAATTCGGAGGGAAAGGTTTCTATTGAGCTCGAGAAGCCTAAAAGGTTTGAAACTGTTACAAAAAATCTAATGCCTATTGCAAATGTCATATTTTTGAGTAAGGAAATAGCCAAGTTTCTGGGTTACAGTTCACACGTCGAGACTGTTTCTAATATACGAGTGGATTTGGGCCTCAGGGATGATCAGGTGGTCATCTGTCCCTGGGGCGATTTAGGTGCAGCAGCAATTGACACTGATGGTTGTGTGTATCAGACAAATGCATTTGTTCAGACAAGTGTTGTAGATACACTTGGTGCAGGAGATACTTTTATTGCTGGAGTTATATTTTGCTTAAATAAAGGAGAATCTTTAGGATCAGCTTTGGAGTTTGGATGTAAACTTGCTGGCAAAAAGTGTGGTCTCCTCGGTTTTGATGAAATAGTAACAGATATATGAAAACCTATGTAAGAGAGAAACAGACCAAGTAGTTGTATAAGAAACAACTCCTTTAGTCTTTTTTAACTTGCAATTTTATTTACTGTCACATAAGACATTCATGTAATCAAGAGTTTCTAGTTTGTTGCAGTGTATTTGAAAAAGAATAGACCACTAATTACATTATAAATGCATTTTCAAATGAAAAGTATTTTTTACGTTGAATAAAGATTCTTAGGTTTAAATATGGGGGTGGGAAGAGGAATAGGAGATTTTTGTTGTTTTATAGTTTCAAAAGAAATTCCAATAGCAACAATAATTTTGGAAATAATAAAGTTGCTTATCTTTTCATAGGTGTTGCTCTTTTTGAGATCTGAGTATGTAATTTTTAAATACTTTGTTATTAAAAAAGAATTTGAACTGCTACTAACTATTTACATGTAGATTAAAACATATAAAACCTTTGACAATAAAAAAGTGTGCCAAACACTTCTATATTCACACATACTGATATAGTAGGAAGTATAAGGGATAAGACTGAGTGGAAGACCATCATAACTTATCTCACTTTGCAATAATGTGAGAAGATATTAAGAGAATAAGGACATAATGCATGGAGTGCTCCTTATGTTTGCCACAAGTAGTGACATGTAATTAATTTAGTTCTTTATGGCCAAAATAATGTAGAAAAAGCAGCAATACCAGCCCTGGCAGCTTGTTTTTGTCCACTACTGTATTGATACCTAGTTGGCAGTATTTCAATCTTTTTGTGACCTGGATAATCCTGGATAAATGCCCACCCAAATATAGGCCTACTGTGGTTATGATGCAAAATCCATCCCACTTTTAAGCCCACCCGAATATAAGCCCACAGCATGGTCCAAAATGTCAAAGAAAGAAGACATGATAATCTGAAGCTTCAAGAAGTGTGGTATTACTCTTGCATTAGATGGGAGTGAAAATGCCGATTTGAATATTGAGGGGCTGGAAGACTATGAAATGTCATCTGCAGAGGAAGCGCATGAGGAGTTCCAACTTCAAAGCGAGTCCAGTGATGAAGAGGAATAAGAAGACATTTGATTTTATTGTATTTTATTAGTTGAGGTTTCTGAAAATAAGATGTTTTGATGCTAAGAAAATTGCTTTGTTTTGGTTCTAACAAAAAATCCATCCTGCTTTTAAGCCCACCTAAAAAGACTTTTCTTCATATATAAGCCCAGGGCCTATATCTGGGATTTTATGGTATTATAACCCTTCTTAAATTTTAGTTTTGCAATATTCTCATTTGCACTTATCAGCTTTTAATTTTGAGGTTCATTACCATTTGCTGCATTGAAAACAACCATAATAAATCCTCTTAAGTTTTCTCTGACCCCTGCAATTGTTCTTAGTTTTATAAGNGAAGACATTTGATTTTATTGTATTTTATTAGTTGAGGTTTCTGAAAATAAGATGTTTTGATGCTAAGAAAATTGCTTTGTTTTGGTTCTAACAAAAAATCCATCCTGCTTTTAAGCCCACCTAAAAAGACTTTTCTTCATATATAAGCCCAGGGCCTATATCTGGGATTTTATGGTATTATAACCCTTCTTAAATTTTAGTTTTGCAATATTCTCATTTGCACTTATCAGCTTTTAATTTTGAGGTTCATTACCATTTGCTGCATTGAAAACAACCATAATAAATCTTCTTCAGTTTTCTCTGACCTCTGCAATTGTTCTTAGTTTTATAAGATCATCAGCTGTTTTAAGTTTCTTTTGGTATCTCATACTGGGCCTTTGCAAGTAGGAGTCTACTGATGTGCCCAACTACACTGAAAGTTGTATCCATGACATAATGAGTAATTGAACATATTTCACTGCAGAACAGCAGCATCAGGAATTTATTTTTAAGTATCAATTATTTATTTTAATAATGAATAAAAGAAAAGAAGGAATGTAAATAAATCAGTGATCGGATAATACAGATCAATGGTTTGTTTGTGGTAAGTTTTTGGCTTTTAAACTCTTCCTTCACATTAATTTGTGACCAAATAAGTTCTTCCCAAATAGCTTCTAGGGTTAATCCATATTTCACACCAGGAATAAGCAACCAAAATTTCAATGTCATTCACTATCTCAGGTGCTTGCCAACAGGTTGAGATGGTTTCTTGTGACGTTTGAAGTGAGTATGTGTGGTTTGAAATCCAACCAACATAGCACA
Source organism: Morbakka virulenta (assembly GCA_003991215.1). NCBI lineage: Eukaryota > Metazoa > Cnidaria > Cubozoa > Carybdeida > Carukiidae > Morbakka > Morbakka virulenta. The sequence goes on from RDPX01000128.1 coordinate 2,030,227, forward strand.
GTTCACATTATAATGTGATAAACTACTCCACTTCTGAATTTTTTGTCAACCTTTGCCTTAAAGGAGGGTAATACAGTTTTTAAATAACATAATGTAGAACTGGATTTATCAGTGTTCAACAGTTCACAAGAGATCTATAATAACCCTCTGTTATTCTTCCTTGGTACAAAATAAAAATCATGTTTTTGAAATGTTTGTCTTCTGATGTTATTGTCAGTGTTCCTGGCTCTGGTATTGTATTGGCTATAATCTTGGTTATCATTTGTTTGATTATGGGGTTGTTGGAAATAGGGGTTACTGGTTCATTTCAAGAATTCTCTCTGCACTACATAGGCTCTGGTGAAATGATTTCCACAAGCCACAAGCACAATAGATCCTATGTACAAACCCTGCTACAATGCATTTCTTGTACCATTTTGGTGCTAATTCATAGTAGCTCATCACTACACCTTTATCAGTAGGTGTATTGTACAGAGGTGAAGAAAGTTTCTTTCCACTCTCATCACAACCATACCCAGGAAAGGATTGGATTGGTCTTTTTCTTGTTTGATGGTTAACTTCAAATTAAAATGCATATTGTTTATATCATTACGTTTGTGACTTGCTAATAATACAATTTATACCATCCATTTATCTGAATTACAACACTGCATCACCTTTTAAATGCAGCTCTTTTATACTCAGCCAGCCATTTGCTATTAAAGGAGCTGGAGGGCTGCCCATGCCATCTACTTGACAGTACAAACCATAATGTGTGTAACTACAGGCACATGTGAGATGGTTAAGGCCATAATGTGTGCCAATTGACTTGTTGTTGATTGTGGAAAAGAGGAAGCTTCTGTTACAGTCTCTGTTCCGGTTGGCCAATGGTTGATTACCTGTTGATTGGTTTTAGCTGTCATGTGATAGGGTGTGGAACCATTGATGCATGGAAATCGATGATTCACCCTTTTGTTCCTGCAAGCAGTTTTGTAGTTGGGCCAAAGTCAGCGCTTGTAAAGTCACCATCTGAGCAAGTGGTGCTAAGAATGTCTAAGAAATAAGAAAGTTTTAGCTATCCACAGGAACATGGAAAGAGGTATATCCAACTATAATTTAATTATTATCGGTAACTGTGTACCTCATAAAAGAGTATCTTAGATTACAATTAATTAGGCTTGCTCTGTATGCTGTGCATTGTGATCTTGTGAAAGTTATATTTAGTTTAGTGCTTTGTTTACGTGTATTTTCCTTTGCTGTATTCAGTCAAACTTGTATCCAGTTTTATGTAATTAATGGTCTCCATTAATGTTAGAACACAAAGTATTTTAAAGTTTGTTATTTATTGTAGTTTTCATGGAACTTACAAGGAGTTCTGCAAGGTTGTATGAAACATTATGATGAAGATTAAGAAATAAAGTTCTGTCGTACTCAACTCGTGGGTGTTATCCTGTGGCATGCAACAATGTGTCTTCATCAAAATATTACAAGTAGTCAGTTTTAACAAATGAACAGATGTTTCTTTCTCTACAGGTAGTGTATTCTGCAAAAGCTTTCCAATGTGTGACTTTACATCTTCATTTTGTTTTGGATGGATGCGATGATATGGTTGGGCAACTGGCTGGTCGTTATTGAGGTGAATACGATGTTTGAATACTTCTGTGTAGCCAAGATCTGCATCATCTGCTGTGAAGACATCAACATACTGCTTGAGGAGGTCTTACAATCTTTGCTTCTGTTAGAGTATGGAAGGTGGGAGAGACCAACCAGGCATGTCCCATCTGTGCTGTATTTTTCTTCATGTTGGATGTGCCAGCAAACAACATTGTGGTTCCACCCAAGGCTTGAATTCAATCTCTGGACAACCTGGTTCCACTGATGCCTTGTAAATGATGCCAAGTTTTGTTCTGGGCTGCACAAAAATGTCATGCTCCTCCAAGCTGAAAATAGGGACATGGAATGTACCCCTTCTTATTCTGCTGATGGCAGCTGGCATAATGATGGAATTTCTTTGTTGCACACTGAAAGGTGCAACCTGGAGGCTTGTTCCATCTGTTGTGCTGCTACTCCATCCACATGGAGGTATCATCATCCTTATCTGTGCTGGCAGCAGCATAGGTTTCCATCCTTCAACCTTAACTATGCCTTCTGAGCTGCTTATCTTCTTTGATATCACAATTACTGTCTGCAAACCTTCCGACTGGACTTCTTGATCACTTTATGTGACTGCATCTGCTAGTTGCCATATGACATGCATTACCAAGAGGACATGTACACCTTGACTTGGCTTGACTGCCTTGCTCGTGACTAGGAATCCTCATCTGGGAAGGGTGATCCCTACAGCATCAAT
>RDPX01000128.1:2033545-2046523 GCA_003991215.1 Morbakka virulenta
CCACTTGTCACCGGGCTCACAGTGGCAGTGGGTTGGAGTTTGACGCCGCTTCTCTTTGCTGCCAGGTTTTATCTTTCTGACCCTGTTGGGTAACTTTTCGCGATATGACCTTGATTCTGGCATTTGAAGCAGGTCAGCTTGGAGAAGTCCCTTTTTCTTCCACTCCCTCACTGGAATCGTGATAGCTGTACATGCCTATCTTTAAGCAGGTTTACCAACTGGTCCAGTGTTGCTGCTTTTCGACAAGTGCGCGCAAGCGTCCAGTGCAAGCCTCCATGCTTGCAGGGAGTCCAAGCATTACGGACTCCCTGGTCAAAATGAAGCTCACCCCCTAGGTTCTTGGCTTGGCTACAGGCTTTTCGTTTTCCTCTAACCATTTCATGGCTTCCTCCCATATGTCCATGAACGCCAATTTTCTTTCTTGGCAAATGAGTCATTTTAACTCCTTGAGTTGGTTGTTGTGGACACTGTCTACAAAATGATCTCTCAGGAACTCGTCTGCATCTTGGACAGCAGAGGGGCTCTTTTGTTTGATGCCCTGGATCATGGACCCCAGAGAGTGTGAGAAATCCCGTAAACTCTCTCATTTCTGTTTTCGACTGTAGAAAGCTGGTAAAAGTTGCGAACTTAAACGTCGTTCACCAAACATGCTCTCTAGAACATCCACAATTTGTTAGAAGGTCTGCCTAGTCTCTGGTGGTCTTAACCTGATTTCCTCCCTTGCAGGCCAGGCATGAAAGAACAAAATCGGCTTGGTCTTTGGGTTGAATACATCGTGCTACATTTTCCAGGAAATCTTCCAAACTAACGTTTTCCTCAGTTTTTCTCTAGGGATGACAACGTACGGTCTTTTTAGTCTGCTTCTCTGTTCAGCCACCTGGAATTGGGCAAGGGCACTGGTCATGTTCTCCATCTGCCTCCTTAGTTCTTCGATCTAGTCCTCTGACAACATGTCTGTAAATGCTCCCCTCTCTCCTTTTTAAGGAATCCTGTCTACTGCGCCAATTGTGACCATAGGTTCTTTTAATTCCACGTACAAGGAATATGAAAAGACGTCTGGTTATCTTCAAAATATATATTGTGTACAAAGTGGTAGGAACAAAGGCTTGTGGATCTCAGGAGCTAAGTCCTTCGATTGACAAATACGAAGACGCGATCATATTTATAACCTGTGCTTCTAATCAGAGCACAAGATGAACTCGTGATGGCCTGATATCCTGAGCCAATGAGAAAGCAGCATCTTACAATCTCTAAATTGGCCTCATTGATACCTATTGTTATGCTAAAATTACTAGTGAAGAAACTGAGACACATCACGAGGTTCTGGATGTCTTAAAACAAACTTGGTCAGCTGTAATAGCACATGTCTATGGTTGCAATAGAATTGTATACCTTGGAGCTCTGCACATCCCTATATGGCTTCAGTTACTGGTATGTTAGGTTAGTATAACATGATGTAATGTTAAAACTCCCGATCTCATCTTTTTCTAACAGTTGTACTGAGTGTGAAGAATCAATCACATATCAACTTTGTATTTGATCGAAGCTTGCATTCCTCTACAACTGAGAGCCACTCAGTACACTTTTCTGCAATCTTGTGGTATGGTAACCCAGGCATGGACTGGACTGTCAGACTGGAATATTTTCCTTATGTACTTTGGCAAGATCATTTAGACAAGCTGGTTGCCTGCCCGTTGTATGAAGCTTCTTGTACAGATCATTGTCAATTTTCTCTTCTTGCAATTACCAACCCTCTTAGGTTAATTTAACACTGCATATTTTGCTTTATTTCTCATAGCACGTTTGCTTTATTTCTCGTAGCACTTTAACAAATTACAGTAGGTTAAGAATCCAATAATTAAGCCTTCTACATGTAGTATATTAACTACATACTAGGTGACAGTAGTTTGATTGACATATGTTTACTTAGTGATTATTGTAATAAGATCTCTTAGCGTCATGTACATAGTTAGTTGTTGTTGTTGTGTAATGAACATGTACAGAGCGTACGAATAAATTTCTTGAGTAAATCAAACGGAGTTGGTTATCTGTTACATTGGCGACGAGAAATATGGTGAAAAGTTTACCCGTACCATTTCTACACGAAGGGGGAGACGTAGATGCAATTCTAGAGCGATTAGGATGCTACATGGTCACAGTTGGAACTCCTAAAAACAAGAGTTGGATTGTTGCTATGCGGACTCTCCAGTTCGCAATACGAAGTTCTGCATGATTTGGTGGCTCCAGATCTTCCAAAGTCTCAGACCTTTGAATTCTTGACAGCCAAGCTTCGATCACATTATGGAAAACCTAGGAATGTTAGGATGGAGAGGGCCAAGTTTCGTTCACTTAAGAGAGACCCCTGTGAAAGTATTTGCAGTTATGAAGTACGATTGCGAAGTAGCGTTCGATACTGTGGTTTTGCTGGATCTGTTTTGGAGGAAAATCTAGTAGAACAGTTTATACAGGGTATAAATTACGACGAAATAGCAAAGAGGCTTCTGGAGAGAGATGATATAAATGCTTTACAGCACGCTGTAACTATAGACGAAACAGCAAAGTTGATTCGAGTTGGTTCAACGATTGTCGCGACAGAACACCGCGATATAGGAATTTCTAGAGTTTATGGCAATAAAACGTCCAAAGAAGTGTGTTTTAGTTGTGTAAAGCCAGGGCACAAGGCCAATGAGAAAACCAAGTGCCGAGCTGTTAAAAAGACGTGCTATAGTTGTGGAAAAATGGGATTTTTTTCAGGTTCAAGATTTTTTACAAACTAAACAAACAAAACTCGACTGCAGCAAACACGCCGTGATGACAAGGCTAGGTACTAAAGAAAGGGAGTACAAGGTCAAATCGAAGAGAAAGAAGACGAGGAACCCGATATATTGTTCTTGGGTGCAATCTCTTTTGGAAAAGACGAAACTCCAAGATGCACTGCAACGATCTGTGGTAAGACAGTTTCATTTATTGTTGATTCAGGTGCTGTGGCTAATATCGTTTCGCGAGATATTTACACTGCGATTAAGGATAAAGTTATTCTGAAGAAACAATCAAAAACACTATGCTTTTGGACAATCTAAGCCATTAGATATATTAGGTGAATTTAGTGCTAATGTATGTGTAAACAGTAAGGTTGTCAATGCTGTAGTTTTTGTTTTCAACGGGAAAGCTAATAATCTAATGTCAGCTAGTACGTCTAAAGAATTGCAATTATTATAAATTTATTCCGTGATTTCTGAGGGAAATTTAGAAGCAGAAGTTAAGTCCAAGTACCCAGAGTGTTTTGAAGAAGTGGGTAAGCTTCAGGGGCATCAAATTAAGCTTCACATTGATACAAACTGTGAATCCGTTGCGGAGCCAGTTAGGAGAGTTCCATTTGGTTTAAGAGATAAGGTTACAGATTTGCTAGACAAGTTAGTTAAGGAGGATATTATAGAGCCAGTAGAGGGTGTAGGTTTAACGTGGGTGAATCCTATAGTAGTAGTTCCGAAGCCTAAAGATGAGGTATGCATGTGTTTAGACATGAGGCAGGCTAGCAAGGCCATTATTAGAGAAAGATGCCCGATTCCGACATTACAGGAAATGTTGTCCGAGCTTAACGGCTCTACAGTGTTTTCTAAGTTAGATCTTAGACAGGGATTTTTTCAGTGTGAATTAACTCCAGATTCCAATGATATCACTACCTTTGTTACCCATGAAGGTTTGTATAGAATGAAACGACTGACTATGGGAGTAACGAGTGCGCCTGAGTGTTTTCAATATACCATTCAGAAAGTGTTCAACGGTATGACCGGTGTATTAAATATGGCTGATGATATTATAGTTTTTGAAAAAGATCAACAAGAACACAGGGAGAGACTTCTGAAGACCATAGAGAGACTTTCGTCGTGTGGTCTGACTTTAAATGAAGACAAGTGTAAGTTTGGGGTCTCGTCGATTAAGTTTCTTGGTGATATTATCTCAGCTGATGGGGTATCTGGCGATCCTGGTAAGGTCGAATCAATTGTCAACGCTAGAGACCCGAAAGATGTTGTAGAGTTAAGAAGTTTTCTTGGTTTAGTTCAGTATGTAGGTAGATATGTACCAGATTTAGCTACCATAGCTACACCTCTTAGGGAGCTGTGTAAGAAGAATGTTGAATTTGAGTGGCAGAAAGAACAAGATAGAAGTTTTCAGGCAATTCAGAAATTGATGAGTTCATGTGAGACAGCGTATTTTGACAGGGAGGTCCCGATAACATTAGTTGCAGACGCTAGTCCGGTAGGATTAGGAGCAGTGTTATTGCAAAGACATTAAGGAGTAGATAAGGTTATAGCATATGGACACAGAAGTTTATCAGGCGTAGAAACACGTTATTCACAGACTGAACGTGAAGCACTTAGCTTAGTGTGAGCTTCTGAGCATTTTAAGATGTAAATGTTGTCAGGTAGCAAGTTTCATGCAATAACTGATCACAAACCATTGACGCACATATTCAACAATGCAAGAGCCAAACCGACTCCTAGACTAGAACGATGGAGTTTGAGACTTCAATAATATGATTTTGACTTCGTCTACCAACCAGGAGCATCGAATATTGCAGATCCAACGTCAAGATTATGCGACGAAGAGAAGCAATCAGACAAAAACCTTGACGATAGTGGTGAGTATATGATGATGATTGGTGAGGATGCTGTACCAGAAGCAATGTCATGGGACATGATCAAGAAGAGTTCACAATGCTGTTCAGAAGTTAAAGTGGTGTTAGATACCATTAGAAATTAGGATAAATTAGGATAAATGTTCAGCTAGTGTCAAGTCAGTAAAGATGGAGTTAAGCGAGTGTGAGGGAGTAGTATTGAGAGGAAACTGCATTTTCATTCCAGTTAAATTACGTGAGAATGTAATTCAGGTAGCCCACGAAGGTCATCAAGGCATCGTTAAATGCAAACAAAGGCTTCGACCCAAGGTGTGGTGGCCAAATCTTGACAAAGATATGGAGACTGTGCAAAACATGTGAATCTTGTCAACTTGTATCTGGACCCGAACCTCCTGTTTCTATAGTATCAACCAAGATGCCAGATGATCCTTGGCAATTTTGCAGTACAGATTTGTTATGTCCATTACCCGATGGACGGAGTATCATCGTAGTAAAGGATTATTATAGTAGATTGTTTGAGGCAGGACTATTAAGGTCAACAAAGGCAGAGAAGAAAGTCGTGTTTTTAGACACAATCTTTTCGCTTTATGGAAACCCGCAGAATTTAAGGTCAGACAACGGACCTCAATTTGTTTCTGAAGTTTTCCAGCAGTATTTAAAGACCAACAGCATTAAGTGCTTATCGAGAACACCCTTGTGGCCGCAGGCAAATGGTCTAGTGGAAAGAGCAAACAGGTCTATCCTCAAAGTATTGAAAGTGGCTTGTTTAGAGAAGAAAGACATGTCTATTGAATTCAGAAAGTTTCTTGTTGCATATAGGTCAACAACTCATTCTACAACTGGTTTCACTCCATGTTCACTTATGTTTGGTCGTGAAAGGAGAACCAAGATACCACAGCTAGATTTTTCTGTCGACAGTGCAACAGTCGCACAAGACAATGATGCAAAGCGCAAGCTTATGGTAAAGGATTACGCTGACAGAAGATCTCAAGAAAGAAGTACTTAAGAAGGAGCAGAGTGGGACTGGTTATCTAACCACAGTCCACAAACAGGGGATGTGAGGCGCCCCTTCCCTCTGCTAGCCTTGAGGCCACACCTTGGGCAAGTGTGACGTGCCTCTTAGCCTCCCTGCCAGGGTCACGGTGAAGCCATCGGCAGCAGGGTGGTGGATGCAGCTGAAGGCGGGTGATGACAGACTTTCATTCCGGCGGAAGCAGCACGGCGCTTGGCGACACTTCGTTCAACTTAGCTACCGGCAAGGGTCAACCAGTCATGTGATGACACTGCGCTTGTAGAAAGACCCGGGGCCCTACTACAAGTCTATTGCTCCAGAGAAAATACTCATGACTAGTCACGACACTGATCTCGATATGTCACTGGATGGTGGGACCCCCGGGCCTGAAGGTGTCAATACAACTACTGGGGTTGAGTCGCCTCCTATTTCGAGTACGACTGAGCATAATGATGTCAGTGGAGTAAAGCCTGACGGACCTTCAGTGACTGATAATATCAGACCCGAAAAAGATAGGTTGCGACTATTCAAATCTACTATCAAAATCGGCACATGGAATACAAGAACTCTTAATAACTATACACTAGAGGTAGTTCTAACGGAGCTTGGTCGATATGGAATAGATGTAACAGGAATTGCAGAAACTAGATGGACAGGTAAAGGACATTTTACGACCAATGATGGACATGTTGCTTATTTTTCAGGTCACGAGACTAATAGAATTAATGGTGTAGGCATACTAGTGACTAAAGAAACAGCAAAATGTGTTCTGGGTTACAATCCTGTGAGTGACAGAATAATGACAATTCGCCTACAAGGAAAGCCAGTCAACATCTCGATAATTCAGGTATACGCTCCGACATCAACTGCAGACGATGATGTGATAGAGACGTTCTACAACGAATTGCAACAAGTTCTCGATAAGATACCAAACCGTGATGTTGTGTTCGTAATGGGCGATCTTAATGCGAAAATAGGTCGAGACAATCAGGTCGCCGGTGTAACAGGATGCCATGGACTCGGTGTGCAAAATGAACCTGGTGAACGACTGATTGACTTTTGTATCCACAATGAGTTAGTTGTGACGAACACGCTGTTTGAACAACATCCACGCCGTCTCTATACTTGGACCTCACCCGATGGAAAAACGAAAAATCAGATCGATTACATCATGGTAAAGAAAAGGTGGAAGTCTAGCGTACAGTTGACTAAAACATGCCCTGGTGCTGACTGTGGCTCCGATCATGAACTCTTAGTGTCACGAATTAAACTCAAGCTGAAGTCGGTTAAAAAATGTACAAAACCAAAGAGATTCGATCTACAGAATATCTCGGAGAGCTATTGCGTGGAAGTAAAAAATCGTTTTCATAAGCTTTTCACACAGGAGGATGAAAAGATGACACCTGATGAGCTATGGACTGAAACCAAAAACATAGTGTTGGAAGAGGCCAATGATAAACTTGCTAAACGTCGGACAAATAAGTCTGGTGATCATATGAGCATGGAAACGCTTGACCTTGTATATGAACGTCAACAACTGAAAGCGCGTGGCTTAAAATGTGAGGAAGACAGAAAACGATACAGGAAACTCCATGGAATCATTCAGAAAAGATGCAGAAAGGACAAAGATGAGTTTATACAAATGAAATGTCAACAGCTAGAACAGGCAAGTGTAAACAATAAATCCAAAGAACTGTATGACACTGTTAAGTGTATCACGAAAAAACGCGTCCCTCGTCTGAATGTTATAAAGAATGAGAGAGGCGAGGTTCTAACAGGGAGTGACGAAATCAAAACAAGATGGAAAGAGTACTGTGAGCAGTTGTATAAGAGCACAGATGACGCTGAGGATTGTACATTGGAGAAGGACTATGAGGATGAACCAGACATTTTATTGTCAGAGGTTGAGTGGGCAATGAATAAGATCAAGGATGGAAAGTCACCTGGGGCTGATGATATTCCCATTGAGCTGTTAAAAGCAACACATGAGGAAGGTATACTGTTAATGCACAAACTATGCAATATGATCTGGAAAACAAAGAAATGGCCAGAAGATTGGACGAAAGCAGTTTTCATCAAGTTACCGAAAAAAGGCGACATCCGAGAATGTAAAAACAACCGCACTATATCATTAATTATACACGCGAGTAAAATTATTTTGTATATAATACTCAATAGAATGCAGACGACTGTGAATCGTGAAATCCCCCGTGAACAAGCTGGTTTCGTGGTAGGACGTGGCACGCGTGATCATATAGCCAATGTACGATGGATCATAGAGAAGGCTAAAGAAATGGGAGTAACACTATATCTCTGTTTTATAGACTATGCTAAGGCATTTGACTGTGTCCAACATAGCACATTATGGTCGGTTCTACATGAATTCGGGGTGCCCATGCACATCATTGAGCTTATCAGAAACCTATACAAGACACAAACTTCAACTGTACGAACAGAAAGTGGTGATAGTGAGCCGTTCAGTATAGAGAGGGGCGTTCGTCAGGGATGCATTCTGTCTCCTCAGTTATACAACCTGTACGCGGAGCAGATTATGCGTCAAGCGCTTGGCGATTGTGATAGTGGCGTAAAAATTGGAGGAGAAAAAATTAACAACCTTCGCTATGCAGACGACACTACATTGATAACATTGAGCTCTGAGAGCATGCAAGAACTATTGGAAAAGGTCAGGGTTGCAAGCGAACGGAGAGGTCTTTACCTAAATGTGGATAAAACCAAAGTGATGGTAGTTGGCGATGCAATAAATTCGAATATAATATGCAATGGGATACAAATACATGTTGTGGAAGAATTTAATTTTCTTGGATCAATGATAAGTAACCAAGGAGGAAATAGTAAAGAGGTAAGAAGGAGACTCGCTATGGCAAGATCAACAGTTACAACGCTGACCAAGATCTGGAAAGACCGCGGTATATCTACAGTGACAAAAACTCGTTTGATGAAATCGTTGGTGTTTTCTATAGCCTTGTATGGATGTGAGAGCTGGTCACTAAAAGTGTCTGACATTCAAAAAATTAGTGCATTTGAGTTATGGTGCTGGCGGCGTCTCCTTAGAATACCATGGACAGCGAAAAAGACAAATGAATTTGTTTTGAACTCAATAGAAAATCCAGATAGTCTTACAAATGAAGTTTAACGACGGAAATTATGTTATTTTGGTCATATATCTAGAAGAGATGGTTCCAACTTGGAGAAAGTAATCATGCAAGGAAAGGTTGAAGGGAGTAGGAGACGAGGAAGACAACCGAGAAGATGGATAGATGGGGTGAAGTCAATAATGAATATGAACTGGCAAGAACTTAACAAAGCATGTCAGGATCGCGAAAAGTGGCAAAAACTGGTCAGAGAGGTCACTAAAGGTCAATAACGATCTACAGACTACAACGACGACGACGATCTTGTCCTTGATCAGGGAAGTCTGTTGAATTCAAATACTTCATTAAGTGAACAAGGTCTGTATTCCTACGCTCTTTTATTTTGACCTTGAACCTCTCCAAAATTTCCTTTCCAATATCTGATGATTGCTCTTTTTAGTTTCTTGATCATAAAGGCAATAACTTTTTCAGCAAGTAGAACATCAGCATGTTCACGACAAAGATACTCAACTGCAATTTTTAGAGGGACAGGTGTGTCACAAAGTTCTTTGATCATCCAGTTCTATATCTGGACGATCAAAGAACTTTGATTGATTGTCCAGTTCTGTATCTGAAATGTCAAAGCTGTAGGCTGATTTTAACATGGGAAGCTTGATCTCCTTCAAGATGTCATAGAAATGCTGGAGCATATTTAAAAGGCTATACCAGCAAGTTTTACATTCCAAGAACACTACCACTTCTTTGCCAAAAAACTGCATATTTTCAAGCTGCAAAGCTTTATCATTCCTTATTGGGAAATGGCCAAACAATTTGACCATTCTGCAAACTTTCATAACAATTTTGTTCAAATCAAGAACCAGATCAAGACCCTCTGTGATATCATTGTTATCATCTGAAACTTCAAAATTACTTTAGTCATCTTCACCTTGATCATTCTCTTTGGTCTCAGGAACATTAGTAAATGCTTCATTTGGTTTCTGGTTTCTTGTACAATACGTCACAAACACACAAATGTACAGCATATGCCAGACATGCAAAATGAATAGGTACAGTCTCGTAGCTGAATTTCATCATCAACCTTGCTCTGTCTGTCATTGTAGCTATAATGTCAGTATTTAAGTCAGTCCAAATGACTTGAGTCGATCCTGAATGACATTGACTGTTTGGTCAGTGTTCATTCCTCCTTTGACACGAACCATTCCTAAAAATTGAAGGCCCTTGGAAGATGAAGGTTTGAGCTCATAAACCTCCTGTTTCTGTTTGAAGTTGGCTCATAAAAACTGACTGAAAATTGAAAATCAGCCTCCTTGTTTTGCTTAATTTCATCACATAATTTGTTCTTCACAATGAGAAATTCCTTCATGAAGAGTGTGTGGACATTCTTTCGACATTTTGGAATAGAATAGATATCTGATTTGAATGCTCTTCTCATCGTATCACTGGAAGCAATTTGATTGAAAGTCAATCCATCCACAACCACAAGTCTTGACTTTACCAAGGGAATCTTTTTGTTTGAGCTTAAAGAAAGGGTCAATTTTGGCAGTTTTTGTTTTTGGTTCAGATCTTTCCACAACACAAAATTTGACTTCAATTGTGTGTTTTAATTTCCCGATCATGATGCCCGAAGATGCCCGATCATTGGTACTTGAGGCACCAACTTTGATTTGCTTCGGACATATTTTGCACTGGGGTTTTTCTTGCTCTTGGCTGCAGAGGAAATAATTCCACACATTTGATTTCCTTTGGACACTAATATTTTCAAAGTCCATCATTTTAAACTGATTGTTTATTGTTTAAACTTCTTGTTTTTGAATTAATTTCACTGTTATCAACGTGATTTGACAAACTTTTGTTTTGTTTATGATTTTTATTATCCACAAAGAGTGTTTCCAGATTATTTACATTACCATTTATTCACTGTTGGAAAAAAGCCAATTTTTGTAAAATACATAATTTCCCGGGGAACTTTCATAAAAATCCTGGGTAACGGGGAGCAGTCCTCCTGATGAAAAAGAGACATGGTGGTGGAATGAAGAAGTGTCAGAAGTTATTAAGGAGAAGAAACAGGCCAAACAGAAGTATTACAAAGAAAGAAATCGGATAAATAAAGAAAGACTCAAAGCTATCCCCACTTCTCTTTTTCTCTTCTCGTCACACTGAGGTCTGTTTGCTTTTCTGTCACCTTATCAACATCTCTTTCAATCCTTTCTATCCATCCTGCTTTCTCGTTGTGGAACACGTCTTTTTCCCAGATCTCTCTCCAAAATTCATTGGTTGCTTCTGCATTAGGTATTTCATTTCCATTGTCTTTCTATTGCTTTCAGGCGTTCAAAGTCTTTTCTGGTTGTTCTGAAAAACCCTATTTTGTTGAAATTGCTTTGTTCTATCCTCATACCTCTTTCCCTTGCCACTTTTTGCAATAATTATCTGCTTTTTCTTCTCTATGACGTGCAACAATCCTTTTTGAGTAACATTGTATTTTGCATATAATCCTCTTTTTATCTCTTCATGTTCGGGTTTGTTACTTTTTAGCTGTTCTAGTTTAATTAGATCTTTTCTCAGGTTCTGTATTTGCCTATTCAAACGCTTTTTCCACCAAGGTATTCTATTACTGTTAGGTTGTTTTCTTACTATACCAAGCAATTTAGTAACAACACACGCCGATGCTTTAAAGATATTATTACAATGCAAAAGATCTAGAGGGTTAAGGTATGGAATAATATCATCAATCTTTTTTTGTCATCTCTTTCAAGGCCTTTTTGTCATATAATCTGAGACTTATTGGACCTTCAATGATATCATTTAGTAACTCCTCCTGAAGACGTGTCAAGATTTCGATTTCTTCTTCTCCTAGACCGTCTAATCTCATCCTAGATTCTATAATATCTATCCTATCTTCTGTACTATCTGTAGGTGTTTCAGATAGCATCCTTCTTAAAGAGTCTTTAGGTAAGTTCTCTACAAACATAGTGGCATAAGGATTATCATTCTGTTCTACAAGTTCTACTTCTTACTTCTTCCTTCTCTTCTTGTTCATCTGATTCAATCTCAATATCTCTCCGAATCCAGTTCGATTTTCGTTAGCCAGCCATTCATTTTTATCACAAGAGCTTGTCCACTCAAATTTTGCTCCGAAAGTTCAGAGACTTATTCCGTTCCAGATGTTGTGCATTCTTTTTCTGTTTCCTCTGATTGCAGGATTGCTCTTGTAATAGCATGCCATTACAATTTTATTCAATTCTTTCGTCCAAGTTATTCTTTGTTTACTCTTGTTCTTCCTACCTGGCAACTTAGATACCCACTAAAATACTGAAATTTCTACACCGGGGGGCTCGGGGACCGTCACACATCCCGTAGGCAATTCGGGTACCCTTGATTCGTAATCCATATTGTGGTACCATTCATCATTAAAATATGAAATTAGCTGGGAAAAGGGCAGGGGCGCTACTCCCCGGGACGTGGTTCTTCTTTCCTACCCAAAAGAGGTTGTGTTGTAAGGTCTATTTCTTCTCTCAACATTTGGTACTTTTCAATCTTTTCAAGTTCTTTTTCTATTACTCTTGAATCTCCTGGCACAGCAATATCGATTATTTTCACTTCTTTGTTGCTCTTATCTAGCAACACAATATCTAGTCGCCTTGCTCTAATAATTCTATCACGCTGAATGGTGAAATCCCATAAGAGCTTGAAATTCTCATTTTCAATTACTGCTTCGGGTTGCTGTTCATACCATTTCTCAGCTCTTTCCAAACCTCCTTTGTCGCAAAGTTGCCAATGAATATATCGTGCCACATTGTCATGTCTTTTCTTGTACTCCCTTTGAGCTAATTTTCCGCATTCACTGACCAGATGACTAATAGTTTCTTGTTTTTCTCCGCACATTCTGCACAGTGAAGAATCAGCATTCGTATCAATATGGAACTCTGTGTAATTCGTTCGTAAAGCTTGTTCTTGAGCACTGCAAATCAGTGCTTCTGTACATTCCTTTAAATCTCCCTTTCTTCGCCAATTCACTTCTTCCTTGCCCCTCACAAACTGTCCATGCATTACATTCTATTTCCATTCCTCTTCCATTTCCTGACTGTCAGACGTTTTGTAATCATTTGGTTCCATTGGTTCCTCGGTATTAACTATACTGGCTTCCCCTACTTTTCTCAAGGAAATCCATCTGCTGTTCTTTATGTACCACGTCAGGTTATATTCTTCTCCCTTTA
>RDPX01000128.1:2061310-2103903 GCA_003991215.1 Morbakka virulenta
TCTTTTTCCTTTGGATTTAGCAGTAAAGTACAAGCCTTAAAATCCGCGCTGTTCCTAACAAAGGTGTTTTCTGTGCTTGTTCAATTTTCATGTAGATCTCTTACAAATTTTTCAAAGTTTTTACTGACAGCACCCAACGCTCTTACTACAATCGGAATCCCAGTCACTTGTTTCATCTCCCATAATTTTGCTATTCCATCTTTCAACATTCTGTACTTTTCGACCTTTTCTCTTTCTTTTTTTCATTTACCCTCGCATCTCCTGGTATTGCTACATCAATTATTTTCACTTCCTGTGTGATTTAATCTAATACTACAATATCAGGCCTTCTTGCTTCGATATGCCTGTCGCACTAGATGGTAAAATCCCACATGATCTTGGACACTTCATTTTCAGTTGCACCTTCAGGCATGTGTTCATATCATTTATCTACCCTATTGAGGCAAAACCTTCTACATAGTCTCCAGTGGACATATCTTGCAACATTGTCGTGGCGAGGCTTATATTCTCTTTGAGCCAGTATCTTACATTCACTAACAATATGTAAAACAGTTTCACTTTTGTCGTTGCATAAACGGCACAAAGGAGATTCAGTGGTCCTATCTATATGGAAGTTAACACTGTTTGTCCTGAGGGTTTGTTCCTAGGCAATGGAAATAAGATCCTCTGTTCAGACTTTTAAGTCCCCATTTATAATCCAGCTCCAAGATTTTGTTACATCTTTCCCTTCTATGTCACTCAGATACTGTCCATGCATCGCCTTCTCCTTCACTGTGTTGTCAGCTCCCGTCTTTTTGTAGTCTGCTGGCTCAATAGCTTCCTCGACATTCGTCGCGTTCTGATTTCGCACAGCAATAGTCATCGGCTCTGTATGGTGTTTTATATACCACCAAAGGGCATTTCCCTCAGTTTTGATAGCATTTTTACATCCTATCAGACCCCGCCCGCCTTTAGTTCGCGGTTGTCATTCCCTTTTTAGGTTTGCGGTCCATTTCATCCAACTCGTTTATCGTCCAGTTCAATATCCCTGCACCGTATCTGAGGAGGGGTACAGCCCATGTGTTGATTGCTTTGATCTTGTTTGTTCCATTCAATTTACTTTTCAATATCAGTGTAACCCTTCTAAAGTATTCTTTCTTAAACATCTCAATCATTTCCTTCTGTTTCACTGAGTCGCTTTCTAGTATTCCAAGGTACGTATAACCTCCTTCATCAATCTCCTTTATCGTTTCCCCCGATGGCAATACAATTTTATTTGTTCTATTAATTTTTCCTCTTTTCAAGATCAAAATACCACATTTCTTGATTCCAAATTACATTTGATATCACAGCTAAATATTTCAATTGTAGATATTAACACATTCAATTCTATCTGATCCTTCCCATAAAGCCTCAAGTCATCCATGAATATCAAATAATTTTTTAATATTTTTTACCACTTTCGAGACCGTATCCAGCCTTCACTTGCCTCAAAATATGACTAAAAGGAATCAAACATACTACATATAACAGTAGTGACAAACTGTCTCCTTGGAATATCCCTTTCCTGATTGTAACGTTTTCCCAAAACTCTCCATTTGCAGATAAATTTACATTTCAATTACTCACTGATTTTTCGATAAAACTAATTATATTATCAGCTATATTTGCTAACTTAAGGCTTTCTATTATCCACGAATGTGGAATCATATCATAGGGCTTCCTGTAATCGATCCAACCCATGGCCAAATTAATATGTCTTCGCTTACAATCTTACAT
The DNA here is from genome assembly GCA_003991215.1 of Morbakka virulenta. NCBI lineage: Eukaryota > Metazoa > Cnidaria > Cubozoa > Carybdeida > Carukiidae > Morbakka > Morbakka virulenta. Next base: position 2,063,069 of record RDPX01000128.1, read on the forward strand.
GACCGTCTTATCGATGATCAACTGATCTTTTGTTCCCCTTCTTTTCTTGCGGTATCCTTTTTGTTCAGGAGGGAGTTTCCCTTCACGCTCAAGGAACTCATACATGTTGTTTGATATTATACCTGTCATAAGTTTCCACATCAGTGGGAGACAAGATATAGGCCTGTAGTTGNTATTATCAGCTATATTTGCTAACTTAAGGCTTTCTATTATCCACGAATGTGGAATCATATCATAGGGCTTCCTGTAATCGATCCAACCCATGGCCAAATTAATATGTCTTCGCTTACAATCTTACATGACCGTCTTATCGATGATCAACTGATCTTTTGTTCCCCTTCTTTTCTTGCGGTATCCTTTTTGTTCAGGAGGGAGTTTCCCTTCACGCTCAAGGAACTCATACATGTTGTTTGATGTTATACCTGTCATAAGTTTCCACATCAGTGGGAGACAAGATATAGGCCTGTAGTTGTCTACGACAGTTCCATTTTCGGGTCCTTTTGACACAGCACCGTTTTTCCTGTTTTTCCACTTTGGGATTTCACCTCCGCTAGCAATAAGGTCATTAATTTGAATTGCCATTCTGTCATGTTGCGGCTTCAACTGTTTCAGCCAATAGCCTTGGACTCCGTCAGGTCCTGGACTTTTCTAATTTGGGATCTTCTTTGTCTGCATAGTTATCATTTCTACTGTTATTGCTAATACATTCTGTTTTTCATTCAGCTCTACTTCATTCTCTAGTTGTTCTAACCATTCAGCATCTTCATTATGTCTGACATTCCTGCCCCATCTCATTCCAAAATTGTTTACTTTCTTCAGCGTCAGAATTTTCATTATTATTTATTATTATTATTTCTGTTAACACAGTTCAGTTGTTGGTAAACTCTTCTTTTGATCAGTCTGAAATGTTCTGGTTATCCTGAATTGCTCAATTCTTTCCTGATAACGTTTAACCTTTTTACTTTTGGCTTAACGCCGCTATTTCAGTTCTTCTATAACTATGTACAATCCTTTTTTCCGGATAGAATATTTTCTTTTCAGATTCTGGAACTTCTTCTTATTCCAACATAGATCTTTCTTCCCTCCTTCAAGTATACTTATTTCTTTCCTAATCACTTTGATAGAATTATCTATTCGTCTCTTCCACCATGGTTCCTTCTGTTTTAGTTCGTTATATTCCTGCAGGTAGTTATAGTCCAACCTTATAGCCAATATAATTTCAACAGGGCTTTATAAGGTTGTTAGTTCCAGTTAAATTATCTGTCCTTATCTTACGAAGAACCACGTTAACCTTTTCGACTTCTTCTCTCAGGATATTTCTATCAACCCGTTTAAACCCAGTTATTCTTTCCTCCAGATTTTCATCAATGACTTTATTAATTCCTTTAAGTATCATCCACTCATCCAGGTTTAAGTCATCTTCATCAGGCATTACTTCAATTAAATAATTCCCTATTGGTTCTATAAATTCAGCCATCACGTCTCCATCATCATTTCATCCACGCGATCGATATCATCATTACTACGATTAGTTTCATGAAATTTATGTCTTTGATGTTCTCTGATTCAAGATCCGACAACCAACCGTTCTTTAATATCATACGAGCCTGGTCACAATTTCTCTGTTCCGTTATCTCAAGACTCTGTCTTTCTTTCCATATGGCATGCATTCTCTTCCTATAGCCTCTGACTGGCCTTCCTTCTTCATTAATAGGTTTACTCAAAAAGTAACACTCCATCACAGCTATGTTTAGTTCTTTATTCCATCTCATTCTACCATTCTAACAGTTGTAGGATGACGACCTGGCCCTCGCTGCTCAACCAATGGACACCTGCCGGACGAGGCACCTTCACTTTATTATTATTAATATTAATATTAATATTTTTATTATTATTATTATCATCATCATTTTTATTATTGAATGAAAAAAGCTTTGGTACAAGCAACAATAAATAACTACCAAATATTGCTTGTTAAAAATACAAAACATGTTCTGATATATGAAACAACCATTCTCAAACCTAAGAGACAGTCTTACTCAGGGCAAGGCAAATTTCTAATCCAACTGTGTAACAAAACTAAATAAAATTCTAAAACTAGATAAATATAATTCTATTCATAACGTTCTTTTTTTTATCAATCAATATCTTGTATTAGTCCTGAAAACACCTTTTGAATTATTGACTCGCTATCTATTAATATTCTATTATTATTATTATTTCTTTTGATAAAGCTACTACAAGGAAATAGTCCTAAAATATAACTACCAAAATTTGCTAGTTGCAGTTGAAAACAAGTTTTGCATTTTGAATAGTCACTATTGTACAAACCCCCCCCCCCCACCCCAAAAGACAATTTTAAAATAAAATAAAATAATTTTTCTGTGTCTTGAATGAGACCAGATAGTACTTTTCTGACTGTGGTCTTGCTGTCCAGAAGGATCGTTTTCTGCATTTCTCAGATAGTCTTTTGTATCTTGTCACTACTTTCGAGTTATTATTATTATTATTATTATTATTATTATTATTATTATTATTATTATTATTATTATTATTATTATTATTATTGTTATTATTATTATTATTATTATTTACGAAATACCAAACTAGGGTATGCCTTTTTTAAGTCAGATGTTACTGTTAATCACCTTCTGTTTATGGATGACTTAAAACTTTATGCTAGATCTGAAAGAGAATTAAACTCGCTCGTCCATACGTTGAGGATAGTCTCTGAAGATACTGGAATGAAGTTTGGATATGATAAATGTAAGACAGTTTTCCTTAATAAGGGTAAAATTGGTAAGGCAAGTGTTATCGAAATGCCGGATGGAGAGAAAATTAGAGAAGTCGAAGAAAGTGGATATAAATACCTGGGTATAATACAGGATGAAGGTTCTCGTACGACAGACATGAAAAATAAACTTGAAACTGAATATCTACGACGAGTAAGGAAGTTAGCTAAATCAAAATTGTATGCTGGCAATGTGATCTCAGCGATAAATCAATGGGCATTAGGAGTCATGAGATATAGTGGAGGCGTGATTGACTGGAATATAGGAGATTTGACAAGCATCGATGTGAAAACGAGAAAGATTTTGACTTGTAATGCCCTGTTCCACCCAAGAGCCAATGTAGCACGACTCTATTTGAAAAGGAAGGATGGTGGAAGAGGTCTCACTTCAGTAGAGCAGTGTGTAAAAAGTGAGGAGAATAGCCTTTGGGAATACGTTTCAACTAATCAAGAACGACTATTGAAAATGGTGGTAAAAGAGGATTTCCTTATAGAAAAAACTGGAAGAGAAGAATATTTGAAACAACATACTAAAATGTTGAGACAAAATTATCACGGAAAAGCTCTGCATGGTAGATTTACGGAAGCTATAGCAGAACAAGCAGATTTAAACAAAACGTGGTTGTGGTTAAAGAGCAATTACGTGAAAAAGGCAACTGAAGCCTTAATTACAGCTGCTCAGGACCAAGCACTTAGAACTAACTGGGTTAAAGCTAACATTGATAAAACTGAGATAAGTTCTGTGTGTCGAATTTGTCATGAGAAAGATGAGACAGTGTCTCATATTGTTAGCGGTTGTTCTGAATTGGCAAAGAGAAGGTATGTGTTTAGACATGATCTGGTAGCTACCAGGGTGCACTGGGAGCTATGTAAAAAATACAAAATTGATGCGAGCAAGGTTTGGTATGATCATGTTCCGCCTTCTTCTTGCATGTCTAGTACAGGTGTTGAACTTATCTGGAATACACCCATTCTTACTACAACGAAAGTAAAACATTATATACCTGATATCGTAGTCAAAACAAGTAATAAATGGATTCTTATTGATATAGCTGTTCCAAAAGATCATCGAGTGAGAGAAAAACATGCCGAAAAAATTCAAAAATACATTGACCTGGCTGGTGTCATTCGTGTAGAGCAGAAAGTTGAGACTTCAATAGTCCCGATAATTGTCGGGGCTCTTGGAACGATTCCATTCGAACTTGAAAAGTATTTGAAAGAATTAGACCTTCCTGATATAAGCGGTAGTATACAAATATCAGCAATCACAAGTACTGCCAGAATTTTGAGAGATGCTTTGAACTTCTAAGATTAGGGAATAATCCGAGACTCAAATCGAACTTACACACCCAGTAAATTGTTTACCAACTGGAGATTTTTTGAAGAAAGGAAAAAAAAATTATCATTATTATTATTATTATTATTATTATTATCTGAAATTTAGCTACGGCTGGTGGAATTGCCGATATTTTCCTATTGGGCGAGCTATTACAAATATCCAGGAACCAGCAGGTTTCTTTCACATTTCATATATCAAGTTCCTTTGGAAGGATTTTAGCTGTTTTCAACAAGGCAGAGTTTGGAACTAGTGCAATATTTACATGGATCCCTAGTTTCTCTATCCAATCTTCAAATTTCTTAGAAATACTACCCAGTGAACCAACGACTACAGGGATAATTTGAACCTTTTTCATACCCCAAGTTCTTTCAAGCTCTAATTTCAAGTCGTGATATCCCTTTATTTTATCCTTTTCTTTTTCAGAGACTCTGCTATTGAAGGGTTATGCGATATTAATTAGAGTGCAGTGTTTTTTTCTTTCATGTTCACACCAACAATACCCGGCCACCTTGCTTTTATTTCGTTATCACATTGGATATTCATATCCCAAAGAATTTTCCATACATTGTTCTCAACAGTTCCTTCTGGACTATGATTGTACCACGTTTCTTGTCTCTCTAAACCATATTTTTCAAAAAGTTTCCAATGTATCAATTTCGCCACATTATCATGACGTTTCTTAAATTCTCACTGGACTAGTGTGGTGTATTCACTAATTATGTGTTCACTGTTTCTCCCTTTCTACCACAGATCCTGGATAAAGGAATATCAAAACTCTTTTCGATGTTGTGTTTGACATAGTTTATCTTGATTGCTTGTTCTTGAGGGGAGCACAACAACCTTCAGTTTGAACCTTCAAATCTCCACGTACTAGCCATTTCCAGGTAATTTTTGTCAACTACAACAGGTAATTGTCTAACAAATTGGCCATACATCGCTTTTGCATTTCATTTAGCTTTTAACTGTTCTTTCTTTTCGCTTTTAAACTAACTCTTTAATTCAGTGCCGTGCGTCTTGATTGTCTTTGTTCTTTCCACACATTCTACTAGTTTTTCTGTAGAGTTCTTTACATGAAGCCTCTCTTAAGATACAACCTGCCCATACCACTTTTAGGGTAAAAAGTACCATAAATAGTCCTTGTTTTCCATATTTTTAAGTCTAATTTTTTCAATGTACTACTTTTTTAATAAATAATACCTGCTCCAAATATCACTACAGCAACTCTCCTAATATTGATTGCATTAATTTTGTTATTTCCATTCAATTTTGATTTAAGGATCAACCTAAGCTTTCTCATGTATTTCTTGGTAATTTTCTTTTATGTTTCACTCTCCTTTATTTTGTCAAATTATAGTTTTTCAAGATATGTATAGCTTTTACATCTACTTTCATCATCTCTTTATTTGAAAGCTGAATTCCATCGAATTTAAAAAGTTTTCCTTGTTTGAGAATTACAACTCCACATTTTTTGAAACCAAACTCCATTCCAATATGCTGGCTAAAAACAAAAACTGTGTTTACAAGAGAATCAATTTGGTCTTCACTTTTTCCATAGAGTTTAAGATCATCTATAAAGAGAAAGTGATTCAAATTGAATTCCTTTTCTTCTCAATCATAAAATGAAGTAACCTTTCTAAGCAGAAGAAAAAAAGGTATCATGCTTATACTAAATAATAAGGGAGTAAGACTATCTCCTTGAAAGATTCCTCTATTTACATCTACATCACATAGTTCTTCTCCATTGGAAGTGAGTAAGAGCCTTCACTGTTTCATATTTATTTCTAGAAACAAGGAACATCTTTAGCTATCCCAAACATTTCTAGGCATTCGTTTATCCAGCTATGGAGAATAAAGTCATAAGCCTTTTTGTGATCGATCCACGCCATAGTTGGATTCGTTTGCCTCTTTCTGCAATCCTTTAAGACAGTTATGTCAATCAACAACTGATCTTTGTTACCACGACTACCCTTTTTACACCCTTTTTGTTCTTCAGAAAGAATACTTTCATCATCTAAGTACATGTAAATATCTTCAGCTATCATTCTCGTTAACAACTTTGACATTAAGGGAAGGCACGTAATAGGACGAAAGTTGTGAACAGCTTTTCCCTTTGCAGAATCATTTTGGTACAAAACAGTCCTACCGAAAGTCATTCAGGCAGATGTTTCAGCTACTCCTTCCATAATATCAGACATTTGTTTGGCTATTGTTTCATGCATGATATTGATATTTTTTATCCAGCAGTACATCTTTTCCTGGTGCCTTCCAGTTTGGCATTGATTTGCATTGATTTTTCACTTTATCTTAATTAATCATCATCTTGTCTTGCCCATGCCTGATATTGATCTCCTCCTTCATATTATTACGCCATTCAGCCTATTTGTTGTGATTCTTTTTGAAACTCCATATGCTGCTCCAGAACTTCTTACTTTCTTCTGCATCGGGAGTTTCATCTCCTCTTCCTACCATTCCATTCAGTTTATTATAGACCTTTTTTTGATCAACTGAGTACAATCTGTTTATCCTGTACTGATCTATTCTTTGTTCATAACGGGTGATCTTTGTTTTAACTCTTCAAGCCCCGTTGTTAATCCTTTCCTTTTAACTCTTTACTTTTTTACTAAGAGATTAAGTCTTTCCTTACTTTTTTCACTCAACTGTCTTTTGCGTTCTCTTTCTAAGACATTTTCGTCCTTTCTCAGTCCTTTAATATCATTTTCTATTCGCCTTTTCCACCATGGTTCTCGTATTTTTCTCTTAACATGTTTCTTCAGCCCAATTTTTTCTGCAACCCAAACGCTCACAGCTCTAGCAGGATGATTTCTTTTTTGTAATATTGTTTGTATGGATATATTTTACCACTGCATTGGCTTTAACTTTTAACTTTTTAAAAGAACTCTTATTAACCTTTCTGAATGCGATACCATCAGTATTTCCACTTTTAGCCATTATTTCTTGCAACTCATCAAATATGGTATCTTCTTCTTGATTGGGTACAAACTTGTCAACCTCAAAAAGGATTTCATCTATAATTTTAGTAGTTTCATTTGTCAAATCGTTCTTTAGTGTTTACAGTCAACAATATTTATTTCATTTATTGTAGGATCCATAATAACTTCCTCACTGTTGACCACCTCTACTTCCTTAATTTTCCTTTTGATATTTTCGAGCTCAAGTTCATAGAGCCAGCCATTCTTCCTTATAGCCCTCGTCTGATCATATAGTCGTTGTTCAGTCATTTCAATTTCTAAGACACCACGTTCTCTCCATTCCCTGAACATCCTCCGTCTGTAGCCTGTAACAAGTCTACCACTACCGTCAAAAGGTTTCCTTCGATAGCAACATTCCATTACTGCCTTGTTCACGCCTTTTGACCAACTTGTTCGAAATCAGTAGTAGGATGACGACCGGGCCTACGATGCCCAACTGTGGGGAACCTCCCGGACGAGGCACCTTCACATGCTGTTCCAGTGCCATTTGCGTCGTTATTTGAAGCAGATTGTTCAGACATTTTCACTCATAGGAGGGTTTGTAGCGATTCATTCTTTTACCTCATATATCGCTCACAATTGTTTTGTTATCGTTTTCCCTCTCCCTGGTATCCATTGTTTTCTTGTTAGTTAATTTTCTTTTTGTATTATCATTTCCCTATTGTTTTTGTTTCCTAGTGATGTGTAATTAATAACACTTCTATAGCGTCCTTTGGATATTGAGTATATTTTTTAGTTTAGGTTTTCAGGTTGTGTTTGTAAATAAGAATCTTTCGATTGATAATGATGAAATATTAAATGGAATATATTTCTCATGTCAACTGCCAAGATCTATATTTAAGAAGTACTACACGGAGTGCTCTTATTGCTTAAATATAGGATTGTTTATATTATAATTATAATTAAATCTTATAGGTTAGTGTTGGTAAGATGCCACTACCACCAGTATTTTTTCCGAGACACCATCTCTTGGAAGATTGCTTATCAGACCTGAAGACCTCCACCTGACCATAAGACGTAGGATAAACCCGCCAGATATCAACTTGGTATTTCAAACCTTGGAATTTGTTTTTTTATCCAGAGTTTTCCTTCTCCTAGGTGGACTGCCCACCAAGGCTAATGAGCTCCACCTACCCGGGGCTAACAGGTACTGCACCTTGCCCAAGNAGTACTACACGGAGTGCTCTTATTGCTTAAATATAGGATTGTTTATATTATAATTATAATTAAATCTTATAGGTTAGTGTTGGTAAGATGCCACTACCACCAGTATTTTTTCCGAGACACCATCTCTTGGAAGATTGCTTATCAGACCTGAAGACCTCCACCTGACCATAAGACGTAGGATAAACCCGCCAGATATCAACTTGGTATTTCAAACCTTGGAATTTGTTTTTTTATCCAGAGTTTTCCTTCTCCTAGGTGGACTGCCCACCAAGGCTAATGAGCTCCACCTACCCAGCGCTAACAGGTACTGCACCTTGCCCAAGGGTGACCTGGAGGTAGTTGTGACAAAGGATAACCTCATTCGCCCACGTCGTAACTCCACAACCGGATGCATTTTAACGTCCTACCCAGGACGGATTATTATTATTATTCTCATATTTCCTTATCTTGTTCCATAAGATTAGTTTTGGTTCCAAACATTGTCAGTTAATGTTACAAATTTGACCACAATTTAACAAAAGTCTATAAAGGAAATTAATGAAGTACCTCTGATCCCAAAACTTTCATTTTGGAAAGGAGTATGAAGGTGGATGTCATATCAAAGACAAGTCAATAAACAATGGTCCTGTTAGGTTATTTTTAGCCATTTCTGCCCTTATTTACTCTGTCAAAAATAGAGTTGCTAATTTGGTAAAATGCTATTTCCTATCTCAATATTGGTTAACCAAAAGTATGTTATTTTCTGTGAGATAGTTTGTCAGTTGTGAGTAAACCGCACTGTCCATCATTTTTATTTGACAGCTAGAATGGAGATCTGACGGTAGCTTGTCAAATGATCAGCTTTTTCACATTTGCAGCGTAAAATATTTTTTGCTATTTCCTGTTCATTCAGGATCATTGCAGATTTTCATTTTCAAGTTTATAATAAGCAATAGGCTGTCCTGTAACACTGTAGCGCCATCTTTCAAACGTCCTTATGGTACTTAATCCAAGCAGTGTTTTTCTTGCCTTACAATTTCCTAATTTGATTTTGTACAAAAACTTTCAGTGTGTAAGTAAATGGAAATGCAGTGTCAGCAGTGTTTTGGTTTCCTTCACTTTGTTTACTCCATAGAAAATCTTGTTCTAATTGCACAGGTAGAAAAATACAAACAAAAATTATTAACTTTTGACAATTTTTTGGTTGCTGTGATTGGCCTTTTTCCAGAACTTCCTTCCATAAGAAAAATATCCTTGTTCACTTTACAAATCTTTGCTAGATTGTTGTTGTGTTTAATCTGCAAACATTTATTGTAACTTCTCTTTGCGTTTTTAGTAGAGTTGTTGCAGCAATTTGTAACTTTTTTATAAAGTTTCCAGTCAGTTACATTACTTGAATTTTTGCCTTTTCTCAGGACAGAAATTCTCCTACACGTCAATTTTCATAATTCAGTACGCAGCCCAAGCACTTACTTCCTTTCGCATTTTTTTCTTTTTAGTTTTTTCCTTTTTCTATTTTACTTTTTCTTTTTCTTTTTTCTTTTCTCTTTTTCTTTTATTTTATTTTATTTTCTCTTTTCATTTTTCTTTTCTTTGAGTGGAGTTTTTGTCAACAATGGGAAGTAAAATGTTTTAAAAATATACCCATTATTTTTTTTATTCATTTATTTATTTATCAAATGTTTATACACCATGACCTCTGAGTAATAAATACTGCCAATCACCAGTGTCTTGTTAAAAGAAAAAGTACAGAAATAATGAAAATGAAACGTTAAAATTGTCTATGGCATAAAATCATTAATTAAAAGCTACTATTAACAACTAACTATAGAAAAACTACGTGTATGAGAAACAAATCAAGATTGATTCAAATTTGTGCTCAGCTTCATAGACCCTCAGATTGGAAAAAAAGTCAACTATACAAGAAAAAACAAGATAAAAATTTTGACTTGTGAGCAACGGAGAGTAAGTGACAACTGGAGGTTAAGACAAATTTTAGAACATGATAGAATTAAATTTGACAGGATCCATGAAAGTCAAGATGTTTTAAGAAGATATAAGACAAGTTTTGGGTGATTTTAAACCTTTCAGGACATCTTATCTCTCTTGAAATTTACAAGAACAGAACTTAGTGGCACATATCAAAGATTTTATCTGTAAAGAAAATAAACATTAACCATATAAAAATGCTTATTAAACTTTGCTAAAAAACTTAAAATTTGATTCTTCTCTAGTATCCACAGGAAGATCATTAAAGATCTTGGCATCTGTACAGGCAAAATCTTTTCTACAAAACATGAGATGGATTTTGGAATTTCTTTAATATATCCCATGTTTCTCGTTGTTCTTGTGTGAGTTTTAGTGATGAAGTAATTCTCAAAGTTTGTGGAAAGTTTTCGATGTACGTATTTTTTTACCACTGCACACATTTCGTTACTCTAGGTTTTTTCTATAAAGGTGGGAAAACAGAATTTTTGACAGATTGATAATAGGCGCGACCGTTGGCGATAAATAGTTCGCACAGTCTTTTTAAACTGTTGCTGAAAGATCGTCTAAGCTCATAGCTTGCTTTCTTTCCATACTTTTAATTTGCTTACGAACAAATAGGTTTAAAAGTTAGCCAAATTTGAAATTTAATTGATTTTTTTGAGTCGGACCTCTCTGTATTTCCATACAAAGTCTACTAAGTTGAAGGATTTTTGCTTTTAAATATTAGCTACAGAAGAAACGTAAATTGAAAACTCTTCCATTTGCCCAACTTGATCGTTTATTTGTAGTACTTGATTTACATTTTGTTGGAAATATTTTCTTTACAATCTCCCAAAATTGAATTCGTCGATATTTGTTTTCATGTAACAGATTTTTGCAATTGCCCCCCCCCCCCGCTAACATATGGGGCATCCGTTTATTACGTTCACACTTAGGGAGGAGGGGTATCTGAACAAAAGTGAACAGGCAGAGTGGGCTTCACAAGGTGAGAACGTTCAGATTTAAAAAAATTTTGCCTACAGTTTTCACAAAGTTTGACAGCGAAAGACAGGTGTGCAGATGTAATTATTCTCATCTATTTTTACACATTTATTGTTTGTTTATCTGGAATTACTTTCGTTTGTATTCGGCTTGTATCTAATTATAATTGGTTTCTTTTCTCACAAAAATAGCCTGGCGTCAATTTTTTACTTTTCGAATTTAAGCAAGTGAGCAACTATAAAAGAAGAATCAATGATATAATTTTTAACTTATTTATCGAAATGGCAACTATCAACGACGGTCAAAAAAAGGATAACGTACGTTCGCATGGGGAGGGGTTACTTGTCTGCGAACAGGTGCTAACAAGGGGGGGTTTAGAAAAGAGGGCAATTACATGCGAACCTAATAAATGGATGGACCCATACCGTAGCATGTTGTTGTAGCGATTTCCATAGCAGTTAAATTTGTTCCAATCATTTTCGGTTTTCGTTCTCTGTCTTTTTCACAATAACTAGTCTCTGAGATCCATTTGCCCCCTCGCGACCTTATTGATCCTCGGACATGATTTTCCTTTGATAGTTTTTTCAATGTATGAAATGTTTTTATTTATAATGTTTATGAAGGGTTTGTTTAGGTATTCGATGGCATGGCTAACATTATTAAGGTTGAATAACAGGATCCTGTAAATATCTCAGCTAGTCTTTCTTTATGTGAAATGAATGGTAAGGTGTTAGTACATACAGAATGTCAGATAATATTTGGCTTTTTATGGGAGTATTTTAATCCAAATATTTTCTAGATTTTCACATTCAAGGTCCGCTGGATGTTCCCAAATATTGTGTTCTAGAATAAACCTTGCTTCACTATGTTCTTTTCCCTTGTTTTGTTTCTTTTTGATAAAATAGTGCCCCAGAATCGTATACAAGTTTTTGTCATCGTGAGCACTATGAGATTTCATGTATCTTTCAGATAGAGTAAAAATGTTTTTCTTACCAAAATCATAGTTATACGATTTGCCATGTTATTGAATAGTCATTAGTTTTAAGAAATAATCTTAAGACGAAGAATGCTGAGAGTTTTTTTTTTGACTGACCACGTAACCAACGACGAAGTTTTGAGGCGAGTACGTTACAGCATAAAGCTTCTACCAACCGTCAGGGTGTGCTGATGGAGTGTATGCAGAGTTGGTAAAGTATGGTCCTCAGACGTTACTGAAACAAATATCAGAGATCCTGAACCAAACGAGCATAGCAGAAAAATACGCGGAAGCCCTATGAACAAGCATACTAAACCCAATAGCAAAACAGCCAAAGAAAAAAAGAAAATATCAATGTAAGACCTATCGTCCAGCTATACACGCTCAGAAAAATTCTAACTATCCTGGAAGGGGATTTATATCCATCCAATGTATTGAAAATGTTGTCATAATCTACCAGCGGTCAAAAAGAACCTTGCAGGAGCAGAGATGTGAATTTTTGTCGTACTCTGAAGTTTTCGGTTGCAGAGCAAAAACACAATCTTTATATTGGCTATTTGACGTGCTTATTTGCATTTAGTAGCTGTCAATCACAGAAAACCATGCTCGGTTATAAAGTAAATCGATAAATTGCTTGATAAATAGATTAGACTTAAAACTGTATAGTCTCCAATTTCTTCTTCTCATGCTAAAATGACATGTAAAATTTTTTCCGTATTACTCAGTTTTTCTCTTCTCCATATCATCCTTTTCTGAAACTTTGAGCATGGGTCAAAGGAAAGAGAATGTCTCGAGGGATAGCAAAACTTTTTATTGAGTGTCTGACATTTCTAACTACTCATTTTTCTTCAGTGTTCTCAAGAATTTAACCATCACAAGGATAATAACGTCAGTTTCCTCAAAGAACGTCGATATGAAACATTAACACCCTATGTTCATTAATTTGACGTCATCTGCATTCAAAGATTACAAGCACATCGTTTTACCATTATTCATTATTTGTTATTTGTATAAGTAAAGGAGTTGACTCTGAGTCCAGATTCGAGGTAAGTAAGTAATAAAGATAAAAAATAGATAAGTTTGCATCGAAATGTCTAAAAAACAAGGTGAATGCGACACTTCTCATCAGAAGTATTCTATTGACCAGGAGCGGTTAAAATGCTCACTATTAAAGAAGGAATGCAGGTACATGAAGGCCACTGGCTTCGTGTATCTGCCTTCCTTCTTTGAGAATATGCAGACAAAATTTACAAAGAAGTTCAAGAGAGAAATATTCGAGAGTGGCAGGGTTAAGGAAGTGGCTGAAGAAGAATAATCGGAGAAACAGTTCAAAACAAAGTGTCGACTTGCAGGATTAAAGACAGATAAGATGAACACAGAGCAAGTGTGCCAGAAGGAAAAAGAGAGAAGGCTTTAAAAATGTCATATATGATGTACAGTACCAGATAATTACACTTTAAAACACCATTTCAAAGAAATTTGGAACTAGTGCATTGCAAAAGGGTCCAGCTTATGTGGAAGGCCAACAAGTGTTATTCAGAAACGACAAGCAAGAAAATAACGAAACGGAAACAGCAATGAAAATGGATTTTGAGGTTTGCAATGTTTTGATAAAGGATAGCAAACGGGAAGAAAAAAAAGCTGTTGTAAAGATTTTTCAGACAAAGCAATTTTCCGAAATTAACATGTACACAGTAGATAAAAGCAGTAAGTTTGAGATACAAGACTTTATCAGTGAAGATGTTCGTGACGAAGAGAAGAGCGTAAAACAGTTGCATAACGAAATGATGAAAAGAAATTGTCTTGAAATGTACTTGAAGCAATTTAGAAGTAGTACCTTCTGAATCGAACCTTCACGAACATCTTCTAATCAAAGGCCACGAAGGAAAGACCAATAAGACCGTATTGAAGAGTAGGTAAGTCATGCTATTTATCAAGCTAAGTTTTTTTGAAAAAAAATAGTTTCGCTTAATATATGATTTAAGGTTGTATGGGGAAGTCCCAAAATATAGTTACACTTGGCTTGTCTACGACAGGTAAAGCTTTGTGCTCATACCACTTTTCTGTTGTTTCAATGTCATACAGACTTTCCAGCGAATGTATTATTATTATTATTATTATTATTATTATTATTATTATTATTATTATTAATGTAAATCTCAGACATGTTTCTCTGGAAAGTTCTTTGGTTCTTTTATCTTTGAGAGCGGGTAACAACAAGTCACCAGGGGTCTCAAAGTTCCTTCTCCTGTTTCTCTAAAGAGACAAGACTTTTCGCAGTATCGTCCCTGTTTTATTATTATTATTACTATTATTATTATTTTTATTTTTATTATTATTGAACTTATGATTAGTAGTATTCTATTTTTATTATAATTCTTATTGTTATCTTTATTATTACTATCATTCGTTCGCGAGAGGAGAGAGAGTGGAAACGTGTTTCTCTTGCTCCGTGATTTTATATGTATTATTGAAATAGGAATTGCTATTCAAAGCTTGATTTTAAAGTAGAAGAAATGGATAAAGTGTGGATTGTAATCTTAGTATTACTTTATTTGCAAAATGTAAGTTGTATCGAGAAAAAATGCAGATATTATGGTAGAACTTTCAAAACTTTATCAAAACACATATGGCGTTGAAAATCACTCAACCTTTTCATACAGATATTAGGAACCATGGAAACGACCTTGTTCGAATCGAACAATCGAATCTTTCAATTGCGAACCTTTCAAAATGAGAACTCTCTTGATTCTCCTGAGGGAATACTAACAGAATACGACGAAACAAAACGAAAGAATGATAATTACTACGTCAAATGTCATTGCGGAAAGTTATGTAATGGAAATAAGGGTCTCAGGGCGCATCAAAGGTTTGGTCATATTAACAAGGTGCCCGAATTAAAGGAGCTATTCAGTGTTGAAATCGATGAATCAGAGAATCAGGATGATGACATTATTACGACATAATATCGAATGCCACAATTAAAAGATTGCCTAAAAAGAGGGAATCAAATTACCAAAAACAGCTGAAGAATGAAGTATTGCTAATGACTTTTTCAAATTACATCTCGAATGCAAAGAAATACATAACGTCAACAAAGATATACAAACGGTTCATAATACTATCTACGAATACCTTGCTACCAACTACGGTACAGTTAATAGCAAATCTGATGAGTTGAAACAACAGTACCAACATCTCTCCAAGCGACAACTTAAAAAAGAACTTACAAGGCTAAAAAAACTTTGAGTTTAATAATAAAAAAATATGCTATATTTCCAGACTGATGAAAACGAAGTGCTCTAAAAAAACCTCAAAATTAACATCTTGATCGGGACCACAACGCTGAATTTAAAACAAACTTTTGGCAGTATTGTAAAAAAAACGTTCGAATTACCAAGAGACAACATTGAAACAGACTTTAATGAAAAGTCATGTTTTGAAAACTTCCAAAATATCTCCTGTAAGAATCGAAATAAAGCAAACTGACTTTCCACCTTGGATGAAATTACTTGATAAACCTACGGAAATGTTCAATGAGGACCCACAATCGTACCGTAAAAAAAACAAACTAATAAATAAAATGTAGTCTAGTGGTTCACCTTGGCCTTACGATCATATGAGTATCATTGTACTCAAACGCTGCCCGTACCTGAAAACTCTCCTTCGTGACATTATTTCGCATTGTTAGGTCAACCGTACATTTTCAGAAGAATGGGAATATGCATTTACCATCTTGATCTAAAAACGTGAATGTAACAAAACAGCCAAAAAAACGTCCGACCAATAACTCTTCAGCCAATATTTGCGAATATACTATCGTCACAAATTAGAAACCGAATGTATACCTACCTAGTAAAGAATACCTTCATCAAAACGAATTTACAAAAAGGTTTGGGGCAGAAATTTCGGATTGTATTGAGCACACAGAACTTTTGACGTACATGATTAACCACGCACGTCTGAAACAAAGACAAGTAATCATCACGCTATTAGACCTGAAAAATGCTTTTGGAGAGATTGATCATCGGATCATCCTAACAATACTCGAACACCATCACTTTCCTGAATCGATAAAAGAAATTATCAAATCGTATTACATCAATTACAATATGTCCATCGGAATCAAAAAGTATACAACGGATCCAATTCAAATCGAAAAAGGTGTTTTACAAGGTGATTGTTTGAGTTCCTTAATATTCAATCTAGTGGTAAACGCTCTCCTGAAAACAATTGCCACCGAAAAGATCAGATCAGTGGGGTACCAGTATAGTAATTCATTACAGTCAAGGCATTGGTTTCAGTTAGCCGACGACTCTGCGTTAGTAACTAGCACCGAAGAAGAAAGCTAAGGACCACTGAATGTGTTTACAGAGTGGTGCTACTGGCTGGACTTAAGATCTGCTCTAATAAATGCAAGACTTTTGCGATGAAAAAGAATGGAACTAAAACAGTTCAGTTCCACCTTACTTAAGAGTAAACAATGAACAAGCTCCATCATTAAGTGAAGGTGAATCATTTACCTACATTGGTAAAAAAAAATTACAATAAGCACAAACCTTGAAATTGCTGAAAACCAACTGGAAACTGACTTCAGAAAAGATGTTGAAAACATTCACAGAACACCATTACACCCCCAAAAACAAAATTGATGTCATCGTAAAATATGTTTATAGTAAGATTCGTTGGAGACTTTTAACTTATGATTTCTCTTTTACATGGGTCAAGCAAAACTTCGACTCGATTGTGATTGAATACGTAAAAAGGTGGTTAAATCTACATCAAGGTGCAAATACGCGACAGCTGTTCCTGCCGACGAATAACCTAGGTATCAGACTCTCATTGCCATCCGATATTTTCAAAGCATGTCACCTAGTTAAACGCTCAATAATAAAGTTGTCTGAAAATCAAGAGATTAATGAACTTTACAAATTTTCAAGCAAGAAACACTTAGAGGAGAAGCGTCTTCTCAAGAGCAATGACAAAAAGACAGCAGCCAAATTGTTGAGAAAAATTGATGAGACTATCAACCGAATTATTAGTAAAATGGCGGTCTTAAATAACATAATGCCATTCTTAAGCTCGTTAGAAACTTCCGTTTTTGCAACGTAATAACATGTGACACAGAATAACGGCAAGTATGCCATCTAACATCTATAAGTTTGCACGAAAAGCTCTGATATTCTCTCTTCCTATCAACGTAAATCTGGAACAAAATAAGTTCAAAGCTATGCCCACTCTGCAAACAAAAGCAAACACACCTTCACGTTCTTAATCACTGCTCAACAGCCATAAATGATGGAAGATTTACATGGCGTCATGATTCGGTGTTGTATACCATTCTTCATTTCATAAAACAGTTAACAGAAAGGGGATTGGAAATATATGTTAATTCATCTGGTTATCGTGATTTAAATGAAATCTTTGAAAGACTCAGGCCTGATATTGTAATGGAAAAAGGCAATGATATATACTCAATTGAACTTACATGTTGTTTCGAATTAAATATAGAGAAGGCAAACAATTACAAGAAAAATCGATACTCTCATCTCGAAAGCGATTTAATTATTAATATGAACTTAATCAAATTTTACGTCGAAGTTACTTCACTGAGGCTTGTGCCAAAACAAAATGACTTGTTCTTCTCCTTTCTAAAAAGTCATAATATAAATACTCAAAGACTGATTAATAAAGTTAATGAAACGGGCTTAACGGTGTTCATACTATTTAATACACAAAGAAATAAAACGTGGTTAGAAAAAGGAGTTTTAACATTTTACTAAGCTTTGTTAGCAATTCACTCTGTATCAGGACTGCAACACAAATTTTACTATCTTAGATAAACTGAAATTTATTTTAGTGCTGTGGATATTGCATCATATTTTTTTTTAGGTTTTGTTTATTGTTTGTTTTAGACAAATAAACATGAAGTTTATAAAATTATTATTATTATTATTATTGTGTGGTGGAACAATACGAGCCCATGGGGGACTCAGGGGTAGAAACCCCAGCAAACCCATCCGACTCCCAGCCTGATAAGGGTAAGCTGGGTGCATGCATCACACCTAAGTGTGTGTGATAAATTGATGCAAGGTCATACAACACATGACCTTGCAGGTGGGGCCTGCTTAGGTTTCCCAGTTTAGGTGACCCATTCTGCTTAAAATGGTCTCCGTAGCGAGGCTTCACCCAAGACCTGAAGACTAAGTAACAAGTGCAAACTCGGTACTCAGGCCTTTAGAACCTGAGATCCACCCCCACGACACCTAGATATGATGCCCCCCACTACTCCCGCCAGTTAAACAGAAATGCTTGATGTGTCGGCCCTGTCGGGACATGCACAACTGCTTAAGGTCATGCAACTGACTGGCAAGTCTGCGGTTTGATCGGAAATGTTTGATCCAGCTAATTCATAATTACCTGGCAAAACTAGTTCGTGTACCCCACCAATCAATTAAGATCAGAGGTCATACGTCTTACGATGCTACGACACTTGCTGACAATAATAGTCAGTGCCTGGTGTAATTATCGGGGTAATTTGACTACACAGGGCAGGGGGGTCAATGTCCCTTTCCAGCAGTACTAGGCAGTACTAAGTTCAGCCGGCCAATTAAGGCAAGTTCAAGTTTTCCCACTGTTCCCGCCAGGTTTACCCAGCTCGACTAGGGCAGGAGCGCTGCTTCCTGAGAAATTGTCAGGCGACCTGCTGGTCTGGCCACGTTCCGCCTACCCTTATATTATTATTATTATTATTATTATTATTATTATTATTAATCTATTATTAATTATATACTAAAATGTACATGCCATTTTTTAAGTACACAAAGATGTTTCTATCCAGTAAAAACCTCCATGATTTTTTCTGAGACGAAGAGAGGTTGAACTTAAAATGGGATTGTGAAAAATGGATACTTAATGCTTACCTCTTAATGTCCAATTGGTATGAAGCTTTTTCCAGGAATCGCTCAGTCTTAAGATTTCATTTTCCTTGCTAGAATAGTTCCAATTGATTTGAAAGAATTCTTTGCTGTATTTCATTTTCCTAACTCTGCCTAGGATTCTTGAGAATTTCTGTAGCCATGTGTGATTTGTATTGTGATTTATATGTATATGTTTATATTAACAAATGAATATGAAATGTCATCAGCAACAATGCTCTGCCACGTTAAAAGTAATGTGTCACAATCTTCAGCTGTACACAGCTGAAGATTGTGAAAGACATTAAACTCTGAGTACTGCAAAGTTAGAGTTTTTCTTACTCGTATATCTGATTATATGTATATGTTTATGTAGTTTATGCATATGTACATACACATGTAACGTTTGGTAGTTATATGAGTTTGAAATCTTCATCAAGTATATGAAAAATGACATTACCACTGGAATTAAAGGAGAAAAACGTTTAGCAAACGACGTCAAGGGGAAAGAAGAAAGTTTCAGGGAATATTGCAAACTATATGAGTATATTTCAGCTCAATGCTATTTCAAATGTTTGTCTAACTTTTCTTACATATAAGGCTAACATTTTCATAAAATATATGAAAAATGACATTAGCACTGGAGTGAAAAAAGGAAAACCTTTAGGAATAGACTTCAAGGGAAAAAGAGAAAATTGTAGGGAATATTGCAAACTACTTCCAATAAATGTTGCAATTCTTAGGAATACAAGCAACAGTGTAGTTGAATTTTACTTTAAAATTTTTTTAACTAATCCTGGCAAATACTTCTATTTTTATATTTCTATTACCTTAGATGAGAAACGGGAAACCAAGAAGAAAAATTGGAAATGAAATACAATACAAACATGGAACATATTATTGGAAAGAAATGAAAGGACCCCAATATTAGTTAAAAAAGTATACCTGTATATGAAAGGTACAAAAAATTGTAATAATAATGAAGAAACAAAAAGCTGATTTGTTGATTGTTTTTCTACTGCAAAGAGTTTTTTACTTATTTGCCTTTCAGATATTTCTTTGTTAAAAACCCTCTTTGACTTCTGTAAATTATTTAGATGAACGCAGAATCTATCTGTATTTTAATTGCAGCAAACAAGTGTTTAGAAATCATGTGAAATGCTGAAATGGACAGAGTATTTGAATAAGTGAGTAAGTAAGTAAGTGAGCTATTAGATGGTTCTCTAGTAGAGCTTGAACCCTTACTTTTATAAAAAAAGGGGAAGTTACCAGTTTCCGATTGCTATCGTGCTAATACTTTTTCATTGATCTAGAAAAGGAGGGTTATGTTTGCTACAAATTTATGTATGGTTGTGTAGAAATTCAAGTCGGCTTTTGATGGTAGGTACGTAGTTAAGTTCTTAGGATTAATCGATAGAATAATCCGAAACAAGACAGGTTTTCCGAAACAAGAAAAATGTCGGTCAGACGAGTTCAGAAAAAAAGACGGTGTAATGTTATTCACTAAATTATTAAAATTTATTCGGCTATAGCGCATGATGTAATCATAATCGATTCGAGTTTCGTAATTAGAGGTATTTTGCAGCTTTGTATTTTACTTAATCTATCTGCCCTATATATTGATGTAAGACCTTTATCGTATCAAAAGTCGTAAGCTTTTTCTGCCTTACATTTCAAGAGATACGTCTCCATCTTCAGGATACTGAAATAATCAGGCATAGCTAGTTTATACTTTGATAGTGCGGACGTGTGTGTGTGTGTGTGTGTGTGTGTGTAAGCTGCTGGAGACCAAGTGATTAGGCTGCACCGGGAATATCTCTCCCAACTACAGGGGCGTCGAAGACGCACATTTCCTGGTTTAATTTTTTTAAAAGTTTCTCCAAATCGACGACGAACCAGATTCAAAATCACATGAACGACGAGATCGATTTCTTCAATGGTACGGAAGAACAGCTTGAATCGAAGGCTATTCGTTACTAAATAGTCAGAAAAACCTGGCTAATCAGTATCCAGGCATCACCACGTGGAGGTTGCCTTCATGGACGCCCGTGCGGACGTATTGGTGGCAGATATCTAGTTGTGTTTAGAAGTGGTGCCATGTGTATATTATGTGTTTGTTGGGTTTATTTTCTGTAGTACTGGATGCCATATCTCTGGTAGTGTGTAAGATATGCTTCTTATGTGATTGGTGAGCTTTAGAAAATAGATGGTTTCGTTTCTTTTCCTTGTTGTAATATTTTTTTGCTTGTCCATAATCTTTTCATTTTTTCAGTCAAAAGTGAGATTTTTTATTCAGCAGTGCTCCTCTCTTTCATGATTCTCTGTACTTTCTGCTTTAACAGCTCTCTTGTGGTCTTTTTCTTTTTGTTACAAGAAACCTTGACCCAAGGTACTGGTCAGTGTGAGTTGGTTTTCTGTAGATAGTAACAAAGATGATGCAATGTACCTGTCTCTTCACCTGGACATCAAGGAAGGGTAATTGTCTTTCTATTTTTTTCTCTATGGTTACCACGATGTTTGAGTTAAGACTGTTGATGTACTCACAGAAACCTGTACATTATCTTCTATGGTAATTGCAAATACATCGTCAACGTATCTTTCCCAGACAGTTGGTCCTTGAACAGCTGTTGATAATGCTATAACTTCAAGCGCTTGCATGAATATGACAGAAGATGTTGGAAGCTCCATGGGTACAGCTTCGTTTGTGTTTTATGTCATTGTTGACTATGAAACATGTGTTGGTGAGATGTGTTTGTAGAAGATGCAGGATATCTGGAGACTTTGTTGCAGTTCTTGATGGTAACGAATCATCATGTTTCTTGGTTTCTTAGGTTCTTAGGTTTCTTAGTGTGAAAATGCCGATTCTGAATTAATGAAAATAAATGAAAAGAGTATACATCCCTGTCTGATGCCTGACAGTATTTTGAAATGGTCAGTCAGACCATTTGCTGTCTTTTACAGCACATTGATCTGATGTATAACCCTTTGAAGAGAAGAATGTTCTGTTTCGGAATGCCATAGTTTTCAAGAGTGCGCCATATTAAATGTCTGTGAACACTGTCGAAAGCTTTCTTGAAATCCACAAAACTGATGACGGTGGCCAGTTTGCATTCTATGCTTTGTTCGACTATGTTTGGTCGGGCAAGAATTTGTTCACTACAAGAGCTTTCTTCGCAGCAACCAGCCTGATTCTTTCTCAATCTCAGGTTGACTGCTGCCTGAAGTTTCTTCAGGTTAATTCGGCTTGATACTTTTCCAGAAAACTAAAATAGGGGTATACTTTTCCAGTAATTACAATTCGAGATATCTTCTTTCTTTAGTATTTGTACGATTGAAACTTTCCTCCTGTCATCTGGCACGTCTTTGGTTGTTCCATACAATGTTGAAGATTTCTGTGAATTCTCCCACTATGACCTCGTTCATACTTTAATGTTTCTGGATGTATACTATCAACGCCTGGTGCCCTGTTGTTCTTCAAACTCTTGATTGTCCCTTCCACCTCTTTGTTCTACTGATCTCACTCAAGTCTAACTCCAACGTTTCCATTGGCGGAATATCTGCGCATTTGAAATCGAAATTGCTTTCCATGAAAACCCATCTGTTGGTCTGTGTCTCCTACAGTTCTTTCACAATGCGGTAAAGAGTCCGATTGTCATGTTGGAAACGTCTTGTGCTTCTGTAATTTTGCTTGCAACCCAGCATTATGTGTCCCTTCTGGAGCTCCTCTTCGCATCTTTGTCAAGTGCCTTATAGCTCTCATTTTCTTCCTGAATTTGTTCCTCTCTCCTGGCTGGTGGCAATTTGGCATTATTACCAGCGTCAATTAGGGCCAATGATCATCTGATATCAAGCGCTCTTTGCTTGTGCCTTGCCGTAGTCCGCGTTTTTTAAGTGCACTTTTAGAAAGGCATTCTTGAATAGCTCCCACTTTTCTCCTAGTCCCACGTCTGCTTGAAGTGCTTCAAAACAGATTGACAGACCCTGTCTGACGTATTCAGCAACCTCGTCACTGTGTAGTTTTTCTACTGCTAGCTTCAATGGTCGATCTGTCTGGATAAGACTTTTAAGCTTAGTTTTCAGTTTGGCGACTGGAAGGAAGTGATCAGAGTCCACATCTGCACCTCGATGGAATCTTACATCGAATATTGACGATCTCCTTCTAGAGCAGCTACAAATGTAATCTATCTCGCTTAGTGTGTAGTGTGTTGCCATTTACCAATCTCCAACTCAGCTTGTGTATGCGTTTGTGCTAAAAGAAAGTAATACCTAATTTCAGCTCCTTGTCACTACAAGAATACACGGGTAAACCGTGGATTCTAAAATAATAACATCGAATATCTTATTATGTTAAAAAAAATAAACAGTCTGACCATGCCTGTAATTTATGGGAAGTTCCGCATGGCAAAGAATAAAAACCTTTATTAATGGTGCCTTTCTAAATCCTTCAAAACAAATCTCTGAGCGCACGTTTCGGTCTCTTCAAACACTGTGGAAAGAAATTTATGACGGTTTAAAAAAATTTAACCCCGAATGGCAAAAAAACCATCTATGGGTAAGAAGGTAAGAAGGTACAGATGGTTTTGAAATGGCATATTGTTCCTTTTGTTGTGTAAATATCCAGCCTCGAATATCAAATCATAAGAATAACGAAAACACAACCAAACATATAAAGGCAAAAGGTTCGTTTTCCAGCACCAAAAAAATGTTTGCATCTCGTCCAAAAGAAAGCCCTGAGAAAAAAAGCATGGAAATAAAATTCACAGTAGCTATCACCTGTCACACTTTATTAAACTCAATTGATCATATTAAGAGTTAATAGCTAGCATTGGAGCTGGTTCAAAGTCAGAGAAAATGAAGCTGCACATATCAAATTGTACGTTTTTGATTAAATAGGTTATCTACCTGGCATTTCACGAACAACTTTGCAATGATATGGAAGGTAAGGAGTATTGTGTTATGATTGACGAATCGACTGATTTTAAATGTTTATGTATTGCAGTCCTCTATTACAGTAGGAAAGAACAGAACAAGACTACTAATTTACTTGGCTTGATACCAGTTACCCATGTAACTGGAGAAGCTTTAAATTCAAGCAACCGATTGGCTTGAAGTTTTGAAGCTAAATTAACTGACTATATTGGATTTGATAGTGACGGAACATCAGCCGTGATGGGGAGCATGACTCAGTTTGGTCTCGCATTAAGATAGGTGCACATAATTGCGTCCTGGTTAAGTGCATTTGTCATTCACTAGCACTCTGTATTAAGCATGCCTTTAAGCAAATGCCATCACATTTAGGGTTTATGCTCAGCGAATTCCCTCAATGGTTTTCAAAAAGCATTTTGAGACGTGAGGCATACAGCAATCTGTTTGAAATAATTAGCGAGAATACAGAGAGTATAGGTATGCCCAGTCCATTNTCTTTTCATTTTTTCAGTCAAAAGTGAGATTTTTTATTCAGCAGTGCTCCTCTCTTTCATGATTCTCTGTACTTTCTGCTTTAACAGCTCTCTTGTGGTCTTTTTCTTTTTGTTACAAGAAACCTTGACCCAAGGTACTGGTCAGTGTGAGTTGGTTTTCTGTAGATAGTAACAAAGATGATGCAATGTACCTGTCTCTTCACCTGGACATCAAGGAAGGGTAATTGTCTTTCTATTTTTTTCTCTATGGTTACCACGATGTTTGAGTTAAGACTGTTGATGTACTCACAGAAACCTGTACATTATCTTCTATGGTAATTGCAAATACATCGTCAACGTATCTTTCCCAGACAGTTGGTCCTTGAACAGCTGTTGATAATGCTATAACTTCAAGCGCTTGCATGAATATGACAGAAGATGTTGGAAGCTCCATGGGTACAGCTTCGTTTGTGTTTTATGTCATTGTTGACTATGAAACATGTGTTGGTGAGATGTGTTTGTAGAAGATGCAGGATATCTGGAGACTTTGTTGCAGTTCTTGATGGTAACGAATCATCATGTTTCTTGGTTTCTTAGGTTCTTAGGTTTCTTAGTGTGAAAATGCCGATTCTGAATTAATGAAAATAAATGAAAAGAGTATACATCCCTGTCTGATGCCTGACAGCATTTTGAAATGGTCAGTCAGACCATTTGCTGTCTTTTACAGCATGTTGATCTGATGTATAACCCTTTGAAGAGAAGAATGTTCTGTTTCGGAATGCCATAGTTTTCAAGAATGCGCCATATTAAATGTCTGTGAACACTGTCGAAAGCTTTCTTGAAATCCACAAAACTGATGACGGTGGCCAGTTTGCATTCTATGCTTTGTTCGACTATGTTTGGTCGGGCAAGAATTTGTTCACTACAAGAGCTTTCTTCGCAGCAACCAGCCTGATTCTTTCTCAATCTCAGGTTGACTGCTGCCTGAAGTTTCTTCAGGTTAATTCGGCTTGATACTTTTCCAGAAAACTAAAATAGGGGTATACTTTTCCAGTAATTACAATTCGAGATATCTTCTTTCTTTAGTATTTGTACGATTGAAACTTTCCTCCTGTCATCTGGCACGTCTTTGGTTGTTCCATACAATGTTGAAGATTTCTGTGAATTCTCCCACTATGACCTCGTTCATACTTTAATGTTTCTGGATGTATACTATCAACGCCTGGTGCCCTGTTGTTCTTCAAACTCTTGATTGTCCCTTCCACCTCTTTGTTCTACTGATCTCACTCAAGTCTAACTCCAACGTTTCCATTGGCGGAATATCTGCGCATTTGAAATCGAAATTGCTTTCCATGAAAACCCATCTGTTGGTCTGTGTCTCCTACAGTTCTTTCACAATGCGGTAAAGAGTCCGATTGTCATGTTGGAAACGTCTTGTGCTTCTGTAATTTTACTTGCAACCCAGCGTTATGTGTCCCTTCTGGAGCTCCTCTTCGCATCTTTGTCAAGTGCCCTATAGCTCTCATTTTCTTCCTGAATTTGTTCCTCTCTCCTGGCTGGTGGCAATTTGGCATTATTACCAGCGTCAATTAGGGCCAATGATCATCTGATATCAAGCGCTCTTTGCTTGTGCCTTGCCGTAGTCCGCGTTTTTTAAGTGCACTTTTAGAAAGGCATTCTTGAATAGCTCCCACTTTTCTCCTAGTCCCACGTCTGCTTGAAGTGCTTCAAAACAGATTGACAGACCCTGTCTGACGTATTCAGCAACCTCGTCACTGTGTAGTTTTTCTACTGCTAGCTTCAATGGTCGATCTGTCTGGATAAGACTTTTAAGCTTAGTTTTCAGTTTGGCGACTGGAAGGAAGTGATCAGAGTCCACATCTGCACCTCGATGGAATCTTACATCGAATATTGACGATCTCCTTCTAGAGCAGCTACAAATGTAATCTATCTCGCTTAGTGTGTAGTGTGTTGCCATTTACCAATCTCCAACTCAGCTTGTGTATGCGTTTGTGCTAAAAGAAAGTAATACCTAATTTCAGCTCCTTGTCACTACAAGAATACACGGGTAAACCGTGGATTCTAAAATAAACATCGAATATCTTATTATGTTAAAAAAAATAAACAGTCTGACCATGCCGGTTTAAAAAAATTTAACCCCGAATGGCAAAAAAACCATCTATGGGTAAGAAGGTAAGAAGGTACAGATGGTTTTGAAATGGCATATTGTTCCTTTTGTTGTGTAAATATCCAGCCTCGATTATCAAATCATAAGAATAACGAAAACACAACCAAACATATAAAGGCAAAAGGTTCGTTTTCCAGCACCAAAAAAATGTTTGCATCTCGTCCAAAAGAAAGCCCTGAGAAAAAAAGCATGGAAATAAAATTCACAGTAGCTATCACCTGTCACACTTTATTAAACTCAATTGATCATATTAAGAGTTAATAGCTAGCATTGGAGCTGGTTCAAAGTCAGAGAAAATGAAGCTGCACATATCAAATTGTACGTTTTTGATTAAATAGGTTATCTACCTGGCATTTCACGAACAACTTTGCAATGATATGGAAGGTAAGGAGTATTGCGTTATGATTGACGAATCGACTGATTTTAAATGTTTATGTATTGCAGTCCTCTATTACAGTAGGAAAGAACAGAACAAGACTACTAATTTACTTGGCTTGATACCAGTTACCCATGTAACTGGAGAAGCTTTAAATTCAAGCAACCGATTGGCTTGAAGTTTTGAAGCTAAATTAACTGACTATATTGGATTTGATAGTGACGGAACATCAGCCGTGATGGGGAGCATGACTCAGTTTGGTCTCGCATTAAGATAGGTGCACATAATTGCGTCCTGGTTAAGTGCATTTGTCATTCACTAGCACTCTGTATTAAGCATGCCTTTAAGCAAATGCCATCACATTTAGGGTTTATGCTCAGCGAATTCCCTCAATGGTTTTCAAAAAGCATTTTGAGACGTGAGGCATACAGCAATCTGTTTGAAATAATTAGCGAGAATACAGAGAGTATAGGTATGCCCAGTCCATTCCAAAAGATATCACAAACATGTTGGTTTGTTCGAGGAAAAGTTCTCAATAATATTTTAGTCAACTGGTATGAATTGAAATCGTACTTCTTTATAGCAGAGCTTGAAGGCAATGCTCAGGTTCGATTCAAAGCTCATTTGATATTAGATATGCTAAAAGATCCTATAAATCTTCTGTATTTCCATTTTCATTGCCCCGTTGTTGGAGAGTTTGAAAAAGTCACCGCGTTCTTTCAAGCTTCCAATCTTGAACCAAATGATATGATGAGTGAGCTCAGGTTATTCTACGCAGGTTTCAAGTGTCGAGTGATGACATCATCTGGAACAGGATTGCCAGTTCAATTTGGAGCAAAATTTCTTTCCGAAGCCTGTTTATTGACTGAACAGCATAAAGGCGACAACAATATGAATTTGAAATTTGCTGATATGAAAATCAGATGCCATAAAATACTCCTTGAAGCAACAAGCCAGCTGGGTCAGGGCATGCCACACTCAAGTAAAACATTTCCACCTCTTAGCTACTTGCAACCATCATGTGTATTAAGTCAAGTATCAAGAGTACCCATACTCAAATTAGTCATGCAGCACTTGATAGCCGAAAACCTGTCCAAAGACAACCAGTATCGCAAAATAATCCTGGTAAATTGAAAAAATGAGGGTACTCATCAATTATATTCCCCATGGAGCAGTAAAATTCTGATCTCGCACTCATCTTCATTTGGGGGAGAAATGCTGCAGAGACTTTGAAGTGACAGAAAAAATGGTGTCATTGTTCAAATCAGACATTATGTATTCAACTAATAAAGAAGAGGAAGACGATGATATTAGTATTTTGGACAACTTTTAAACATTTTTCTTTTTTTTGTTGCTATTGCTTGGTATATAATTGGCTCGAAAAGTGATTAGATCGGCCATAATTTTATTCCTTATTGTTTACTGCGCATGAAAATGCTGTTTCTGTGGAGGACAACTATTTTGGCTGTTTTTTATACTATTCTGGCTTATTTTTTCAACAACTTGGCATTAGTTTTATCATTCAAATCCGGTAACCCTGTTTTCGAAATGGCAAACGCCGCTACCAATCGATTATGTAATGAAATAGATCCTAACCTTACTGAACTCAATTAGCTAATATATGCAAAAGGGAAAGTCATTCAACAAAATGTGGACTTAAGAGAAAAAGAAAGATAAAAAATAATAGGAAAAGCAGTAAGTAAAAATGGTAAATGAAGATAGAAAAGGAAATAGAAAGCTTTAGGAGAGAAATCTCTCTGTTGGAGGAACTACAAGGTGATAGAGAAGTAAGATCCAGGAAAGCTAGGAAAGTACTGAGAAATTCCAAAATTGAACACAAGGAACAAATACCCCAACATAAAGGAAGAATTATCTTATACTATTGTCTCTGGATGCTCAATACTAACACCAAATGAGTTTAAGACCAGGCATGACAGGGTCGGTCAATACTTGCGTTGGAAAATATGCAATGAGTACTCAATGGAAGCCAACACAAACTGGTACGAGCACCACCCTGAGCCAGTCACTGAAAGCAACGATGTTACTATTCCATGGGATTTTCCTATCCAAACTGATTGAACAATTCAGACAAATCGTTCTGACACTGTGATCAAGGATAAGAAAGACAACACCTGTTTCTTTATCAATATAAGGGTAGTGTTTGATAGGAAAATCTCAGCAACTGTTGTTGAGAAGCTTGGCATGTATAAAGATCTGGAAATTAAAGTTCAGAAAATGTGGCACTTGAAGACAAAAATCTTGCCTGTAGTAGTTGGAGCATTTTTATAAAAAAGGATACCCAAAATTTTCTAGACCAACTTTCAGGTAGTCCTTCTTTTCAAGAAGTTTAAACCACCGTTTTGAATAGCATAGCTTACATTTTAAGACGAGCTTTGAGTATTTAAATAAAACAAATTTTTAAGTATTTCGTCACAGTTGATGTTCATATTGTGAATTATTTTTGGAATAATGTTTTAAAAAAATTTATATCTAAATTTTTCTATTGCTTATAATTATGCGTATTATGTCCCCGTTGATGTTCGTATTCTCATTCTTTGGTGTTTTTGTTCCTTGATATTATTTTTACTCCTTTACCTTTATACACCCAGTACATAACTTCACTCACCATAGATAACTGGTAGTGTTTGATTTTATAAAAGCATATCTAAAGACATTTTTCAGTAATAATAATAATAATAATAATAATAATAATAATAATAATAATAATAATAATAATAATAATAATAAAGATGTTGTCATACAACAACAACCTCTTGCACAGTGTGCCTTACCTCGCTTGTTGTGAAGCAGCACATGCAAAATGAAGGGATGTTGCTATTTAAATTTGTCTTCTATTTTATCTTGCTCATGTGGCTACAGTATATGTGCCTGTATTCAACGTACCTGGCTTGTTGCTGGGTGCTAAATGTGGGGTTTCCACCCATCTATCATTACATGGTTTGTAACCACTTGATAACAATGTTAATGAATATGGATATGACGATACACTGTATCCGGTTGTGGAGTTTCGACATGGACGAACGAGGTTACCCTTTGCCACGACTACCTCCAGGTCACCCTTGTGCAACTCCTAGACCTTGAAATACCGATTTGACGTTCTGAGGAGTTACGTTTATCTGCGTACCAGATAGAAAATAATGCGGAATACTCAGTCCCTTAGAAATAGTGCTAAAATATAATCTGAAATGTTATAAAACCAAGAAGTAAATCATACCTTCTCGTCTGTCGTTGGGGCTCAACAAGGAAGGCGCCCCTCAGGGAGAGACCGGCCTGAGATCGAAAAGTATGGAACTCAGTCAAATTTCTCCCTCGAAGAAAACCTGCCTGGTCACCTGGAAGGGCAAGACTCCAACCTTGTACCAACAGGATCTCCATCTATAGATAACCAAAAGAAAGAACGAAAGAAGTGGAATAGGGAAGAATATAAGGAAATTTTTTACTGTTGTTATCTTGCATTTTAAAGACCTCATAGTAACAACACTGAGGATACTTATTTGATATGGTGCACAGGAAATAGCGAAAGCAACAAATTTGGCAGTCTTGATGCACAAACATTATCCGATGTCAGGAGGTATATCCTCCGTGACAAAAAGCTCACGCATATTGAAGTTGTCCAAATTAAGTAGAAGGTTAAAAGAGATGTTGATGCAAATGACAACTGTTATTTAGTGAAAAAATGAACAAAGGTGAGATGAGATGAGAATTTAAAAGGCGTTAGAGGCGAAGGTGATGGCCAAGTTGATGCTGTAAGTAGGAGGAGTGAGAATTGAGATGAAGGACTAGTTGATGGTGAAGGGCCTGTAGGTGAAGGTGAGTTGCAGGCGGATAGACATCGGGAAAATGATAGCGAGAACAAAATCAACCAGAAAAAAGCTCAAACGTATGAAACGCGAAACATTAGAAGAGCTATCTTCAGTAAAACACACTGGCATGCACGCTAGTGAACCTCTTATAAATGCGTCAACGCTTCCTTTGAAAGTGGTTAGCCAAGAACGACATCTTAGTATTAGATGAGGAAGATGAGGAACCATCATTATGGAATTGGACAAAGGGAGTACCTATAAATATCTTGGAGTCAATAAAGGGGATGGCATACAACATGCCTAGATTAAAGAGAAAATTAGGAACGAATGCATATGCAGAGTAAGATTGATTATAGAAGACCGAACTAAAGAACAACTTAGAACAGAATAACAGCTATTAGTACACGTGGTATACCCGTCTAACGTATAATTTTAAAACTTTTAACTGGAGTTTGAGTGACCTGAAAAAGTTGGATACAAAAATAAGAAAACAGTCTACATGTCATAGAATGCATCACCCAAAATCAGATGCAGATCGTTTATATATTCCAAGAAAAGATGGAGGAAGGGGAATGATCCAACTGGAACTAATATATAAAACAAGCACAAAAGGATTATGTCAATACTTAAACAGAACAAATGATTGGATGCTGCAACTAGTGAACTTAGATGAAGATTCGAAGAAGCTCTGCTATCTTTTGAAAGAATCTGAAAGATTTTCTCGTGAGCTAAATATTGGTAATGAAATAGACAATCTCTTATATCGATCGAGAGTGGTCGTAAGGCTAAGAAATTAGCAAAAAAGACTGGTTTAAAACAGCTTGAATCTAAGTTGCAAGAACAACCTCTCCACGAACAGTTTACTACTCGAGCCAATAACGCTGATGTAGATAGAATCGCAAACCATCAGTAGTTTTTGAGCTC
The DNA here is from genome assembly GCA_003991215.1 of Morbakka virulenta. Lineage (NCBI taxonomy): Eukaryota > Metazoa > Cnidaria > Cubozoa > Carybdeida > Carukiidae > Morbakka > Morbakka virulenta. The sequence goes on from RDPX01000128.1 coordinate 2,094,909, forward strand.
TAGACTGAAAGGGGAGACTGAAGGTTTTATTCTTGTTGCTCAAGAACAAAGCTTATTCACCCGAAATTATCAGACTAATGTTTTGTATAATGGCGGTGATGCAACGTGCAAATTCTGTGATGATAAAGTAGAGACGATTGACCATCTAGTCTCTGGCTGCTCTATCTTAACACCGGGAGAATACAGGGATTGACGTAACAGGATTGGTCAATATCTTCACTGGAACATCTGCCAATACTTTTCTATTGATACCAATACCTGCAACTGGTACAAACACCACCCTGAACCAGTAACAGAAAGAGAAAATTTTACGATCGTGTTGAATTTCCCTATTCACACTGACTGCACTATCCAGGCCAGCCGACCTGACATTGTCATTAAAGACAAGGAAAACAACACGTGTCTGCTGATTGGCATGAGTGTGCCGTCAGATAGAAATGTATATGCTGAAGTGTTTGAGAATCTCTCCAAATACATAGACCTGGAGATAGAGATTCAGAAAATGTGGCACTCACTATACCAGTTGAGATAGATACACTAGGCCTGATACAAAAAAGAAAAAACAATTGTTAGAGAAAAACTCAGGAACCCCTCTTTATATGAGATACAAAAGATAATTTTAAATAGTATGACATATTTACTAAGAGGAGCATTGAATATGTAAAGCAGGTCATTTGAAACCAAACCATTTCTTTTTTATGTGTGTTGTTAAATATGTATTTAATGTTTGTTGAATGTTTAGTAAATCAACTTTTTTTGGTTTTGTCTACTTTCAGTGGATGTCACTTTAAAAATGCATAATCAATGTTCGTGATTAGCCTTGTTGTTTGTGCCTGTCCTTTCAGTACGAAAAAGTAAATTAATGTTCGTGAATTTTCCTGTTATATGTTATAATTAAAGTATTAGTCACCCCTTTATTATGAAAAGCTTAAATTTTGTAATAATGAAAACATTAACTTCCAATTTCACTTAACCTAGGCTACAAGTAGCAGCTCTGTGTTTTATCTTAATTTGCAATTTTAAAAAAGAAAGATAAATAATGATAATATCATTACCGCTACTTTCAGTTTCAACATGTATCACTCTGTGAAAATTTTCTCGATGTGACATTTGTTTTTCGAGAGTAAAGGTGGTAAGTGGTTACTTAATTCAGTAATCTCCTTTTTTCATATGTTGAAAGAGTTGTACTACCTGTGGGGCATCGCCCACAATCTAAGATAATAATCCTTTTTAAAAGAGGATTTGTTTGTAAATTTGCACATCTTTCACTGCAGGGGAGAGTTAAATAATTTATAATGTCACTAGGCGATTTCTTAAAACTTTACTTGCTGGTACTATCTTGGTAGGTATAAATTCAATTTTACTTTTTAACAATATCTTTTAAGAACTTACTGAAATCTGTAAGTAGAATTGTGGTCTTATCTATTATTTGCTGCAATAAAGTTCTCAGTTTCGTCATTGACCAAGTCTCTACTATGCTTTTAGTTTTACAACTGGATCATTTGTTTCGTTTTGCATTACCAAGCTTAAAACTTTGATAGACTGCAAAATGTCCAGATAATGAGCAAGATGCAAGGGGTATTTGGCTTTCACCTAATTTTGGGAATAACCAATCAACTCATTACATTTGAGTACTTACGAATCAGTCTAGATTAACGATTTTAAATCTTCTTTGACTTTCGGATACACCCGTTAGGTGTCGCCACAACGCATCAGTTTTTTCTTTTCTTTTCATCAAATCTGCAATCTGTCTTCCCTATCCATTCATTGTCCCAACACTTAAAGTGCCGCGTCTTAATATAATCTATATTGGTTTCTTTTCCTTGCCTCCTCTTTTCCTTCTTTGTTTTTGTTTAGTAGTAGCACAGTTTTGCAGCACCACCCCGTCGGTTAGTGGTCTTGGCGGTCGTTGTTTACTCTGGCCTTCACCGATCTGGTATCGTTTGAAGATTAGTAGTCCGCAGAGTTTTTGATTTGGCAAGTTTTCAACTGTCGGATGCCCTTACTTACGCCAACCACAGCTCTCGGCGGTGTGCCTAGCCTTTGGTCTAGAGATCTGCCCACAAAGCAGGTAGTATAGGCAACAGTAGCCGGTGACTTCGTGGAGGCTTCTACATCCACGGATGCACTGTCCCCTCTCGGGCAGGAAGTGCCAACAGGATGAAGGTTCTGTAACCCTAGAAGGTGAGACTTTGTGAAAACATTATTTGTGGAAGACCTTTGGATCTTTTCCCATCTGTCTTACTGAATATTGTCAGACATTCGCGTTCTCTTTTGTAAATTATATATTTGTAATTTTAAGAACATTATATTTATCTCATTAAAGTTGTTCTCAAGCATATCTTTAATAGTCCTTTCTTAACTAATTAGTATGCAGTAATAAAGCGGATTTCTAACACTTCTTTATCCCTCGCAACTATTTTAACCAAACCTTTTCCAATTACTCCATGTTTTGCAACTTCTTCGGTAAAGGCAAATGCACCCATTTTATCTTTCTTAGGGGGATTTGCGGCATATTTAAACGGATCTCTTTTTACATGAATTTCCAGACTTCCTTTTTCACTGACGGTGTTCCGCAAATCCAGCTTGGTGAGAAACCTTTGCTGGATGTAATTCTATTCCCGTACTTCATATATGTGTTGCACTTTAATATCCCAACGCACCTCCTTCGATTGCTTTGTCAGATTGAAATAGAAATAAACCTTTTTATTTTTATCACAGTCTTTACCTTACTTTACGAGATCGGGCGGGTAGCCCGGAACGTTAACACTCGCTTCCTCCAACCATCTCTAACCGCCATTGCAGTTGGTAGATCGCTTCTCGGCCTTTTGGCTAAGATCAAGTGTAGAGATCTGGTCTCTTTTTGGTCGGGTACACAGCTATAGGGCCCAACCACACAGGACAGGTCGTTTTGAGGTGCTTGAGCTTTGGCTGATGACCAACCCAGAAGGAAGGACCTTCCTACGGAGGGCCCTGGAGGGGCGATCCGTATGTCTTGCATTTTATGGTGTCTTGTACGCTTTCTGTCCCTCTTTTTCTTGATCTGCTCCTTCCGTTCGGGTCTTTCATAGATGGATATCTGTGAAAGACAAAATGGGCCCACTGTTTACCAGGGGTTCCATCAATGAAAGACCCAGTATCTGTTCTTATCAGCTTGATATCTGATATGCTGGCCATTGGTCAGCCTTCTTATCAACCTTATTTTTAGGGCTAGGCAGTCGGAAAGAGGTTCACCTCCCCACTGCCAAGGGGTTGCTCTGCTATTGCAGTACAGGCAGACTTGCAGCCCCACCTCCAAAATGAAATAAAAAATGGGCATTGCCCAAGCTGCAAGCTGCTGGCTGCTGGCTAGAGAAATAGCCATAGCAATAGCAATAGCTAGCAACAGCAACAGCAACAGCAGCACCCAAATGAGCGAGCAACCTGTTAGACGGTATCTTTCTTGAACGTTTTTGACCGTATCTCGTGCCTACCACGTCCTAGAGAGACGAAACAACTTGCAAATGATGCAGCACGCCAAGAGCTTTCCAATGGTGCCAAACTCGAGGCAATAGGATGGCCCTGTAAATGGCATTTGACTGCGGTCACAAATGGTGCAAGAGAGGCTGGGGCTCGCCCCCTTGGTCTGTTCTTCATCAGTATCGCTTCTCGGCCTTTTGGCTAAGATCAAGTGTAGAGCTCTGGTCTCTCCTTGGTCGGGTCTACAGCTATAGGGCCCAACCACACAGGACCGGTCGTCTTGAGGTGCTTGAGCTTTGGCTGATGACCAACCCAGAAGGAAGGACCTTCCTACGGAGGGTCCTGGAGGGGCGATCCGTATGTCTTGCATTTTATGGTGTCTTGCACGCTTTCTGTCCCTCTTTTTCTTGATCTGCTCCTTCCGTTCGGGTCTTTCATAGATGGATATCTGTGAAAGACAAAATGGGCCCACTGTTTACCAGGGGTTCCATCAATGAAAGACCCAGTATCTGTTCTTATCAGCTTGATATCTGATATGCTGGCCATTGGTCAGCCTTCTTATCAACCTTATTTTTAGGGCTAGGCAGTCGGAAAGAGGTTCACCTCCCCACTGCCAAGGGGTTGCTCTGCTATTGCAGTACAGGCAGACTTGCAGCCCCACCTCCAAAATGAAATAAAAAATGGGCATTGCCCAAGCTGCAAGCTGCTGGCTGCTGGCTAGAGAAATAGCCATAGCAATAGCAATAGCTAGCAACAGCAACAGCAACAGCAGCACCCAAATGAGCGAGCAACCTGTTAGACGGTATCTTTCTTGAACGTTTTTGACCGTATCTCGTGCCTACCACGTCCTAGAGAGACGAAACAACTTGCAAATGATGCAGCACGCCAAGAGCTTTCCAATGGTGCCAAACTCGAGGCAATAGGATGGCCCTGTAAATGGCATTTGACTGCGGTCACAAATGGTGCAAGAGAGGCTGGGGCTCGCCCCCTTGGTCTGTTCTTCATCAGTATCGCTTCTCGGCCTTTTGGCTAAGATCAAGTGTAGAGCTCTGGTCTCTCCTTGGTCGGGTCTACAGCTATAGGGCCCAACCACACAGGACCGGTCGTCTTGAGGTGCTTGAGCTTTGGCTGATGACCAACCCAGAAGGAAGGACCTTCCTACGGAGGGTCCTGGAGGGGCGATCCGTATGTCTTGCATTTTATGGTGTCTTGCACGCTTTCTGTCCCTCTTTTTCTTGATCTGCTCCTTCCGTTCGGGTCTTTCATAGATGGATATCTGTGAAAGACAAAATGGGCCCACTGTTTACCAGGGGTTCCATCAATGAAAGACCCAGTATCTGTTCTTATCAGCTTGATATCTGATATGCTGGCCATTGGTCAGCCTTCTTATCAACCTTATTTTTAGGGCTAGGCAGTCGGAAAGAGGTTCACCTCCCCACTGCCAAGGGGTTGCTCTGCTATTGCAGTACAGGCAGACTTGCAGCCCCACCTCCAAAATGAAATAAAAAATGGGCATTGCCCAAGCTGCAAGCTGCTGGCTGCTGGCTAGAGAAATAGCCATAGCAATAGCAATAGCTAGCAACAGCAACAGCAACAGCAGCACCCAAATGAGCGAGCAACCTGTTAGACGGTATCTTTCTTGAACGTTTTTGACCGTATCTCGTGCCTACCACGTCCTAGAGAGACGAAACAACTTGCAAATGATGCAGCACGCCAAGAGCTTTCCAATGGTGCCAAACTCGAGGCAATAGGATGGCCCTGTAAATGGCATTTGACTGCGGTCACAAATGGTGCAAGAGAGGCTGGGGCTCGCCCCCTTGGTCTGTTCTTCATCAGTATCGCTTCTCGGCCTTTTGGCTAAGATCAAGTGTAGAGCTCTGGTCTCTCCTTGGTCGGGTCTACAGCTATAGGGCCCAACCACACAGGACCGGTCGTCTTGAGGTGCTTGAGCTTTGGCTGATGACCAACCCAGAAGGAAGGACCTTCCTACGGAGGGTCCTGGAGGGGCGATCCGTATGTCTTGCATTTTATGGTGTCTTGCACGCTTTCTGTCCCTCTTTTTCTTGATCTGCTCCTTCCGTTCGGGTCTTTCATAGATGGATATCTGTGAAAGACAAAATGGGCCCACTGTTTACCAGGGGTTCCATCAATGAAAGACCCAGTTGGTAGATCTTCAGCTTGTAGTCCCATATCATCAGAAATCTGGTCAAAATAGGTGATATGGGGTCGATCAACAGAGTAAAAGCCATGACTTGGTCTCCATAGAATCACAGTCTTTAAACACGCCAATTTTGTACTAATAAAAGTTTCATAAAAATGTGATAAATATTTCTTTTTACATTTAGCTTTTGACACAGATAGAGCAACTTTTGTATACATTATCTTTATTTACCCTTTCGTTTGCGCACGTCTTCCCTGTGACACTTTTTGTTACTTGAATACATTCAACAGACATTTCCAAGAAAACTTTGATAGAGTATCATACGAATATGTTGAGTATATAGTCTTCATATATGGAATATATTTTACAGTCTGTTTAAAAGCAAAAAAAAACAGAAATAAGCAACGATGCAAAGACAAAACATGTTGAAAGCTCTGGTGCATCTTTCTCTTCTTTACTTTCTTCAAAAGGTAAATTAAATTCTCCATTTGTGTTCCCAAAGCCAAGACTTCTACTACTACTACTACTACTACTACTACTACTACTACTATTACTACTAGTACTGCTACTACTGCTATTACTACTACTACTGCTACTACTGCTATTACTACTATTTCTTCTACTACTACTACTACTACTTCTACTACTACTACTACTGCTGCTGCTACTACTACTAATACTACTTCTACTACTACTACTACTACTACTACTACTACTATTGCAGGGTAAGTAACTGATCTTCCATTGATACAAAATAACATCTAATTTTTTGTTTTTGCATTGCTAATGTCATTTGTAGAACTACTAGCGCTGCTACCAACACAGTCACATATCGATATATGATGCTTTCCTCCACAGCTGAAACATCCACGATTTTTGCATCCTGATACTCGATGTTTTGTTGCAGTACAATTAAAACAGAGTCATATGATACTAGGTATCCGTCTGCGTTCATTAAAGTCTGTTATCTTTACACAATCACTCAATCGATGATTATCTTTCTTACAGTGGATGCAACTTTTTGTGACTAACAGTTTCTGGTTAGTGCTGAGTACCTTGTTCGGTTTTCTAGAAACAGTTTTTTCATTTGGTTGATTTTTTTCCGTTCATTTATGTAAAGCCTCAACAAGATGTGAAAAATTTTTCTCCTTCCGATTACCATCCAATCGTAAAAAGAACTGATTGAATTCCTAATTAGAGGTCGAATGTAAATATCACATAATCATAATGTTTCTTGATTTTCTCATTGGCTTAAATACACGAATACATGTAAAAAGGTTCTCGTGGAGCACGTGTACACAGACAGGTTGACCCTCAGCTATGGCAGACCGCTACATTATGGCTTGAATGTATGCATTAATTATCTCACTTGACTTTCCATTCTAGGTAGTAAAAATGTGTTTTATTCCTTCAAAATTCGTTCAGATTATATTTTCTCTTGTCTTATTTTCTAGGTCTGAATACACTATTTACTACTAAATATTTTATTATGATTTTGTGTTGAATAAAACCATTGCTCTGGTTATCTACTTTTCATTCATACAACACTTTCCATCAGGTTTCTTTCATTGCCTGCTTTAATTAGAAGCTCTTCCTTCGTTTTTTTACTTGCCCACCCTATTGACAATATATTCCGCAAGAACCACATCTATGCTGCTTTGATTCTCTTTTCAATTCCTTCACCTACGACACATGACTTACTACCTTATTTGAAGACCGACAACACAGAACATTCTAGTATCCTTAGTCTTTTTGGTATGGCAATTTTTAAATTACACATGATTGTTTTTATTTTTGAAAACGTGTCTCTGGCCATTGCAATGCTTCGTTTGTTCTCCCTGTCGTGCCTACCATCTCCTGAAATAAATTCTTCCAGAAAATTAAACTGATTCACTTGTTTTAATTTTGTGTTGAAAACCTAGATGTTACATATTGGGATATCCTTCACTTTTCTTACTATCAGACACTTCATTTTTTATGCTCGTACATAATCCTTTTCCCCACGTTCTGAAACGTCGATGAAGCAGCCCCAAGGATAAGAAGATAAGATATTTTTGGAACGTGGAAACAAAGGTTATGTATGAGCATAAAATGTCAAAAATATTGCATTTTTAGCTATTGCTGAATGCATCATGCATCAGGTAACATGTCCAATTTAATTCTAAAAGTCCATGAAATATCTAATGTTTATGTGACTTCTGTCACCAGATGTTTTTCGTTTTTCGAATCGTGTAGGCAATTGCAAAGAGGTTACTTGGCTTTTAATGTGTCTGGAGGATGAGAGAATAATGACCAGGCGAAATATCAATTTGGACTGAGTAACGATGCAAAACATTCCAGAAATCGAAATTCGAAACTGAAAGCCAAAAAATGTCGATACGTTACTAGCAATCTTGTTTCTAATCCGTCATCTGAGTTTTTCATTCGCAGTTAGTTTTGTAGGAATGGTTTTTGTTTGGGTGTTTTGGTAAGGAGGCAATCTTGAAGGAAGTAATCCACAGTCATTAGAAAAAACATCCCAGAACATCCCAGGGCATACTGCAGAATTATCTACGTTTATGAGGTAATAAACATTGATATATGGAGTTTTGGGAACTCCACTCCAAGCAAACACAATCTGAATATTCATTTTATTTTCTTCATATATAGAATATTCATTTATTTCAAGTGTTCACGTTTTCTATTATTTCAATGCAAAAATAGTTTTTCATAAAGCTATTTTTGCTAGAGGGTAACAAAGCAGTAATGAAATAGAGAGTATAATTTAACACTGAATTTAACACAATTTAACTACTTTACCAAACAAACCTTTAGCATAGTTTCTTATTAATTCAATTTCTGATTGACCAATATCTTGGGTGGGAGGACGTATTTAAGAGGACAGTGTTAGAAACTAAGTGTTAGCATGTTAAAGTTTTCAAGCTTAGATTTGGAATTTGAATTAGACGTTGGCATTTCACAGATTTTCCAGAATCTGATATAATATGAAATTTATAAAATAATTCAAAAGAAATACATCTTGTTTTCATATTAAAGATACTTCAATATTGTTACGAACAGCGCACAAGAAAACCCCTTCAAAGTTCTATTATTTGTGACAAGAGATCGTCTTACCAATAGACAAAAGAATTTGACGTCATCAGACTTCCATCAGCACAGCACGAACTGCACAAGGGAACATTATGACTGCCAAATATGGTTATTGTACGAGGAATTGTTTCAATGATCATACCTTCACTATATTTAGCCGTACAGTAAAGTTAGCGATTTGTTTACCATATTTAGAGTTAAATTTAATGCATTTGAAGTTTGAATTAGCTTACCAATTTAAGAAGTAATTCCATAAAAGGGCATTAGATAGAAATTCAGTAAAGA
>RDPX01000128.1:2109166-2119956 GCA_003991215.1 Morbakka virulenta
TTTCAAAATGAAATTAGGAGATCAAGAGAAGTCTTGGGCACCCCATATTGTTTGTGAAACATGTATAGCAAATCTAGGAGCTGGTCACTCGGTAAACAAAAGGGACTTGCTTTTAGAATACCTATAAATGGAGAAAGCCTGAGAACCACATAAATGACTGTTTTTGCATTGTTAAAACAAAAGGATTTAATGGCAAAAACAAAGCTAACATTGTGTACCCAAGTTCAAAATCAGCCATAAGACAAGTGCTGTATTGTACCAATATCCCTACACTTGTTTTCACAAATGTCCTGGATTTTTGCATGGTAGACAATACTACGTTTCGAGAGATACTTCTCCCATCGTCAGCCTGACGATGGGAGAAGTATCTCTCGAAACGTAGCTCGGAAAAAGCTTACGACTCGTAACATGATAAAGCTCTTACATCTATGGCTTCCTCTAAGTCCATAAAGTTCAGAATTTTCAAGATTATTAGGGAAACAATAGAATGGATAATCTGTGACAAAGCCATATGAACAATACGATGGTCACTTCTGAAAACATGAAAACTGCCAACTATAACCATGCTCTATAGTGCAGTGCGTATTATTATTTAATGACCAACGCAATATTCACAAAACACCTTTCCTTTTTTTCACAAGAAGAGCAATATTAGACGTATTACTGCATAGAGCAAAGAAATAACTTCAGTACCTTCAGTGACAAGATAAGCATCTAGGGTTCGATTCTGTAAAGTATAGTTAAGCATTCTTTGCAAAAACGTACGTTACGCTGCACTTAGCCACCTACAAAATATATCAAGCAAATCTGGGGATAATAATGCAGAGTAATTATTTTGAGACCTCTTACCCTATCCAAGGCGGAATTTTTCGTCCTTGAAAATAAAAGTGAGTATGTTTGTTTCTTTGTCTGTCTGCTTGAATAAATTTATGAGAAAAATACTTAACAAAGGAAGCTGAAATTTGGAGTGTGAGTCTATCTTTGTCCGGGGGAGGATCTGACATATAAAAGGCTGACTTTGGAGGTCATCCTCCGGTAGGGAGCGGCCAATCCCATTTTCAAAGTGAAGGAGGCCTCCAATAAAAAATGTTAAATAAAAAAAATGTTAAGCACCCCTGAAAACCCATAATTTACTATAAAGTAATCTCCTTAACCGTACGAATCCTCGGTAGTATAGTGATAAGTATCCCCGCCTGTCATCGTGAAAGACCGGGGTTTTATTCCCAGACGGGGAAGAATTTTCTTTTGTTCTTCTTTTAATCTTCTTTTTTTGTTGCCAATGTATTGGCATAGCATTTTATTTAGCAATTTATTTTATATTTAGGTAGGAGTGGCTGAAGCCATATTGAGAAAAGTTGTATTGTTTTCTTATCTGATACCCATTATTTCTGGGGACGAAAGCTTGCCAAGGAAGAGGTTATGGAAAAGTACTCAACACAGCTCAAGTTCAGGTGTTACGTTGATTGTTTCTTTCGATACAATTATACAGTTCCTTCGATGAAGAGTTATGCAAGTCCAAATGAGTGTTCTGTCAGGAAAACAAAGTATAACAAAGCTTTGCTTAATCCTTCGTAGCAAGAGAGTAGACCAAACTTTATCTGTATCAATGTTCTAGCCTCGTTTTAACATAAAAAAACAAGACAGTGAAAAGGAATTAACAGGAACACAATGCCTTTATGTTTGAGGGTAGGCTGCAAATTCAAGGGTGCTGAAATCGAGATGCTCTAATTTTTTCAGAAAAATTTAATGGTAGTTTATTTTATTTTAAGGAAAGAGTCCTGAATTTTATGGTCATATTGAGCAGTGTGGTCATTTTCCTCTACTAAGGCAAGACAATTGAATTTTGTTGTATTAATTAGAATATGGTTCCTTTTGCTTGTTACAACACCTTCAAAAATTTTCCCACTTTTTAATGGAGAGATATATAGTTTTGGAGGATAGCAGCAGGCATCAAACAAAATCTGTTGGATGTACATAAAGAGGTCTTTAAGTCAAAATCATGGCTGATTTTAGCTATCTTTTACTGATTTAGGGTTGCTTAAGAACAAAAGTTATGTTCATCTTAATGACTGCAAGAATTTAACCTTCCTACAAATGACAGGAATCTATTCTAATTTTTAAACAACAAACCCATATAAAAATTTTTGCACTTAGGAAGACAAATTTATTGCTTGATGTTATGTGGGAGGACTGTTCGCTGTACTGCTTTGTTGATAAAGTCCTGTTAAAGTACTACTGCTTCAATAAGTATCAAAGCTCAGCTTTAAAGCTACACAGTGGTAAAATTTACATTTAGTACAAATTTCTCATGGAGTGGACGTGATACATGCATACATTCATACATACATACATTCATACATACATACATAAATACATAAATACATAAATACATAAANAATGACTGCAAGAATTTAACCTCCCTACAAATGACAGGAATCTATTCTAATTTTTAAACAACAAACCCATATAAAAATTTTTGCACTTAGGAAGACAAATTTATTGCTTGATGTTATGTGGGAGGACTGTTCGCTGTACTGCTTTGTTGATAAAGTCCTGTTAAAGTACTACTGCTTCAATAAGTATCAAAGCTCAGCTTTAAAGCTACACAGTGGTAAAATTTACATTTAGTACAAATTTCTCATGGAGTGGACGTGATACATGCATACATTCATACATACATACATTCATACATACATACATAAATACATAAATACATAAATACATAAATACATAATACATGGTACTATAGAAGGATAGATGAATTTGTGCATAGATAGATAGATAAATAAATAGATAGATAGACAGGTAGATAGATAGATAGATAGATAGATAGATAGATAGATAGATGGATAGATAGATAGATAGATACAGGATGGATGGATGGATATATGAATAGATAGATGGATGGATAGATAGATACATAGATAGATAGATAGATAGATAGATAGCTGGATAGATATATAGATAGATGGATAGATAGATAGATACATACATACATACATATATACATAAACACATAATGTATAGTACTATAGAAGGATAGATGGATTTGTGCATAGATAGATAGATAGATAGATAGATAGATAGATGGATAGATAATTAGATAGATAGAAAGATAGATAGATTGATAGATAGATAGATGGATAGATAGATAGATAGATAGATGGATAGATAAATAGATAGGTAGATGGATAGATAGAAGATAGATAGAAGATAGATAGATAGATACATACATACATACATACATACATACATACATACATACATACATACATAGGTAGGTAGGTAGATAGATAGACAGAAAAGGAAGGTAGATGAATAGATGAAATGAAAATGGACTTATGCTTTTCGCCCGGGTAATTATATTTAAAAAAATGGCTCTTTCATCACACATACATCCTTGATTAAAAAGATTAAAAGCCTCTTGGACCCTAAGTGCCTTAGGAGCATTTTTAGTGTCTACAAATTTCATCCCTGACTTAGATTTCAAATTTTAAAGTGATATAAACAGGTCTAAACAAAGAAAATTTTAGGCATCAAAATACTAATTTATTTGTAAACAGAAACTAATTGTATCATTTGCGCATAAATGAAACCCCCTTTTCCTCCTTGGTACTTAACAAGAACTTTCTTAATGTTGTTGTCGAGTGAAAAATAGATGCACCTTGCAAAATAAACATCACAGAGAGAATACCGTGCTGGAATTATTTTTAATCTTGCGACAACCATTGCGAGGCTGCAGTGTAGATCTCATTAATTTCAGCTGTCATACGAGGCATTGAGAAATTTTGTATCGGCTTTTGAATTCAGCAAAGGAAAACAATCGTTGTGTTGTTGTGAGGAGGTCAGCTTGAGTTTGTTACGTTTGTATAAGATATCAGAATTCACCGTTGCTTATGGACAAAAATTATGTGTAATACATATTGTAATATATATTCATGAATTCTGCGCAGCTTTGCCAACTTCACAAAGCAACATCCAAGGATAATAGAGAGCTATACCAGCATCATATGTGTTAGATCTAAACGATTGAGAAAGCTCTCAGGATCTTGATGTACCGACACTGTTAAATATATGCATCTAATATATGGCTCATATCCAAAAAAGGAATATACCATTCTGATTTCAATAGCAGAAAGAAAATGAAGGGTATTTAAACAAGAAAATTCAAAGAAAATTGACATAATTTTAAAAAGAACTCAGAATTTTGCTTAGAAGAGAGCACCAATGGAGTGAAGGATGACAGCATGGATTTTTACTAAAGGTATGTTCTGAACTTTCTTTGAAAAATTTATTATTGTCTTTTGTGTATTAGGGTAAGTTATCGGGGAAAAAAGTTAGCTGAAATGAACCAACGTCTTTAGGGGGAGGGGATGACTAAACGTTATTCAGTCTAATGTGCTTTTGCCAGCTTATCGTGCCTCCAATATCTTGCTTGCTTCAACTACTGCAAAATTTTCTTAGATTATTAAAATCTAAACTCTAGCCTTGGTGCTTTCGAGCACTGTGTAAAAGAATGTTGTTATTAGAATTGCTAAAAAGTTCTTCCCACATAATTTCTTGATCTTTATGATGAATAAAAGTTACCTGAGGAATTCAAAATTGTTCATCGACAATTTTGATTGTGTTGTCGAAACAAATATTTAAACTTGGGTGGATAATTGATTTCTTGAAAATTGGGTAAGACTTATTAATACCTTATATGATATTTTACTTATTGGACCCCCATCTACACTAAAACAGGAAATTTTGTGGGGAAGATAATTTCTGTGAATTTTTTGGAAGTATAGTTTGGTAAAATTTAAGTCACTTCGAAACTTTTAATAGATTCACGTGGTAAGAATGAATTTCAAAATATTTTTTTATAAAATATACCTTACTTTATATGGTTTCCACTTTATTTCATCAGCAATTTTAACATTTTCTGTCGACTGTCAAAAAAGTAATTCTCTCACTCCAACAACTAGATCGCTCTGAAAAACTCCTAGATTTTTGCAAAACAGAGAAAGTTTTATAGCAGAAATATAACTTCTACCACTTAGTCATTTTACTAAGATAACTTCATTTTTCATAAATTCATTGAAGACTGTTCAGTAATACAAGAGGATTAAAAAGAATTATATAAAACATTGGGAATTACAGTAATGTAAAGGACAAAGTTTCGGATTAAGTTACTTGACTAAATACTCCATGAAAAGTTATGATAAACAAGTCAAAAAAGTTATTATTAATGGTATTATATTCAGTTAAATTTATAAGCGTAGAGGGATTTTGTTAATGGGAATAATCTTAGGTTTTTGGGAAAAAACCCTAAACGTAATCAGAAAAACACATTGATTTATATCATCAGCTGGTGAAATAATATATCAAAATACCTTACCAAGTGTTCTTGAAGTATCGCTTGCCTGAAAGCAGGGGTAGTAAAGCAGTAAGACAAAGGAATGCAGCCATAATATTAATGATTTCCAAAACATAACGATGGAATAATATTGGTGTCACACTGACCTGAAACAGTACAGTTATCTTTCATTGTCTTAATCTTTTCATTGACTAAAACTGAATTGAGCTTTATGCTGGTACCATCGATAAGAATGCGATGTGCTTCCGATAACATTAAGAAGGCAAAGTGAACAGAAATCAAAGTTACACGCCTCACTGCAACAACAGAACTTTTTTACACAGAAGAGTAAATCTTAAGTTATATTTTGATTTAAGTAAAGACGGACAGAAAGATCTATTATCATTCTTATTAAATCTTTGGCAGCTGTTTTAATCGTATCTTGAATCAGCCATGTTTGCTCATTCCTCGATAAAAATGCAAAAAATATTTTTAATAAAATACTAAGTGAGATGAATGTAGTTTAGTTTTCAGGATATTTTAGAAAATTTATATTTAAAAGAAGTTGCTATTAATAGATTTTAATATTTACATACAGGCAAGATTATTGTCAAATACAATGAAATTATTTAATAAAAATAAGTGTTTGAGCGCCTTTAGTTTTATTTATTAATTATAAAATGGTAGAAAATAGTCTATTATCACTAATAATAATAATAACTAATAATAGCTAATATTACTATTACAATAGAACAATATATTGCAAATTAAAAGTAATTTCAAAAGTGGTTTTTCGTACATCCATCATTATCTAATTAGTGGACAAGACACTTTATCCAAAGAAGTTTTCAAAAAAGGAGTGTAAAATCTTTTTTTCTCTAATACTTTATTTTGATTTGTATAACTATTATTATTTCTATTAGAACGGATAGTACTTTCAGGTTTAACATTATAGGTCGAAGTACATCTACTTTGAACTGTTCATATTTCTAGTCTGATTGAATATTTCTATTCATATTTCTAGTCTGATTGAATATTTCTATTCATATTTCTAGTCTGATTGAATATTTCTATTTTCTAACAAAACTGTTTNCAAAAGTGGTTTTTCGTACATCCATCATTATCTAATTAGTGGACAAGACACTTTATCCAAAGAAGTTTTCAAAAAAGGAGTGTAAAATCTTTTTTTCTCTAATACTTTATTTTGATTTGTATAACTATTATTATTTCTATTAGAACGGATAGTACTTTCAGGTTTAACATTATAGGTCGAAGTACATCTACTTTGAACTGTTCATATTTCTAGTCTGATTGAATATTTCTATTCATATTTCTAGTCTGATTGAATATTTCTATTCATATTTCTAGTCTGATTGAATATTTCTATTTTCTAACAAAACTGTTTCCGAATCAAGCAAAGTTTTTTTAATAATTAGGCTAAATTGCATTAATTAGTTCACTTGTTTTCATTGTACCTATACTACACAGATCAAATAAATGGAGTAAGTTGCAAAACTTAAACAAGGCAAAAACTGAATTTTTAGCATCCTTTTGAATATCATCTAACCATGGAAGTGGTTTTATTAATAATCTTACTAGTAAAAGTAAACCTGGATCATTACCGATTCCTACCAAAACTGTTTTGACATGAAACGAAAATGAATGCTATAAATTAAAATTCAATAAATCCATAGCATTTAATAGGAAATTCCCTTTTCCTCTTATCTACAGAACTTTGACTTAGCATAATAATAATATTCCTTTATGCACTCAATATTAAGATCACATTCAGTAGTCTTCGGAGATTTTACCGTACCTTTTCTGGTTAATCCAAAGCTGCTTATCAAAATGAACTAAAAAGAGGTCCTAAGATTTATGATCTGCAATTGACAAGAAACTTCAGACTGACAAATCCACTTACCAATGGAATGATCTTTGTTTTCTGATTGTTTGCTTTGGTTTCTCTCAGTGGTCTCTTTCTGCAAACTGATTTCTGCAATAAAATTCTTAAAGAATTGTAGAATAACTCGAATAATGGGAATATATCTATATTTATTTGGAGAAGAATAATCCATGTTTTTTGCTTAGGAATCCTTCTAAAATAAAAAGTTAATGAAACACACTACAACCATGCTTTCCTACATCTAGAAAAACACTTCCCTTACTTAATGCAAAGTCGAAAATCCTTGTTAAAATAAAACTCCAATATTCAAGGTTTTTTCCTGGATAAAGATATTATAAGATATTATTAAAAATATACAGGGAATTTGTTCTAATTGAAGTTGATCAGAATACCTAGACCGCCAGCTAGGAAATTACAATTTTTTCTTCTTTTCATTACGTACAAAGCAAGTATATTTATTCGAGTAGAACAGAAAATGTTTTTACAGGCCATGTATGCTTAAAACGTTTGATGTACTATAACAAAAATTAAAATTAATATCCAGAGCTGAAAAATCCTCCAAATGTCATGGTTCTTTGTCTTTTTAGGAAGTTTAATTGTTGCATTTCGGGTTCATTCCTGGTTTCTGCTTTTTCTGGGATTGCCTTGGAATACGATATATCGTTTGTACTGATGCTTCTTTTTGACGAAAACCTTGACCTGAGTTTTGTTAATTTCTCTTTTAGGTTCTGTTTTTCCCCTTTATCATTAACACAAAAAGGATTCTCATTATTACTTGCCTTTGAGCCTTCAGGCTTTTCCATTCTTTGATAAGTTGTCATAGTGGCAAGGAAGATGTACTATCCAAGTCGATCTAATATAATTTAGATTCAACTGTTTTATCAGCTTAGCATATTGGCTAAACCTGTACTGTGTTTACAGTAAAAAGACCTACTGATAGACGCACAGTCCATCCAGTTATTATTAGCCTGCAGATATCTTATGCAGACTTTTCATTCTGAGGTTGAAAACCCAGATTAATACTTTTAAAATACTGTAGGATTGAGAGCAGCTTGGTGACACTAATCCTACTCAATGCTATGACACCGAGCTGAAAGGGATACTTTGTTTTTACTATACCTGAATTCTAAAGGTATTGTTTCTTCAGGTCTAGTGCTGATCTTGTTGTTATACTTAACTTAGTAACAATGTTAAAATGGTGATTTGCATCTTGAGGATAGAAATTTTGTGCATAGTTTTGAATTCTTTTAATTTCATATGAATATTGGATTGTTTTACAAAGCTCCACACAGAAATGGAATTCTCTAAAGTGAATTAAACATTTTATTCTTTTTCAAAGAATATATTATTCCCTGGTTACAATCTTAGTTACTACAAAGATATGTAGAACTGGCAATTTACTTACAATATTATTTGTTATCAAAAAGAAGACAGGCACAACAAACAGCACTATGATTTAAAAAGGGGGAATTACTCATAATTCAAATACCGACTTTAATGACAAGGTGACCTTAAATTCACTTCAGAGAGTCCCTCATGACAGGCAAGAATGTAAAAACATGGGAACACCACACTGATTAAAATACAACAATCCAGTAAACATTAGTATTTTACACACCTATACTTAAAAAGCAAATGAAATACTACAGGGTAGCCACAAATTCCCTAATCGTTGTTCATAACTGATGTTCACATTATGCAATCCCTTTTCTTTAATATTTGCACGATGATCATAATATTTATAGCAATTATGTAAGGTATTTTTATCTTTGTTTTGTTTTTGTTTTTGTAACGCATTTCAGCACTCACTTGGAGACGCATTCGTTTGTGTGCTGAGAATGGCGGTAAACACGCAGAAAAATTGGACTCATGATAGTGTGATTCAGCGTCACTTTATTGATTGATCATTGGATATCATAATTGTTTGTTCCATTAAAATTTATTGATCAGCGATGAACCCTTCTTTTCTTCTACATGTCTCATATACAATTTTGTAAATTTATGCATTGGTTTCCGTAGATACATGCATAAAAGCGGAGTCACCAAGGACTTTGTGGCCACCCTGTATATGAGCTGTTCTCCCTTTCTGATAACATGATATCGACCTAATTTGCCTCAACGATTACAAAATACATCACTCAAACAAAAGATCAAAATATCATAAACTACTCCCTGATTATCAAATAAGCATTATTTTTTCGCTTAAAAATGACATCAAATCCTTAGTTGATTGTTATGGCATCTAATTATCCAAGAAAAAGTGAGAAAAATTTTCGAAGCTTGAGCCCATAAACCCTAGTAATTTACTTGCAGACTCCCAACCTGATCCATTAATAAGAATGTCATCATTTAACCCCTTACAGATTTATTAGTCTCGTGTTTTCTTCTTTTGATGTTCATCTTGAATAGGCATCCATTGTTGATATTGTTACCTGTAGAGTTTCAATGATTCTACATTCTCTATCCATATTTACTTTGATCATCTTGAAAATATCACTTTATTATTAACTAAGTTTCACTTCAAGTCATTTTTAATTCTCTTACTCTTATCAGTTTTAGAGTAAAGACACTATCCTCTATGCGCAATAAAAAAGTTATAAGCTAAAGAGGTTACTTTCATCAAAGACCCCAAGTTTGATCCCGTCATTTTTTAATCATCTTTAGAAATATATAATCTGTGCAAAACTGTAAAGTTTAGGCTGTTCTATCACTGGTTTTCAGTGCCAACATCGCCTTCCAATTTATACATAAGAAAGGCATCCAATAGGTTCTCAGCTCTATATTGCAAGGTGTTGAGTACTACTCAAAGATAATTTACCTTACTCAAAACTTAGTGAAAAGAAAGCTAAATATAATCTAAGATAACCTAAAGTTAATTTTAAAAAAAGGCTACTATTATTATTTTTAGAATTTAATGAGTTTATTTTTGGAACTCAAAAACTAAACTCATTCAATTCTACGTCACTTTCAAGAACAATAGACGAAAGGAACAGGAAGGTTCATTCTTATTACTATTACTGATTCTCGTACTGTTTGGGTACACAGTCTAGAGATTGCATGTCTAAACTCAGAACCTTGAGTCAATAATTCTCCAAGAAAACAGGATTTTTAATAAGTTGTGAACTTTCAGTGACAGTACAACCTTTTTGATTAGACAAGTCTCAAGTCTCTATAACAATTACATATTGGTATGAGTACATCTTTAGTGTATACAACGGAAATGCCATCATGCTCTCATTCTCTCTCTCTCTCTCTCTCTCTCTCTCTCTCTCTCTCTCTACCTCTCTCTCTCTCTCTCTCTCTCTCTCTCTCTCTCTCTATCTCTGTGTCTCTCTCTCCTTCTCTCTCTTTTTCTCTCTCTAGGTGCCATATCCATTTCAGACTTTGACGATCATGGTTTTCCACTGATTCCTATCTCTCATCATATGTAGCAGATCTCCAGCTTTTACCTTGTCCTGCTCAGTTGCTGATATACACTTTTTAATATGGCACTTGAGTCTTCCCAAGTGTGTTAATCTTTGTCTTTCTCTGCTTCTTTTGTCTTCTAAA
>RDPX01000129.1:10897-23440 GCA_003991215.1 Morbakka virulenta
CCTTATTAGGAACAACTAGGATTCTTAGAAATGTTTTAGAAATGTAAGGAGAAGGAAACCTCTTGGCCTTTGGCTGCTAGTTGTGGCTAGCCCAAGAGGAATAAAGCGGCATTAAGAACAGCCTGTGCAAATGCTACAAACTAAGATAATACTACTACTACTACTACTACTACTACTACTACTACTACTACTACTACTACTACTACTACTACTACTACTACTACTACTACTACTAATAATAATAATAATAATAATAATAATAATAATAATAATAATATTATTATTATTATTATTATTATTATTATTATTATTATTATATTAGGGTGCTCACCTTTTCCTAGTTAATTTACGTTACTGTTGTGAGTATAAAAAGCATTGAGATTTTAAGTGTACTAAGCCATGTGTGGTTTGATGAGGAAATGGGTTTATGGATCCTGGTTTAGGGTGTGTTTGTCATATTCATGCCATATTCGTATGTCATATTCTAATATCTTACGTTTTTCGCTGAAGCTGTATTGTCAAGCGTATGAAATTTATTGTCGTGGAAAGCCAAAATCAAAATACGATGGATTTTAAATAAAACAAATGTTTATGGCAAATTGAGAAAATGTCATACTCAAAAAAGCTTCATCTGCACTCAAATGTATTTGGTGATGGTTTGTGAGATTGTTCATGCCTTTTTTTTGCAAGACGATTTAGGCAAGATTTTGAAACATGAAATTACTTGTACCAACAGTATCCAACTGCATAGCTAGAAACCACGTTAGTGAGTCAGGTGTTACAAGCTTTGTTTCTTCATAGTGTTATTTTTATTTACTCATTTTACGCCTCCCCCAACTGCTGACTTTTTTTACCTTCAGTTTGAAAGTGGTCTAGACTTGGGACGGCTGCTGGTAAAGTGCTTAGCAGAAAGTAATAAAGATGTAACAGATGAATATATTGGTAAGTTTTTTTAAATGGGCGCTTCTCCAGTTTTCCTAAGCAGGCCATTCTCTGAGCTTTTGTTGAAGCTTTTATTCTGCAGGATTACTTCTTGGAGTAGATTATTTATTTTCAATTGATGCCCATCTGCAAGTGACAGTCACTGGAGGATATTTGCAGCTGGCATACACAACATGAAAAGGCTTCAATAAGAATTGAGAAAAAGAATATGAATGTGAAGTAACCCAATGTCTTAAACTTGACAAAGTATGCATATTTTTGACATCGTTATCATAACTTGGTTTTTTTCTAGACATACATTTGAAGTTGCATGGTAATAGATAGTTGTTTTAAGGTCACGAAAATAACTCGAGCTACACGAGAAAGCATGGGCCTAAGTTTACATTTGCTAGCTGTGCATCGATATCAGTTGTATGACGTCCACAAAAGCTAGCATGAAAATGAGGCAAGCAACATTGGTTCAAATTGATTTAATAGCGAACCTCGCCTGAAGGTTTCGTCAGCACCCCGTTTGAACGCACCATTGTGTGTCAGTCTTCTTGAATGACTTGGACTGTAATTATTGTTCCTTAAATAGAGGATTTACCGTACCTTCTTGTAGGTGCGCTGCCTTTCAATAATTATTTACACAAATTATTTTTTACTTATTTTAGATAAACTAGTGGAAATTCTGAAGAGAACTAAATCGAATAGCTCTTCAAGAGATGACTATATAAAAGAGGCATTATCGTAAGTAACAATTTAATCGATCAGTTAATGTCTTATAATCATTTAATTAAACGAGTCACTCAGTTGACCAGTAATGGTAACATACCATTGCGTTGTAGTGGTCAAATGATTTATCATCAGGCGGAGGCGTATATTTTCGTTTTTCTATTGCGGCATGCTCTGATTATTTGAATATTATTGTTCTGCGTTAA
The DNA here is from genome assembly GCA_003991215.1 of Morbakka virulenta. Lineage (NCBI taxonomy): Eukaryota > Metazoa > Cnidaria > Cubozoa > Carybdeida > Carukiidae > Morbakka > Morbakka virulenta. The sequence goes on from RDPX01000129.1 coordinate 12,760, forward strand.
ACTCTGATCAATGTTTCTCTACCCTCACACTTCTTTACGTCATCATTACGGCAGGCAACCTCTTCCCGTCCATTTGGTGTCACATAAATATCACTGTAGAAGTAAATTGGTCTTTAAAAGAGTTAAATTCTTTTTTATTTTTTGTTTAACGTAATACCAGGTTTTGAACTGACTGCCCGATGTTTTAGATTTTGATGAGATTGATAAAAGATAAGACAAATAGTGTGAGCCACTTTAGGATCAAGGGTGATTAAAATTAAAAACTCATGCCAGTGATTGTTGCTGTGAATCTTTCCCCTTCCAGTTTGCGCTTAAAATAAAAAAAAGGAAGCAGGTTTCATGTACGTCAGACCCTCAGATGATCTGGTACTTGGTTAGGTTACCCCGTCTTTATCCCCATTTTGACCGAAACACCCCGGTGATACTCTTTAGCGAAGGAGGAATTGAATTTTAGTAAGTGTCAGGTCAGAACGATTTTTGACGAGTGTTTGGTTCAAAGTTATTTAAATACCGAGAAAATTATCGCGGAAATCAATTACAGCGTATAAAAATTTCAGCTTTTATGGTATTTGCTCTTGTTATGGTTATTTGCTCAGGCAGTATTCAAACGTAAATGCATAGATTCAGTGTTGATGATGTAATTGGGGCTACAGACCCTAGCATTCTCTTTCTTTGGCTGATCCGTGTTTTAGTCTTTTTCTCTCGCAATTTGGCTGGCCTTATATCACTGACTTTATATCACTGGCCCCACACTTTGAAACATGGACAAACCCAATTCTTGTACTTACCTAGTACCTTTCTAACGAAGAATCGGGGTTACGCTTTATGTTGCCTTGTTCATTTTTGAATAACTAACCACAGTGTAGCATAGTTGTAGACCTGCTGTGTATCCTTTTCCTTTATCTTTTTAACTTCTCTACTCTTATGTTTTCAATGTTGTACTTCCTATGATTCCAAATTTCATTTTTCCAAGGGTTCTTTTTCACTTCGAACAAGGTGTTACTCCCTTGCAAGCGATTTTCGAGGTTTAAAATGAAATGAATGCTTGGTTTTGAAAATAGGCAAGTCATGTTACTGTGGTTTGGTAATTCATATTGCTTATATTGTCAGTTGTACGACGGCACAAACAAAGCCATTCTGTTCCTTTAATGTTACCCTTTAATTTTAGTTGCTGTTTCTCACTATTGACCTGTGGTGCTCTTGTTTTCACTAGATGGTCCAGCAAAAATAATTTGTATGGCAATTCAAAATTACACCTTGGAGCTGCTTTGAAATTCTGGGAAGGTAAAGTATTGACAATGAGCAGGAAAATACTGATTGTAACAAAATATTTAGTAGTTATACAGTACAATTATTGTATTAATCTATTTGTCAAACGATTCTTTGTGAAGAACTAAAATACCACAGTTAAAATCACATTTCCTTTTCGAAAGGTTTTTAGCTTACTTCCTTCTCGATGAAGTGAGCAGATTGAGACAACACAAGTCATACAGTATTTTGTCAAGTCGGAAGACAAAGGTCAAGGACAGCCACTTGACGTGATTGGATTTTGAAATCAATAAAAATTTACGATTGCACTCTTCTACAATGGAGAGGCAATGAAAACTAAATTACGACAACCACGAATACTGCAAAGTTCAAGGCACACTTTATACTACTTTAAATTGTCAAATGGAAAAATGGTCAGCGCTTTTGCGGTAGTAGATGACGCGCTGTAATTAAATCACAATTGATGGTAATGACCACCAATATAAGAATTCTTGTACTGTCGAAAAAACCGTGACATTACTTTCCAAGCCTGGTGTCGAGCACTCTGGAATCCAAGTAATGCCTTTGATTTTAATTTATTTTTGTTACATTAAAGTTTGTAAATTGATTGGTTTTAGTAAAACGTGGTACCTTGATTAAATGATAATTTTGTATTTACCTCGTGATATATAGCAATGTGTAATATTTTATATATTAACTGAACTGTACCATACGTACTGGTTTGTATAGTAATTTTTCAGTGATGACGCGGTTAATAGCAAAATAATGATTGATGAATATTTGAATTCTTAGTATGCCTTTGGGTAACACCAACGCGATCGTTTATTTGATTTTAACGAAACGTTGAAAGTTATTTGGGATGCTGCTACATAAAGAATGCCTTTACCCGGTAAGAAATAAATCCGTTTAAAAAACAACAAGGAAAGCCAGGTTTGACTGAAGGTAAACATAATTTTCTTTCTTTAATAGGCGTGATGTCACATGACTTAAAGATAAAATAAAAATTAATTCTAAACGTTTTGGTTCTGGTTTGATGGGACCATCTTGGTGGTGAATTTAGCTTTCTTGCTCGCATGAAACGTACACAACTGCAGTAAAAAGTTATGGGTAGAATTTATGTTAACCTTTGTATGAAGAATTGGAGAAGTAATTAATTGTAGCTGCGGTGCCAAGTTAGTAGGTCAAGCTTAACTGTTCGTTTGTGTGTACCTACGTTTGTGTAGCTAAGTACTGAATAGCCAAACTTCATGGACAAAACTGAAAAATTTGGCCCCTTAAAGAACCAGAAATGGACATCAACTTTATTAAGCCGTATTTGTGTCTTTGCACATAATGAGTGATCAAGTGCTAAATATTCACAATGCTTTTGCTTTTTGCTATGGCAAACGACTATGAGAAGCTGGTACCAGAAAAGAACCAACTGTTTGAATTTGTTTTTATTTCAGATAGCCTTGAAGTAAATCTTGCTCATCATGTACTAAATCACGGCTTTCGTACCCTTGTGTGCTTTTTATTGTATTATTAAGCATGTTCATTGAGCAATAGCTATGTTAAGCCACGTTGGCTGGATCAAAAAAGAAAACATGATTGATTGGTCACTTTTAACTGAAGACTACTATTAGTTGTCAGTTAGGTTTAGCAGACAGGGGAACAACTTATTAACTTAGTAACTGATTATATTTGTGGAAAAAAACCCCGCTCCAAGCAAATCCGTAATTTGCATAGGTGGTAAATTTGCTGTTTTTATTTTCGAAGTATATTTCTTTGCACATATAATTCACAAATGGCAGGTAAAATACGCGAAGTTGATTTTTCTGTTCCCTAATACTTGTGCTTAAAGGAAATGGGTGTGACTAAAAGACCCAATGCCAAACAGAATTAAGGTTGACGTGTTTATTTTTTTTCTATTCCTTGTTTTTTCGTCAGTGAGTCTTCAATCCTTGTTAAAAGGAGAAAGTCATACCATAAGAGCTTTTAATAAATAAACTTAGGATCAGTTTTGGACTTTTATTTAATCGTCTATGCCTTCTTGATTTTATTGATGCTATTTTTCTTATTTTGTTTTAGAGAAAAATTATGGTCGAGCTAGAGAGCACTTTATTTACACGTCAGATGGATCACAGTGTGCAACATTTCTTATTGAATACCATGTCATGTGTGGTTTCCCATCAGAAGTTGATATGTTTGTTACTCAAGCAGTGCTGCAGTACGTAAAAGTAGAATTTTTTCACTGAACGAACTATTCTTTGTGATTCTATTGACATTGTTTAATTTCACAATTACCCTTAAAAGTCTTATTTAACTCAGTTCGATCTTGGAGTTGGCTTGGATAAATGTCTGATGAAAAACTGATACCAGATTTATTTTTTTTGGTACAAGTATTTCAAGCACTGCAAGTCTGCTTTTTCGCATTTTAGTTAAAAATAAACATGGGACTATCGGAGACCTTTGGCGACTCCTTGTGGTACTTGAAACTCTTTATTGTGAATTTTTAATTATTTTTTTTTGGTAGAACGTGAAATCAGAATTTATCACAAGGCTGTTAGTACCCAATGTTATTCTTGGTAGCGGAGTGCAGCTCTACGGGGCACGGACATTTAATCCCTACCATTCAGAATGACAATCGACAGTAAATTAGAATGTTATGAATGAAATTTTTCAAACAATTTCGCAGCTTGTAGTTGTAGAAACAACAAAGTTAATTAGCAGAAATGACTGTTTAGATCACAACGTCCTCGCAGTTACATGGTTTTAGATTATATGAGTATAAACAGAGTCGTGTGTTCCTTTATACGTTAATGTTAATAGGAGTGGCTTCGTTGCTTGGCACTTCTTTTGATACTGAGCAAGACCATATATGATGTCGTGAATTATATATATATATGGTCTCCTGGCAGTGTTTTTCGGTAATAACTTTGTGAGAATAGTTGAAAAGATTTTTCTAATATTTCTTGACAGGAAATTATATAAGAGAAGACAGTCTAAGCAGTGACAAGCTGATTTGCTTTTGGCTTACGTCCAAAGATTCCGGATTTGAGCCCCGCCACAGCCCAGGGTGGGGTTTGAAGTGGCAAGTTATTACTTTATTGTATGCTTTTGGGGGTATTGGTAGGACCAATAAAAAAGATCTAAAATAAAATGACTTTTTTTAGATACCATTTTTACCGTAATTTTTTTCTAAAGTTGAGCCACATAAAAATTGTGTGCCTACCCAGATATGAATATCTGTCTAAAGATTTGTGCCCATTTGGAACAGCCTGTTAATATTGCCTGAGAACGTTGAAACTACTAGGCCCCATGTAGCGAGCATGTCAAGTGTGTAAAGGAACAGCAAAGCGACCTACCCTCCGCTAGCCTATGGGTGAACCTTGAGCAAGTTCCTTTACTTTTTCAGCTCCCCATTCCAGGGTAACAGTGAAGTAGATGTGGATTCAGGCATATTCGCACCTTGTTTCAGCTTCCTTCACACGGGCGGCACCCACTGGCTTTATCAGCAACCTACTGCGATGATGGAATGTGAATACAACAGGACAGCTGCGCTTATATGCCATGCAAGAAAAGCGATACTGAAGATTATTGTGGAAAGATAAAAGTAACTCTGTGACGAGAATATAGCAGAGCAACAACTTGGCTTAAGACCCGAAGAGGCTTACATAACACCATCTTTAGTCTTAATATGTTCTTGGAGGAACGAGAGTTCAACAATCGATTATTGCTTTATTTCATAGATTACCGTAAAGCTTGTGATACGGTTGTACATCTCTGGAACACATTGCATGAGATGGGATTTTCGGACCACACAACTGCGCTCATGGCAAAACTCTACCAGCAAACAAAAGCTGCGGCACGAACGGATATTGATCACACCGAATGGTTTGAGGAAGGACAAGAAGTAAAACAAGGGTGCATCCAATCACCATACTTGTTCTATCTGAATGACGAAGTAATAATTCGAAAAGGGACAGAAAATCTCGAGAGCTGGTTAGTGTTTATGGTCGCAAAATCACAAACCTTTGCTAAAGAGATGACGTCGCTCTAGTTGTAGGAAGCATACAGGAACCTGAGAAACTGCTAGACCAAATAAAGAATGTGAGCAACGAAGCAGGACTGGTGCTGCAACCAGAGAAAACGAAACTCTTGGTAGTGACTAAAGATAAGCAAACAGGTCAGGATATGAAAATTAATGATGCCACCATAGAGTACGATTGCTGGACTACGAAGAAGTCAGATGCGACAAGGTTGGACACTTGGAATTGTGGTGGTACCGGCGTATGCTAAGTATCACTTGAATAAAGAGAAAGTTATGCTAAGTATCACTTGAATAAAGAGAAAGTCGAACGCATCTGTTCAGTAGAAAGTGGGAATCAGTTGGGAGCTGGTGAGCGATATTGAAATCAAACGACTCAAATGTTTTGGAAACATTGCTCAAAGCAATATTATGGAGAAAACGATGCCGACCTTAATGACCCAGGGCAGAAGATCAGGAGGGTGACAAAAAGCACGTTTCTCGGACAACATCAGTGAAATGACCGACCACACGTTTGCCGGTGCGGTGAAGCATGCGGAAAATAGAAAAAGATGGCAGCAGTTTATCAGACAGGTCACAGCGGATCAATATTGATCTAAATGAAGAATTAGAAGTGGGCCCTGTTGTGCTAGAACAATAAGCTGTAACTTTTTATAGAAGTTGTAACAGACTCTATGCATATCGTTGGGTAAGAAACTGTTTAACCCCATTACCAGACCTAACTCACTCTTTTGTAGGGGAAAGATGAATTCACCATCGGCACCTTGTTGAAAAGGAAGTAATGTAATCAAAGAACAAATGTTCAAGTGCAACAACAAAAAGATATGCTTGGTAACAATGGTAGCATGGAAGCCGTCGTTTTTAGATAACGTTCTTCCCCTGTACATGCTCCATTTTTAGGGCTCCGAGAACTAATTAGTTGTGCTTCAGCTTTCGCTGCATGTTTCTTTTTCCTTAAACCCTTTTTCAGTTTTCTTTTTCTTTTTCTTGGTCAACAAACGCCCAAGGAATGCATTCACTTTATCAAAGTATTTTGATGATGCGTTATGCTGATTTTGCTCGTATAGTTAAACGACTTAAAGTGTGTGAAGCCCTTGTGTTACCATTGAAAAGACTACCTCAAACAAATTGTTTTAATAATATCTACTTTTTTAGTATATCTTACTATATAAGTGTGTTCACCAATCTCAATTGAATTTATCCGAAAATATTTTGTGTACCCATGTATTAGTACTCCAATACTAACCGTGCAGTTGTCAAGATAATTGTTTTAGCACGGCTGATAATTGATTAAAGTGCTCATAAACATCTCTTTGGGAGGAGTTGTATGTGTTGTTTTCGGTGTATTATTTTTTAATCACATCAACTCAGTAAGGCTCTTTTTTTCAGATTTCTGTGCCTACGAAACAACCCAACCGCACAGTTGGTTTTTTTCTCGTACACTGCGGATCATCCTGGAATTCGTCGTAAACGTCACCCATACCACCATCCTTTACTTAACTTCGTATCATTCCTGTTATTAGCTATAGAAGGGTAAGAGTATATTGTTTTCTAATCTATATTATAACATGTTATTTCACCACTCCGTTTACATCTAGCTGTAGTAGTTTTCTTGATAATTTGTTTTCACACAGTCAACTTAACACCTTGTATTTTGGTTTTTAAACCAAAGTCTTTTCATACATTCAAAGAAACCATGACTGCATTATTAGAAGCAGTGAAAAGAGAGAATAAGTTCATCGCGTCTTCAGGAGGTCGAAACAACAAAATTTTTACCTGCGAGCATGCCGCGAATTCCATTCATTACTCTATTTGTTTTGTCCTTGTTTAGGAGAAGAACCTGCCCAATTTTTTTCCGCGAAACAACATATGCTTGTCAAAGACTGCGCAAAGAACTTTATCTGACGACCAGTCTTCACCAGCGAGCGCGTCATAGAATTCGCGTAATTGTTTAGGAGAATCTTCGCATCTTGCAGTCAAAGTGGAAATCTTTAGGAAATATGGCACTTACTCTTACTATCATAGGTGTTGCGCCCCCTGGTGTGCTATTTGGAAACGAGACTAAGTAATATAAGTTATATAAGAGTATATATATTATATACTCTTATATATATTATATAAGAGTATATTGTGTAATTTTGTGTATTCGTATCAAAAAGTGCTCAATGCATATAGCAGAGAAATATACAGAAGGTAAATCACGAAAAATAAGAACTGTGTTTGCAACTAATAGTTTAACGATATTTCTATCATCAGGCAATAATGCTACAAGTACTGTACAAGCTTTTCTAAACAAATAAAGTAGGCGGCTCATCAAAAATAGAAATCACAGGTAAAAACATATTACAATGCGTTAATATTCTGACAACGGAAGAAAGAAAGGAAGTCCCATGTGGATACGGTTTAAAATTACTAAGGAGTGATTTACTTTCAAATTGGGTAAATGGGTGTTCGGCTGTTTGATCAGGAAAGGAGGTCCCATGCGATTAGTCATTAGGTATGAAGTTGCGGAGGAGTTTGTTTTCGTGTCGGCATTTTGATATATATATATATATATATATATATATATTATTCGAGGGTTCTTAACAAAGAGGAGCAAGTTGCAAGTGTACAAATTACTTGTATACAACTTGCTACTTTTTTACCATTTTTCATTTTTAACCCGCAGCCGGTCTTTGCAACAATTTTCAATACTTTGTGAGGAATACCAGCCATCATTAAGAAGAGACCCAACGTTTATACAGGTATAAACTTGATTTGTATTGTACTGCCTTTTCACAATCCCCAGAGCTCCAGGTAGCATGAATTGTTAAAAAACGGTAGCAGTAAATACGATAATACTTTCTTTAGTAGGATTGAGATTATTTGCTGATTACGGCAAACGTGATGTATATGTATGATGTGCTAGACTTAATGACATTGTAATTGAAAAGATGTTGTATTACCTTACTCATGTAAACCACATACCAAGGCCGCTTTAATTGGGTTTTTGCTGCGTATATATCTTGAGAATGAAAACAAGCGAACTTTGCTTGTTTTAAAGTACCAAATACAGTTCTTTCCTTGTGATATTCAGTCATTAACAGTCGATTGGTATCTATTCATCCTTCTATCTACCCATCCATCTATTTATCTATCTATCCATCTATCTATCTATCTATCTATCTATCTATCTATCTATCTATCTATCTATCTATCTATCTATCTATCTATCTATCCATCCATCCATCTATCTATCTATCTATCTATCTATCTCCCTCTCTATCTATCTATCTTTCTATCCATCTATCTATCTATCTATCTATCTATCCATCCATCCATCCATCTATTTATCTATCTATCTATCTCCCTCTCTATCTATCTATCTTTCTATCTATCTATCTATCTATCTATCTATCTATCTATCTATCTATCCATCTATCGATCCATCCATCCATCCATCCATCTATCTATCTATCTATATATATAATATATATATATATATATATCTGTCTGTCTCTCTATCTATCTATTTATCTATCTATCTTCCTTTATTTATTTATTTCCACCCATACATCTATCTGCCTATCTATTGCCCCATATATGTCTATATAATGAATTAAAATTTTGGCCGCTATGTGTTGCCTACTGTTGCTATTGCATATCATGTCATTTGTATTTTAATTAACCTCATTTTCACACTAAGGTAGTAGGTTTTAACTTGGTGTTAATTCTGTCACTTTCCTCCACAAGTCTAGACTTTAATTTTATCACAGATAGAGAAGGCATTGACCTTAACCTATACGTAATAATGACTTTTGAAAGCGTATCATTTTTGTTTTTTTACATTGACAGTATCTCGACAAAATTGGACAAGAATTTTTCGGTTTACCCCCGAAGAAGAAAGAAAAAACGGGGCTTATAGGAATGCTAGGTATGTTAGTTGACTTTAGATTAATTGGACACAAGTCGATATGTCAAAGTTTCCAGCGGTAGCTTGAGGTTATCTTTCCGAATTACCCTGTGCTGATGTCTTGGGGAGGTGGGGGGGGCTCGTTTTTCTTCCGGTCCGCGACAAGTTTTTTCTTTTGCAGCCTGAGTAGCATAATTAGCTCATAATTAAGAAGCATTCCCCTGTGGTGCACGTGTGTGCCTCTGTTGAAGTACTAAAGAATTTATTTCATGCTTGGAAGGAAATAAACAAGATCTCCTATTAATTTGGTATAGAAATGGTTCGTTGCTTTATGTTGGTAACTTGATAGTTTTTTATATCCGAGCTTGTTTTTGTAAGTCTTTCTCATTTTTTTAAAAATCTATACTTACATCACTGGACGACAAAAATATCAATGAAACACTTTTCTTGATGACCCTAAACGTCACTTACACGCTTTTATCGAGTGTCGGAAATTGGCAAACGTAGACGTTTAAGACCCCGATCTGAATCGTACTAAGGATATTGAAAATACAACCAGGTATTCTAGGGTGTCACGTAGGTTTTCTTTAAACAGGGGTATGGGAATAGCATAGTCGTGGATACTGGGATGAGAGCAAGAGATCTGTTTTCTGTACTGTCTAAATTTGTTAGTAATTCGGCTACCTTACTGGTAACATAATATTGTTACGAACTCGGGAAATATTCAAGCTTATGGAATTGTTCATCTTTTCTAATTCTTTTTAATCAAATGAAAATCTCTCTTTCAGGCGATTTGTTCGAAAATATTATGACTCAGCCAGAAGATACTTTGGATGGTGAAGTGGTGACAGAAGATGTTGAATAACCATTATCACAACCATTATTAAAAAATGCGTAGTAGCATATATGTTTTTCAGTTTCTACAATGGTTTGACAACTAGGTAATTTGATTTGCTTTTGTCTATGCACCGTCATTAAATTGCAACGTAGCTAACGTTATTTGTAATAGAAAAGATTTTTGTGTTGCAATGGAACTATCAAGTTACATTGCATAATACGCACGATTGTAATGAGAATAGTCCATTTAAAGGCTCTGTAGTTATTCGAATAAGCGCCTCGCTAAAATAAGCTCCAGCAATATATTATTAAAAACTACAAAAGTGTGTTTGTGGGTTTGAATGTATGTGTGTGCTCGCCTTTTTCATGGATAACACCTAATAAACAAGGCTATGGTCTCTGGTGAGTTAAACGTATAGCTGTACATAAATAATCACTGTCTAGACATCTGTATCTCTGCCTGTCTGACTCGGAGCCCGTTTGTTTACCTTTCTTCTTTTCTTCTCCTCTCTCTCTCTCTCTCTCTCTCTCTCTCTCTCTCTCTCTCTCTCTCTCTCTTCCTTTTCTTTCTCTCCTTCTCTGCCCCCTTCTCCCTCCTTCTTTTTTTTTTCTTTTTTTTTATCGTTTTTTTTTTTTTTTTTTTTTTTTTTTATTCT
>RDPX01000129.1:23465-43481 GCA_003991215.1 Morbakka virulenta
TCTCTCTCTCTCCTTCTCTTTTCCTCTCGCCGTCGTTCTCTTCCTCTCTCTCTCTCTCTCTTTCGCTCTCTCTCTCTCTCTCTCTCTCTCTCTCTCTCGTTCTCTTTCTTTCTCTCTCTCGGTGTCTCTCTCTCTTTCTCTCTCTTTCCCTCTGTTTGTCACACTCCCTCTCCCCCTTTCTCTATCGCTCTCCCTCTCTCTCTCCCTGTCTCTGTGTCTGTCTCTGTCTCCGTCTCACTCTCTCTTTCACTCTCCCTCTCTCTCTCTCTCTCTCTCTCTCTCTCTCTCTCTCTCTCTCTCTCTCTCTCTCTCTCTCTCTCCCTCTCTCTCTCTCTCTCTCTCTCTCTCTCTCTCTGCCTCCCTCTCTCCCTCTCCCCTCCCTTCCTGCACCATCCCTTCTTTTCTCTCTTTTTGGTTTGTATTTGTGTGTGGCCAGGTGTTAAATAGTGAAATACCCATAGTTTCTTTGTCTTTGATTTTTCTGCTTTTTTATTTTTGCAAGTGACCAAAAGGAAGTAAAAGTTAAAGGCCACCCTAACCACACCAATTATTTTGGTTAGAGAGTGTTTAAGCAACTAATTCACTTTCCCCGATATATTCTACTTATACGATATATTCAATATATTACGATATATTCTAGTATCTTTCGTATCTTCATGTCAGACTGTTTATGTTTTAGTCAAATAATTTCAGCACAAAACAATCAATGTTTAGTTTGGCAGAATACAAGATGCATCGTTTTGACCTTGAAAGTTAAAAAGGACTTAGAACGCATATTCGGGAAATTACAGTTAAAGGTGAAGTACATAGTTGTTATGGCGTGGTGGTAATACCTTTTTATCTTTGCAATTATGCGAGCCAATACTATGGACATTAAGCTAGGAATAGAAATTGATACTACATTCTGGAAGCAATAAACTGCTAAATATTGTATAAATATCCAGCATTCGATTATTTTAAAATTTTTATATAATTCATATGTTTTTCCAAACTGTTAAACCTTGTGTCAGTGCTCTCTGATATTAACAATAAATGTTAATAAAAACTTCGTTTTCCACTGACGTTTTTAGACAGGCTCGGTCCGAGCCCACTGTTGTTATTATTGTTGTTGCTCTTCTTGTTCTTCCAGTTTTTCCAGTTCCTCCCATTCTTGTTCATGATTTTCGTGGTCAGATAAAGTTAAAAAGCGTTGCGCTATGTTGTATTTTAAAACGTTGTTAAAGGGTTTCAGTTGACGTTTACTTTTATCGTCATCAGTCGTACAATTTTAGCAAAAGACAGAGACGCCACTGCTATGCACCGGAGTTTTTTTTGCTTGCCTTTTGGCACCAATTTACTTTATTAGTCAGAAATACCAACTTAAAAATTGGCACGAATGAAAACTTAAGATTTGGCACAATCCCAGAGTTAGTGTAGGTTTAATGTCGCTGTGGTGCAGGTACGCTTGTGCATACTAAAATCACTCCATCAAACAGAAGGATCATCATGACGTCACTTCCTGTGCCCCTATTTTCTCCCCTGCGTTCTCAGTGCCCAAAACCACTTTACTTCCTGTTTAGCGAGTGACTTCCGGTTACGTGAGGTCACATTCGGTTCTGTTTTAGACCTTCCAATGTCTATGAGGCTGTGCTATAGCCTCATGCAAAGTTTTGCTGCAATCGGAGGTCAAAAGGGCCTGAAACAGGCCTAGTTCCTATTTTAGTCCTCTCATTGTGTTTGTTAGGTAGCCCCAATGCCTCCCACCAAGTTTCGCTGCAATCGGAGCTTCCTAAGTAAGTAAGGTGGTTCGAATTTCGCTGCAATCGGAATTGCTTTACTTCCTGATTAGCAAATCACTTCCGATTAGGTGAGGTCACTTCGGTTCTGTGTAGTTTTTCCTAAGTCTCTTATACAAAGCTATAGCCATATGCAAAGTTTCGCTGCAATCAGAGGTTGCTAGGACCGGAAACAGCTCTACGTCTTGTCCAGAAAGGCCACTTCCTGTTTCTTAACATCACTTGCTGTGCCCCTATTTTCTCCCCTGTTTCCTCATGGAGGTTTCTTCCAAGTTTGGTGTCGATCGGTCTTCAAAATGCATATTTGACCCTATAACACCACTTCCGGTTTAGTTACGTCATTTTCGGTAGGCCTAAATCAATTCTCGGATGTTCCTCCATGTTGGTGCCAAGTTTAGCTGCGATCGGTCTACCCGTTCGGACGCCAACCCTGAACACACAGAAAGACAGACAGACAAACATTTGCGCTTTATATATAAGACATTGAAGCTAGATCTTAAGTATTTTTGGTTGCTGCGTAAAGTAAAAGAAAGAATTAGTCAAAGGGAAATTTAATTAAAATTAAGCATCTTCAGAATAAAATTATAATTAAAATTAGGCAAAGAATCAAGCTTTTGCTCTTGGTACACATGAAAATGAAAAAAAATACTCCGGTGCAGTACTTAGGACCATATGTCGAAAGATCACAGAATTACTCTATCTTTAACGTCGTGCTGTCCGGAGCAATGCATCTGGATCTTTTAGCTGAAGTTAGTTATAGGCTTTACCTATATGATTGGACGTAGATTGTCAATAAAATCTAGTTTCAATTTCTTCATTCCTGATTGAAAACTGGTTATGCACCAACGGACTGGGAAGCCTTTGATCACCCTAATATCATAGCAAAATGGAAAAAGGGTATGATTCTACTGTTAGCTGTTGAGATCAATGCGGATCTGGTACAGTAGATGATTCGTATAACCAATTAGCAAATTGTGGTATTTGAATAGTCTGCTAGCGATGAACTACCACTTAAGGGGAAGAAAATTCAACAGGAAAAAAAATTTCCGGGATTTTATTAACAAGCAGAAAGCATAATTGGTCTAAAAGTGTGTAAGATAAAGCTATCAACAAAATTCATTATCCTCTAGGATGCACAGAATAGAAGATTAATTTTTATGGTGTTTGCTTATATGGAAAAATTGTAACTAAAAAAGGATCTGGTCGTACGTCATCAAATTGTGATTGATGTTTTTGATTGGTGCTTTGAACAAAATACAACTTTTCAGTATCCATTTTACCATCGATACTTTTTCAAAGAAAACTTCAAATTCCTTTATTCCATAAAGTTAGTTTTAACAAAAATGCAAAACTTTTGAGGATAAATACGGCAACGTACGAGACATTAGGTATGCAACCTGTTTGTGTTATTTATCAATTTAATTGTCACAATTGTACTGCTTTAAAAAGTTATGCTTTGCCTTTCATCTCAATTTTACAAGTAAAAATATGGTAAATTTGTTTCAGTTTCCAGTTTTTAACGTTTTGTACACGTGTGTAGTATTATCCAGATCTGTTTTCATACATATAATAACTTTCAGGTCTCCTATCACTCATTCGATAGCGATCATCAGATCTGTAATCTCCTCTTGATGATAGTTGTTCAGTCATTGTGGTTGTACCACGACGCGACGAGGCAAGTTCCCACCTAATTGCCTCGAGATCCAGAGAATACTAAAGGTAAATAAAAAGAGTAAATTGTGTTAAAATCAAAACAAAATTGATTGGTATTCGTGGTACAGTACAAAAGCCAATAAGAAAACACTCAATACAAAAGCTTTAAGCTTTTACATTCATTAATATATAAAGTTTAAAAATAAAATGTGCATTTTCAAAATTAAAATTCTGTTTCGTCTCTTTGCGTGTCTTTAGGTCACTGGTTCGAGTGGAATCACACTTCAGGCAATGTAGAAAGCTCATGGGCTATGGGATTTTTGCAAGGGTTCACGTGGGCAGATTTTTCAAGATAGAGACTTACAATCCGAAAATACCAATAAATGCTTTCACTATTCGAATGCCTTTGGGACTGAATAAAGGAAGTTATATAAGCGCCACTTGAATAAGCGCCCTCTCATAAGCGCTCCGTAAGAATTCAAAAAAGTATTTAAACGCGCCTAGTCCTTTTTCGAAAAGTACGGTACGTAGTCTCTCAGTCCTTGCGGAAAAACTTCGCCGATAGGAATCCTTGTTGATTAAAAAATTTCCACCTAATGGTGTGATTGTCTTTGTTTATTCACAATTTCGAGGAAAGTATACTTTAATATTTTTAAAAAAATTACTAAGTCCAATACTTCCTAAAAAGAGTTTTAAAGAAGGACTATGTAGAATGTAAGAGAAATATATGAAGATTAAATATAAAGTAGTTTAAATTGTAGACTAGAGAAAGGTAAGTATTCGAAAGCAAACCCATAATTTTGTGATACAGCTGGTATCGAGTGGGTTAGTCTTTTCGATGGAAATTTTCAATTGTTTAGTGCAGTAGAGGCCAAGCGGTTAAGTCAACAAATTACCATGTAAGAGGTTTGCAGCTTGACCCCGGCCACGCCCCTGAAAGTGTTTTTTTTATCCGTCACAAGAGGTATAATATAAAGTTTGTAAATGTTTCGGGAAACAGAATTGGGAGACGGAAGAAATCAATAAATTAAAATGAGTAAAAATGCAAAGAAAAAAATCGACAGCAAGTAACCCTCTGCACTAAAATGGCTTGAAGTCTTGATTAGGAGGAAAAGATGGAAAAAAATTTCAATAACCTTACCTTTTTGTTATTCATCTGTACTTTGTATTTAAGAAGGTCGACCTCCTTATCTGTCTTGTTAGCCCTAGCGTAGAGATTGCGAAATTCCTTCGATGCCTCTTCGCGTAAAGTTTTGTGAAGGTGTTGAACGTTTGTTGTTTCTTTTGTCAGAAAAGAAGTTTGCTCATTCAATACCTAGAGGAAAAGATAAATAAATATGAATAAAATGCAATGATATCTTTTACAGTTTCTATTTATTCTGAATTACTCTTGTATTATCAGGGGAGTTAAAAATTGTAGAAAAGGTCTATCTCACTGGTCACCTTAGTGACCTTGAAGCAGCATAACAATGGACAGGTCTTTCGACAAGCCAAGCTTCAGTCAAGTAGATTTAAGACTTGAAGAAGCCTTACATTGTCGAAATATCGTTGACTGCTGCCTTAAGACAGTTTTAACTAATGTCAAGTTTCTACAACACCAAGTTTTGTTTTTCTACGTAAAAGTGCATTGTCCAACAATTTCACATCAAGATACTATATGATCTAGACGCCATGATGCACCGCTTTGAAGATTTGGTAAATATCTGTGCAACAAAATGTCCCATGAGCAATGCCAAAGACCTTTGTATTTCAGTCACTAGATAAGTAAAATATACTTACCTGGTGTTGTGGCTTATGTAGTATAGCATACAACAATTAGACTGAACGTTTGACGATGGGTTTCGTTTCATGAAAAAATCCCTGGATGGCGAGAAACTAAAGGATTTCACGGTCTAGTTTAAATGGAAGTCTTTCTTTGCAGAAAAGTAGTCGAGTAGTGGTGGTGATAACATGTATGGCTCAAATCGTAGCCCAAAGCAAATAATTATATATATATATATATATATATATCATATATCATACTCATATTTTTGTACATATATAGACATATGTAGACAAATTTGAGGAATAACATGTAGTTATTGCTCATGTTTACCATTTAGGCTCTGTTTTTAACAAATATTAAATAACCAGGATAAATTCAAGCCTTCGTTGTGTGTACATTATGTATAACTTATATGTGCAAACAGTGTTATTTTTCCTACGAGTGAAGTATGCTGATTGATTTTTTTTTATAATGAATTTTAAAAATTCCTTTTTTTGCTCTTGTCAATCATAAAAAGAAGCCCACAGTTCTATTAGAGATGATGCTCTGTAGCCTGTCCAATAGGCCTTCAGGAATACGAGTGTAAAAGAAATTATCTGATTAGGGTGTGTTCTGCTAATCAACCAGACACCAATAAAACCAAAACGTGTTGTGGTTTTCCTACAATATCTCAGTGTTGAAAATCTGCTCAACTTAGACTTTACTCACGGATCTATTTTGGGGGTTCTGAATATTAAATGGAAAGTGGAAGGAAGGAAGGAAGGAAGATTGTTTTGATACTCAACAAAAGAAAATGAATTGATCAGTAAGAGGTTGTATATTTGGATTGATAGACAGACAGACAGACAAGGATACAAACAAACAGGTAGATAGATGGATAAATANCTTCAGGAATACGAGTGTAAAAGAAATTATCTGATTAGGGTGTGTTCTGCTAATCAACCAGACACCAATAAAACCAAAACGTGTTGTGGTTTTCCTACAATATCTCAGTGTTGAAAATCTGCTCAACTTAGACTTTACTCACGGATCCATTTTGGGGGTTCTGAATATTAAATGGAAAGTGGAAGGAAGGAAGGAAGATTTTTTTGATACTCAACAAAAGAAAATGAATTGATCAGTAAGAGGTTGTATATTTGGATTGATAGACAGACAGACAGACAAGGATACAAACAAACAGGTAGATAGATGGATAAATAAATAGATAGATTTATAGTTAGCTGTGTAAATAGGTAAATTGATATTAGTGTATACAAACCCATAATTAAATAGATGTTTTATATATATATACAAATGACAGCTTGTATTTATTCTGAAGAGGGCTGGTTATTTTTTAAAACACAGCCAAAATAGTAAACTTGAGGAATAATTATATTTCTTATGAAGCTAAAAGTTTATAGTTGTTTTAATTGTTAATAATTTACAAGAGATAGAGCTTCTAGGTGTATGAAACTACAAATGAAAGACAGAAAAAGAAAGGTTAAGTCAGGAGACAAGAGTTGACCTTATACTTAAAAAGTTTAAGTCATAGGATGGAGGAAAGTAATCAGTAACAAAGGAGTTTCCAATTTAGCAGCCCAGACTCTAAATCTTGCCTTGTAACCAATGCCAGAGTCCAAAATAGTGTCATAAACATAGATGTTGATAAACTGAAGCAAGTTACCAGGAAGACCAATGAGTAATGGAAAAAGAAAATTGGATAGGAACGCCATCAATAATGGATTATTGGTCCCATCTAATTCGAGAAAGGACTGACTGATACCAAAAAATCTTCTACAAGTCCCATAACCAGAGAGCTTATGAAATAACCCTGAGTGTCACACTTAATCAAATCCCTTAGAAATATCCAGACGTATAGCAAGTCCTACACTGGACTAATCTATAATCTATAGAAACGTTTGCAGATTACAGCCAAAAGGTGGTGGAGCGAAACCCTCTAAATTCGTACTAAACATCCACAAAAAGACCTAGTTTCTGCAAGAACTTCATTAATGCATTGTTGCTTAGTCGTCCAAAGACCTTGCTACTCATAGAAAGAAAGCTTAGGGGTCAATACTTGCCAAAGTTAGAAAAAATTACCTGCATTCTTGGATCAAAAAATCAAAATCAAAATTGGAAACCTCCAATAAGAAGGCAAGCAGGATTAAATAGGCAATGATTAAAAAGCTTGGACGGCAAGGAGGGGAAGAGCATGATATACAAAGTGGAAAAAGTGAGAGAAAAAAGGTTAAAGGATGGAAACGTAGTCAGTGCCATTAAAATGGAGGAGTACCGTATGCAGAGAAGGACATAGCAAAGAAATGAAAGGAATTTTTCGATGAGTTGCTCGATGTGGTGAAATATTGAAGGGGCTTTGGGAGCGGTAGACCATACACAAGGTTCAGTGATGATCATCTCAGGTGACAATGTAAAAGGACCTATGAAGAAAATGAAAAGTGGGAAGGCTGGAGGGCCATATGAACTGACAGCTAATATGTTGCAAACCTTTGAGGAGGGAGGGGTAGCGTGGGTTGTTGTATAGTGTAAAAAGGTTTGGGATGAACAGACAATTCTTGATGACTGGAAAATTAGTTTTATTTTTGCTGTTTACGAACAAGAAAGAGACAACCTGGAGTGTAGCAACGACATTAACAACGAAAGTGCAGCAACGAAATTAAGCTGATGGAAGGCGCAATGAAGATCTCGGAGAGAATTGTAGAAGAAAGGCTGAGAAGTGTTGTTGATATGAACAAAACAGAATTAGAGTTCATGGTAAAGAACAACAGATATGACTTATATTCTAAACAGTTACAAGAGAAGAAGCCGGAGGGAAACAAGGCAGTCTATCTAGGCTTAGTAGACCTAAAAAAACATATGACTTGGTACCAAGAGAAGTTGTGTTATAAGCGGCGAGGAGAGGAATTGTTCAATAGGAACTGTTCCTGATTGTACAAGAAGTGTATAGGGAGGCAAAGGCTGCTTTAAGAATAGAAAGAGGCTTAGCTTAGGCATTCCGTAGTAAATTTGGGCTCCATCAAGGATCGAAATTACGTCCTTTCCTTTTGGTCGCGGTCAATGACGAGCTGTCAAAGGAAGTTAAGAAATAGGACCTCTTGGGGCTTCTGTATGCTGAACCATAATGTGATCACTGCAACATCAAATGAGGAATGGCAAGAAAGACTGAGAAATTGCCAAGAAGTACTGACGACCAAGGGCCTGAAGGTAAATCTGAAAAAAAAGGAATTAATAACAAGGTCGAAGACTGGATACAAGCAGTTGATAGTAAAAGACATGAATGGACCTGGGCTAAAACAAGTCAATGCATTTAAGTACCTTTAACCAACTTTAAACGATAAAGGAGTATGTAAAAAAGAGTTGAGAGAAGAGTAAAGAGACCGTGAAATAAGTGAGGTTAGTGAAAAGAGGTGTATGCGACCGTAGAATCCCTTAGGCTTATACAATTGTAATCAGAGAGGTATTGATGTAAGGAAGAGAGATGTAGGCATTCAGAAAACAAGAGAAAGATCTTCTCATGCGCACTGAAATGTAGATGCTAAGGTGGATCTTGGAAATTCCACTCATAGAATATTGCACAAATGAAGAAATAGGGGGAAGTATGATGGTGTTTGTTCCATCAGAGAAGAGCTCTTGGAAGCCAGATTAAGGTGGTAGAGGCAAGTGCAGAGAAGAGAGAAGGTTATGGTTAGATTCATGTCCTTGTACTCTGATAGCCAGATGATCCTGTCCAGAATGCATAGTAAGACCAAGAAGATGAGTTAGCTAGTTAAAGCAAAGGTGAACGGCAGCCAAGAGCAAGACTCCTTTTACCATGACTTTTATTCAGGCTTTCTCACAAGGCGGAGGAATACGAATACGAGGAAAGTTAGAATGAAGGAAAGCTTTCACAAACGAAAATTTGAAATCAAGACCTCAGATATCACTGAAAACAAAGGACAGAGTAGTTTTCAAAGATAACAGACTTTTTCGCGTCCATGTAGAGCCAGCACTACCACATCTAAAGTCTACACTCTCAAATGAAGATATAATCTTGATTCTGGAGATTTCTCGCAGCCCCTAATTCTTGAACGTCTGCGAGGGACATTCGTTTATTGAAACTATCATTTAAAGTTGTTTTTAAATGTCTAAAACCACCACCTGGACCCAGAGTATTATCAAGCCGACTAACTGAGCCCTGTGGTGACAGAACTGGTATTAAATGGGATGAAAACAGATATTGTCTGTCGCACATTGTTCTCTCGAGGGATAAAGTATAAAGTAACATTAGGACCAGTGTTTTTATTGAGACACAATCTCCAGAAGGTTTCGGGACCATAAATATTTAATGATCATCAAATATATCAGTGCCTGATAATCGTAAAATAAGTGAAACTTTCAGTTTAATAAGCAATTTAGCTACTCTTCAAGTTTATTATGTGGATAACATACAGAAGATGAAACAAAGAAAATACGAGCCATTAATTCCAGCTAACAAGTTCACGATATTTTGATTATCAGGCATGTTGCAATTTATAACTTGTACTTTTCGTGTTTCACCTTTTCTCTAATGTTCTGTTATACGTATCAAGCACTTTTTGTTATTAATACAACAGACAGCACACACACACACACACACACACACACACACACACACACAGAAATGTACATGTAACGTGTCAAGTTTTTCCATTGAGTGATCAAGATTTATGTATAATTTTCATAAAGAAAGAAAGGACAGAAAAAATTTCACTGTAGCAATTTCAAGTTTCGTGTTTTCACACTTCGAACTTCATACAGAATTAATAAAAATAATGGAATCGAAAGTTAAATAATAGAAATTTGTTTAGTGGCGGCACTTTGGTATTAGTCCTGTTCTTTAATCAAATAGTGAGTTTTGGTGTTTGACTGTTATCACAATAGTCCTCTCGTTTAAGCAAAGAGCACATCTATGTAGCACGTTTTTACAATATGAATCTCGGGCTGCTATATTCTAAATGATTTAATAAACCAATGCAGCTACTCGTCAAAAACTAAATATATTTTGGCAATTGCAATTCGTTCTGGTATCCTTGATTTTGTGGAGACTTTTTTCGCTTATGGCATTGTCTCTTAAGTAACAACTTCACACAACCCTGCTTCACGTACAGAGCATTTCTTGAAGTAGTCACGATTTATAAAGCAGTTGGCTTTGTTTCTATAGTTTCACTTTGGTCGTTGTTTTAAGTTGGATCTTTACGTTTTATATTTTCATACAATTTTCCATGTTAGTGATTGAGTAAAGTAGCTTGATGACGTTTAAATTTAAGATTTTGTAAAAAGGTTGCGATACTTTTTGAAATGTGTCTTGACTAGGTTAAGGAAAACTTTTCTGATATTGATTTTGACGCTTTTGTCGAAAAGGTAGGACAGAGTTTTGAGCTAGGTGATTTTCCACTTGCTTCCCTTCTGCTTGACGGCTGGTAAATACTAATTTAGGAAAGTAATTGTTCATATTGACTGGCTTTTTTCCTGTAAGGTTTTCATCTTATGTTCTTTCAAATACGTCATTATTGCTAGATAGGTCCTGTAATCTTCTGTTTACAACATCAAGAAACTGTATTCTAATCAACAGAGGGTGATTGGAATTCGATTTTACATACAAAGGCTTATCGTTTGGTTTTCTGTACAGAGAATAGTCGGATTAAATGTCATGTCCAGTAAATTTGTTTCGTCCAGTTTTGTTTCCATAGCTATTGATGGTCCCTTATTTTATATACATACATATTTATATATTAAGAAATGAATATGAAATACCATCAGCAACAGTGCTCTACAACATTAAAACGTAGGAGCTATCATATGATCAGATGTACGAGTAAGAAAAACTCTAACTTTACAGTACTTGGAGTTTCATGTCTTTCACAATCTTCAGCTGTATACAAAAATTTTTTGAATATAACTGAAGATTGTGAAAAACATGAAACTCCAAGTACTATAAAGTTAGAGCTTTTTTTACTCGTATATCTGATTAAATTCTTATATATAAACATATAAACAGAAAAGTTTCACGTCTTCCATTAATCATCAGGCGTATTCATATATATATATGTGTGTGTGTGTGTGTGTGTGTGGAGAGAGAGAGAGAAAGAGAGAGAGAGAGAGAGAGAGAGAGAGAGAGAGAGAGAGAGAGAGAGAGAGAGAGAGGAAGGTAGACGGTGTTGCATGATAGATACCACCTTTCACTATGGTTATGTAATCTTTGGAAGGACGTATTGCATATTTCAAATACAATAACAAGAATTGAGATTGGTTATAGAAAAACAGCGGGATTTTGTCCTTATCTATCTGGTTTATATATTTTTGAAAAATCCGTGACATACTACCATCATCATCATAAACACCATCTACAAACCTGTCGGTCTAGTTTGTGGATAAGAAGATGTGAAGTGCTATGATGATTTCCCTATTAATCAAAGGGTTTTTTTTTGTTTTATTTGCCTTAAATCAGAGAGGCTTTTGTCTTTCAAAACCAAATGATTGTGACAAATATTAGACGTCCATTACGACGATAGAATGCCTAAAAGCACGATTCCTGAAATAGCAAAAGCCCCAGGAAAATGACAAACTAGTTAGATTATCAAGATAGAGAGGGATCAGATATATATTTCGCCATAATGACAGTGTCGCCTTGGAGGCAAAAATCTGAAGAGAGGAACCAGAAGAAGATCTGAGGAAGACTGCGTTAGACTTTGATATGTGTCATTTTGAAAGAATCATATACGAGGGACTGTCGTATCCTTTGAGAAATAACTCAAGGAAGGGGATGGTGGAAGTTGCTTAAGCCTTCTGCATCCTCTGCCTGTGAGGGGATATAATGATGATAAAATTGGTGATATTTAGGTGACTGCATAAACGTTACCTTATTATCAAATTGAACGTCTTTAACGTCTCTCTGCATTGTGGCTAATTCTTTTCTTATTGCAGCAATTTCCTGAAAATGAAATATTGAAATATAATTAAAATAATTAAGAAAGATATTCAAGAAAACCTACTAAGCTACCAAGTCCTATAAAGGCCCAGTGGGCAAAGCTAAGGAAAAGTACTAATTTGGCACTGAAAATTAAGAGGAACTATTTTAACATTTGATATTATTCTTACTTCACTAACGTGCCTGTTCTCTAACGTTGGAGGTTAAAAGTCCTATGTCTGCATGTTTTCCAGTAGTTTCTCTGAAGCAAATTTTCCATGTAGTAGGTACAATTGGAGGCCACTAAGATTTTGTTGATTACTTTTTTGTACCAACAATATCAATCTCACCCAATGTTCACAAGTTCGTAAAGTATTAAAAGGCACGTATATTCCGGTATGTGGCCTGATTTTTGTACTGAGTGATTTTTTCAGTAGCGTCATGTAGTGGCATTATTCTCTGGGACTGCTAGGCTCGTCCCTTGTCATCCAGGGCCCCACCACACTCACGCCACATGTTTTCTCGTTTCGCTGAATTGGGCATATCGAGAGTGGTTTCAGAATCTGGAAAACTATTGCAAGATGGAAGGCGCATTCTAGGCTGTTTGTGTTGGAACAGTGTATAACCTCTTATCACTCTCCTATCTCCGGCGCTGGCAGTCGTGACGTGTATTGCTGTGATTAGGGCAAAGGGAAACAATAGTATTGTAGTTGCATAACTACGTCTTGCAACATACACGGATGTCACTGTCCCAAGTCCAAATTAATTGTTTGATACGTTGTAATCTCAAATTTTTGGGGCCATCTGGGCACCTAGATAAGCAAAATAAGTTCACGAAAAGTGATGCCATAGTTAATATTTAGAAATTGTAAATACTTATAAATATGCATTAAATATCTTGTATGACACTTGTGTAACAGTCGAGATTACAGACGCAACTCGTGTTCAGGTGTCATATTGAAAACACCGTGTGTTTTTTTCCGCGCAAGCTTGAGTTTTTCTCATCGATAAGTAACAAGTCGAGAGGGATCAAACCCTCAGAAACCATACCGTCTGGTAGCAGTGAGACATGACCCACGTGTATAGCGCTGAACCGCCTACGAGGGGGACTTGGCAGGTGCATGGCATCCAGAAAGTCTTCGGCGTTGACGACCTTAGGCCTCTGCATCTTAAGCCGAATGCAGACTAAACAACATTTATTTAGCTGCCCAACCGTCCCAAATTGCCAACTAGAGGAGCTCCACCAGCCAACACCAGCTGCTATCTACACCGCCAAACACTGATCAAACCAATTGTGATTGTCAAGGACACGGCGACGACCACGAAGAACGAGCTTCTCTGGGACAGTTTTCTCAGGCGTTATTTTTCTAGATTCATTTCTAATTATTCTGAAAGACAAAGTATACTGTTTACGGGAAAGAGTTTTATCTTTAAAGATGTCAGTAAAAATTCATGCAAAAGAAGCCTATGCGCTGCGCTGTTTTCAAAATTTCAAAAGCATAAAGTTATAAATTATTGGCCATAGACGCTGGTGCTTATAAACAGATTTATATGTAGACATGGTATGTTTAGTTCAATGCATTTTCTGCTTTCACAGTCTGAAACAATATAAGCTAAGGGCTTTTTGAATCATACTTACCCCTTTTCACCTATGTTCAAAAAACCAAATGCCGCTATTAAGATAAGCTTGACTTTCAACTATTTAGCATTTCCGAGAAAAAAACTTTAGAAAGTCGCCAAGTTGGCTGACCTCTACAGAGTGTTATCTTTCTGAAGTAGATGTCATGTTAAACTCTGATACTCCCAAATAATTAATTGGAAGGAAGGAATGTTTAACGTCACTTTTTGTCGAGAAAAAGCTATGGAGAACTTTTCTAAATGGAATGGTTTTATTGCTGCTTCCACTAGGTCTTTGAAAGTCTGTGAGCATGAAAAGTTGAAAATTAACTGTATGTACTAATTTGTTACTGGATTTTTTAATTTTTATGGAATGACTCATTTATTACCAATAAAATAATTATTTTTTGGTAAATAATAACTCTCTAAATAATTATTTCACAGGACAAATTTTGAGGGGAATCATAATGTTTGCGAATCACCTATTTACTTTTACGTTGATAAACAGATACTCTTTTCGCTCATTGCAAAGGAAAAGTCGCCAATATTAAATAAAAAGTTCCAACTCCGAAAGTAGAAAATATGAGGTGAACATTTATTTATACTCCAGTAATATAGTTAATATGGCCTTACAATGAAGAGGGATCCTTATTTTGGTAGCAACTTATCCTTACCTTTTTCAGTTTAGTCATATCTACGGACTGTTGATTAGTCCTTTCGAATTCTTCGAGAAGCATCGTTAGATATTTGTTCTGTGGTTTGTAACATGAGGCACAATAATTATGTCCACCTGCAAAAGAATTACTGTCTGGGTGCGATGAGAATGTTCTGTCCATTCTTTTTAGGGGTCGTTAGCTAAATAACGTAAAAGCAATTCCTGTTAGAGAAAGATCTAACTCGAAGCTAACACCCTCAACTAGATTTGTTACTATCAGAAATATATCATTTTCGAATTAAAAACTCCATGACGTCAGATTAATGAAATGGTTTCATAACATCACGTGGTTTACCCAAACCTCTGATGTTATTCGAAACCAGAGCAACATCCTTAGGAAATTCGAAAGTAAACTTGGTCTAAGGAAAACTCCTTTGTATTCCTGGTTATTCCTCCAATAAGAAACATTGTTATCATAGAGGCTGTGAAGAAAGTAGGTGTAACTTTCCTCATAGGCTTTAATGATATTTATTGTTTTAAATGAGAACATATTGTGAAGAAAATAACTTTCTAAATGTGAAATAATCAATAAATAGGCAATAGATATATTTTAAAAAAGAAATCACTATGTTTAAATGGTTAACGGCACAAGGGGGGAACTCCCAAATATTAAACACGATGTAGATGCAAGAACTATACACTCACCAGCTCATAAAAGACGAATTAGAATATACGATCGTCAGCGTTCCCCAAATCCCAACATTTTAGCCTATTACATTCTGTCTGATACCAGTAGATGCAGTATATTATGCATAAGTATACCTGTCGAGAGACACAGGTTATTGCATTGTTTTGGTATTGGAATAGTTTCATTCGTTTAGTTTTGTAGAGGTCGATTGCATATTTTTCTAAGGAAACACCTTCAATTCCAACATTGCAACGTATGTATTTTGTGTATGTATTATAAATATTTTGAAAGGATATGTAAATTTTAGCCTATAAAAACTTGTGTCCTTTGAAGCCTAATAAAGAGAAAAAGAAGAAAATGATTAAGTGAATAAGTAAATAAATAAAAATTTACAATTCAGTCATGTCAAGCTTATCTGTCATTGAATTAAAAAGTTTACTTGAAAAATGAGTTTATTTTGTTCTTAAAGTCAGTTGCACTTTCTCTGATATTTTCAGAGAGTGAGTTGCATAATCTCGTACTCATAAAAAAGACAATTTTTGAAACTCTAGTTTAAATTATGGAACGTGCAAAAGAAAATCCTTGTTTCGTGTGGCCACATTGTGTTGTTCATTGATCATAAACGTACTCAAAAGTTTGAACACAGGTTTCCATGTAGTTACTTTCTAGCCAGTAAAATAACATGCTTATCGATCTCGTATTATAAGTCACATAGCTTTGACTTCTGTTTCAAGGAGGCAAGTGCCTCTATTGATTTCAGTATCCGAAGCTAGATTACTTCAAAAAAATGTTCTTCCCCAATTTTATCTGCTGAATGAAAACTCACCACCTGGTACAGGGTAGAACAGAGATTTTATCGGGAAACTGAGCCTGGTGCTCGGCCTACTGGCTTGCTTTTACTCGCCAACAGGACAAATAAGTCCATTTCCTAAAGGCATTTTCTGATCTTAAATTATATCATAACCTCCAGCAAGATCTGTGATTGGGCAATGGAGGACAGTATAACCTGTGACTTCAGGACCACCTTGGCAGTTCCTGCATCTATCAGAGTCTCTTAATTTCCACCGATGCATGTTTGCAGCAGTTCTTCCATGCCTTGTTATAAGGCAACTGGCAGTGACCCAGTGCTTTTGACTAGTAATCATGAAACCAGAAACTCTCTCGGCATGGTCCAGTATAATGTCTCTTCTGTTTGAAATGTCCCGATTCAACATTGTCATCCACTCTCTTTCAAATTGTAATCTTCCATTCTTGGTTTGTAGGAAGGTGTTCTGGATTTTAGCCTTGCTGTTGTTGGGGCTTCTGTTACAACTTTTTTCACTGGGATGTTAGCGGGTTTTTTGACAATTACGGTGTACATCTTTTGATTTTCTCCCTCTTTTCTGAGTGTTGGTGGTGCTGTTGCACTCAATGTTGAGACACATTGCATTGGGGTGGATTTGAGACAGCCTGACACTACCCTAATTGATTCTCTGAGTTTCATGTCAATCTTCTTTACATGGGGACTTGTCATCCATACTGAAACACAGTATTCTTCTACATTGTAGCAAAGTGCCAAGGAAGAAGGTGTGCTGTGAGGCTCCTCGGGTGGTGTTTGCAAGTTTTCTCAAAAGGAGCTTTTGCCTAGCTATCTTATTTGCCATTCCTTCGGGATGCTTGCAATAGTTAATATATCTGTCCAGTGTGATATCAAGATATTTTGAATTGTGGTCTGTTAGCAGTATGGTATTACCAACTTTAATGTTCGGTCCTTTTTGCCTCGTGATTATTCAGATAGCATGCGGTGGACACTGATTTTTTGTTGTTCAGTTTGAGGTACCATTTCTCAAAATATTCTTTCAATTTTATGATATCATTATTAAGGATCTCTTCGGTTTTCTTCCAGTCTTTTAATTGGTGTGCCAAAACCCAATCGTCTAGGTATTTTATGTAAAATGATTGGCTCTTTGGCATGTCACGTATTTATATGTTGAAGAAAGTTGGTGCTAGTACTGAATCTACCCCATTCTTAAATTTTCGTGTTTTGCTTCTCTCTCCTCCTAACATGACATGAAATTGTCTTGTACCAATGATAGCTGATAAGAGATTTAGTGTCCTTTTTGCAAGAAACCATGTTTGCCAACTTAAATATCAATCCACCCCTTCATGCAGTGTCGTAAGTTGTTGATACGTCAATAAGGACTGTATCTGTTTTCAGTTGTTTTAGCCTGATTCGATATGAGAAGTAAGTGCCAGGACTTGTTTTGTTGTGCATCTTTGTGGTCTGATTGTTGTAATAGTATGAAAAGAATCATGGATGGGTTTATCTGTTTGAGTACGATACTTTCCAGCAAGTTGTGCAGACATTGGTTTATAGCTGGATGGTTCAGTGGGTTGTTTGCCTGGATTTAGGACTGCTATTATTTTTGTACGCTTACATATTTGTGGATATGTCCCATTCCCCACAATGTCTGTCATGGTGCTCGCCAACCAATCAATTGCTTTTGGGTCAAGATGGGTGACCATGTCAGGATAAATTCCATTTATACCAGCAGTCTTGCCAATTTTTACATTTTAATTGCTTTTTCTTCCTCTGTGAATGTTACTGGCGACCTAAGAAATAGTTTATGTTCAAGTAATGATTGTAAAATTCCTTAGTATTTCTTTCTAACTTCTTTTTCAAAATGCTGGTTTGATGTGTGCTGCCCTCGTTGTTTGATTTTCTTGGCAATTTTATCTGGCTCTATTACTGAAGATGTTTTTGTTTGATGTGACTGAGGGTTAGGCTTTTTAATAGTTTTCCAAGCTTGTCGACTAGATTGACTATGGTCAAGATTTTCCACTACTTCAATCCACTTTTTTTTACGCCCTTAGTGTAGTGAGTGTAGGAGTTCATTTGCAATTTTTTCATCCTGTGTCCTGGTATTCTTTTAGCAATTCTTTTCTACGCTTAGCCTAGCAAGGAATGTACTGTTTATTAGAGCCTCATAGCATGTTTCTTTGCAGAGTTAAAGATGAGTTTATTGATTCAGAACCATAAAATCATAAAATGACTGACGGTGTGCCGAACGCTCGATCATCGTGAGCATGCTCCATTAACCGAGTGTTGATACAGCGATCCGCTTAGCCAATTTAAACCTCTCCGGAATCAGAATATGTCAATTTGTAGACAACATTCGCTCGCTGAGTAACTGGAATTTTGTCCCTAGTAGGGCAGAACATAGGAAATTTTTTGGTTTGAAACAGAGTGAGGCAGACAACATTTTGCTTTGCACAACGTCTAAGGTTTCTTACGCAATTTTTAAGCAAATGTTCACCTTTTACTCCCGCATAAGGCACTTTGATGTAGATTTAATGACACCTTTAAACAAATTAAATAAGTCACAAAAATATATTTATTACCACTTTACATACCAATCCCATAGCAGCGCACCAGTATCTATAAAGCAATGATCCTCGTAGCCTTACTAGCTCCCTTCCAAAATCCCAGTTTATTTGTATTTCACGTAGATGTACTGATATTTTAAAATACCATTTGCACGCCAGGATATTTATATCCTTCTTTTGTGGCTGGGGGCTACCATTTACCCAACCTTACAAAAACTGCCCAAGCAATTGCCAACATGGATAAGAAAATCTTATTCCAGAACAGAAAAAAATGGACCCAGAGAGGACTTGTCTAGTGTTTCTTTGTTTTGACAGGGCACCATAAGTTCAGGAAAATAGCAAAATTTGGAAAAGTGATTGTGATGTTATGGTTAGTGAGCATCCTGATTTAAAATTAATTTTGCCACTGCTCCATTAGTTTCTTACCTAGAAAAAAACAACTCTAAAGATACCTCTCTTCACTCTGACTTAAAGTCACCAAACGGGGCAAATCTATGCCTTGTAATCACCCTTCTTGTCGGAAAAAGTTAATTGAAGACACTGTTATACAATAGGTAGGACATATTCTTCTTCTAATGTGGTATATACTGTTGAATGTAAAAAACATAGACATTTTACATAGGTTTCATTACCCGCGAACTTCACCAACATTTCAAGTCATCATTCCGAAACAAGAAATTGCAACATAACATATGAATTGCTCCGTCATTTTTGTACAAATTCTTGCCAATTCTAAAATAATTATCAAATTTATGTTCTGCACGAAAATTTACCTCTGGATATTGTTTCACATCAATATCATGAAAATAAGTGGACTTCCCGTCTTTAGTCGTTTACTCGTGATAGTATGAACTGTAGTTTGCGTGAATACAGTCGATTTTGTTTTAGTTTATCTAAAGAATAACCAGTTTAAACTTTTTACATATATATTATTATCCTTACAATTTTTTAATACTAGTTGTTTTACATTAATCATTTTATTCATTGCAAGTATACTTATTATATTTTGTTTTCTTTGTTTCTATTTTGTTACTTTATGTTGTGAATTTTCAAAAATATTTTGTTGTTGTTTTTGGCATTTAATCGTTTGTGGGTTTGTGTTTTTCTTGTATTGTTCCCACAGCTTCGTTTTCAGCATGTTTGTATTCGTTTTTTCTTCTGTTTATTTTATATATATATATATATATATATATATATATAAAGCTTTCGATTCGGTTATCCGTATTAAAGTGCTCAATACATAAATGCAGAGCGTAATATAAGATTTGATAAGTTGGAAAGAATCAAAAAACTACACAGTCCATTTCGACAAGCCTGTTTCATGATTTTATTCACTCTTCAGAAAATGTATATATATATCTTATATATATATATATATAAGATATGATAAGTTGGAAAGAATCAAAAAACTACACAGTCCATTTCGACAAGCCTGTTTCGTGATTTTATTCACTCTTCAGGAAATCGGAAAATTCATTTCCTTCATTTCCTGAAGAGTGAATAAAATCACGAAACAGGCTTGTCGAAATGGACTGTGTAGTTTTTTTATTCTTTCCAACTTATCATATCTTATAT
>RDPX01000129.1:44872-81005 GCA_003991215.1 Morbakka virulenta
ATGTTATAATGGACATTTTTTCAGTGAGACAAAGGAGGCATCTTTTTGTGCTGTTGTTGTAATGGGGGGCTGATTTTAGGATGGGCCAAGATATTTCGGGTGCTTTTCCGGTTTTTTCCTTTGTATCCCATACGAAACTGGATAGTGTTGTACTGTGCTTGTATTTACTGTGGTTGAATGATAATTTATGTTAAGAATATCTGTGTTTCCATGGCCTTTCGGTTATATATATATATATGGTACATTCGATTCGGTTAACCGTATTAGAGTGCTCGATACATAAATGCAGAGCGTAATAAAAGAGATATAATAAGTTGGAAAGAATAAAAAAACTACACTGTCCATCTCGACAAGCTTGTTTCGTTACTCACTCGTCAGGAAATGTACAAAAAATTTTTTGTACATTTCCTGACGAGTGAGTAAAATCACGAAACAGGCTTGTCGAAATGGATAGTGTAGTTTTTTTATTCTTTCCAACTTATTATATCTCTTTTATATATATAT
This sequence comes from Morbakka virulenta, assembly GCA_003991215.1. Lineage (NCBI taxonomy): Eukaryota > Metazoa > Cnidaria > Cubozoa > Carybdeida > Carukiidae > Morbakka > Morbakka virulenta. The sequence continues at coordinate 45,377 of RDPX01000129.1, forward strand.
ATATATATATAGTTATATATATATTGTTATATATATATATACAGGAAAAATTTATTGGCTGAGGCTAAAGAGCATTTCAGAGAATAAATGTTTTTGTAGACTCATTATCATCAAGGAACAGGTTGGTCATTATTAGACCTGCCGTGGCCCTCTACAAAATTTCGCCATGCTAATCTATCCTGGGTCATTCTATACAATTCAATAATTGATCTACCATCACCTAAGTCAATAACGTTGTCACTCTTGCGTGTTTTTGGTCGACCTCTTCCACGGTTGCCAAACACAGACCCTAACAGAAGGTCTCTATCAATACTATCATGTCTGCATATATGACCGAAAAAGGTCAGTTTTCTTTTATTAATCATCGTTAAGAGGCGAATTTTCGGTTTTATTTTGTTAAGAATCCATGCATTTGTTTTTCGTTCTGTCCAACTTACTCTCAACAATCTACGGAAATACCATTGTTCAAAAGCCTCAATCCTTTTCGAATCGCTCTTTTTAATTACCCAGCACTAGGATTCATACATAACAATGGAAAATATTAGGGAGGATAACAACTTCCTTTAAGTATTTAAAGATATATGACTGTCTTTCCAGATGTTTGTTATGGAGGTAATTGCGGTTTTGGCTATGCTGATTCGTCTTCGTACTTCGTATTTGACTGGAATCAAAGTTTGCTTATTCTGTCCGAAATTGGTTTGCATCCTAGCAGTGACTGTGATGCCGCCTTGGACATAACCACTGCCACACCATGGCTATATTCCCCTTTGTCGTTCCCAGAGAATATGATACTCTTACTATTGTCATTTGATCGAAAGCTGCCATTCCCATTCCAATTTGTTTCGCTGACATCAAGTATATCAATGTGGTTTCTTACCATTTAATTATATATTTTATCAAGCTTTCCCCGGGCTTTTAAATTTCGAACACTCCATGTACCGAAACGCATCACTGACCTCAGGTTAAGTTTGCTTCCAGTAACCAACTTTTCGTTGCCAGCCTGGTCACCCACTGGACAACGCTTCCCTTGGTGATCCACGCGACGGACGATGTGGTATAGATTATTATCATGTGACATAATACATTGGAGGGTGTTCAGGAAGTAAGTTGTGGTCAAAGTAGGGCTTCCAAGGTCCTTTCTACGACCGCAGTCTCCAGCTAACTTGGAGGTGTGACCTCTGCTATTTACACAAGTGTATTGAGCTTCTGCTAGACGTCGTGTAGCTTGTACCATAAATCTCAGATCTGAGAATTGCAATAAGGCTACTATACTTCAGCCTGCTGCCACTGAAGGGAAAAAGCTTCTCCGTAACCCTAGGAGGGGTGGCTGAATGGGTACTACACATTGACAAAGGGTGACCCATAGACTATGCAGGACAGGGTCGTCCAGATCCTGAAGCTCTACTCGAGCTCGCTTACCCAGATTTGTAGACTACAGAAACAAATTTGACGTTTTGGCAATAAATATTTACAGATGGATACTTTAAAATGTCTAGAACAATGCCACAGATCGATCGACCTATACTAATTTTTTCCCCTACGAATACCATAAAATCATGCTGAGCACTTGTAATCTTAGGAGCATTTCATTTTGAGCCTTTACATATCTTTAGCATATTCTTATATGATAACAAATGGGTATATTATCATGTTTACAAATGACTTTGAATTCACAAGAGTCAGCTGCAAAAATTTTACCCATGCTTGTTGAGGCTGAGGTTTATTCTTAAGGTATTAATCACATATAGATTAATTTTTTTACTGAAAGATCCACTTATAACCAGGAATGACAATTTTATAACCTTCATAATCTTATTTAAAAAAGGTGAATTATCAAATGTACAGTAAAGTAAAAATACACTACACATAGATTTATTTATATATTTATTTTTAAATTTTATATATATGGATTCTTATATAAATTTAAATATTGTAAATACAAGAATCCGTATATATACAATTTATAAATAAATATCTCTTGGTTGTTCGCATGACAGTTTTGTTGCAAACCTTGAACGTTTCCCTAGCATGTTGCTGGCACCATCATGAGTTTGCCCGCGGCAATCTGACAAACTCAAATTAAATCTGACCAAAACATCTTTGACAGCATTTGCTATTGTGGAGCTTCGAATGTCATCAATCTCATAAAATCCAAGAAAGTTTTCGTTGACATTTAACTTCCCATCAACTGTTCTTATATTGAATGACAGCTGCCCCAGATTTGTAACATCAGAATATTCGTCAAGAATCAAAGCAAAGTATTGGCATTCCCCTATGTCCTTTATTTTGTGACGCAACATATGAGATGCCATGATATACAGGATTTCGTTGTGAATGTCATGGGTGTACCTATATCCTGTACTGCCATACAGGTACTTTATAATGTTTTCATCTTTTGTTCCAAGTAGGCGTAAAAATTGGGTTGAATTATCATTTTCGTCATTGCCTTGAAGGGCAATTCCTTGACGTGACAAGCAATACAGTGACAAGCAGTGCCTTGGTGTTCTGCAAAGCATTTTGGAGCCTTTCTCCAACTTAAAAAGCCTTTGGTGATGTAAGCCGCCTCTTTGTTTCCTTGATCTCAAAGATTACCTTTACCTTCTTGAGTTTGGCAAGAGTAGCAAAGTACAGAATCGTTTCTAAACGTAAAATAGAAATTGTAAATGCCCTTCAATGGTGTGGCCGGCGATTTTCTTGGCAAAGAAGCCAAGGATTCTCAGTTGGCAAATGTCATGGCGACATCATTTTTCAACCACGGTCATTGGAACGAAATTGAGTAAGGCTCCTTCATATCTATCTACCTTGCATCTGCTAGGGAGTCCCTCCGGGTTAAATAGCAATTTCGTTTATCTCCCAAAAGATATATCTTCCACACTTTTATCCATATCTTCCAAGCTTTGTCAAACAAAGGAATATGATTTATTTAATAGATTTGTCTGAAACAATAGTGTGAGAAAATTTGCCATTCGTCACTAATGACTGAAGCAATGCAGAGATACGGAAGTGTATGTACATATGTCCGCTAGTGTGTGGAAGTGCACAGGTATTGTCTGTCGGTATGCGACAAGTGAATGGTGTGTCAATGTTTGTCCAAATGTGTGTATATTAGATGTATGCAAGTATATAGATATGCGTCTGTCAGTGTTGTCTTGCTGGGCTTGACTGTCAAACAATTTAAGTCTTAAATATAATAGAAGTATTTCCAAAGTTCTAATGTAGTGAGCTTTAGGGGCACATAGCAGTTTTCCAAGAACGCTAATCTGGCCGTGATAAGTGGGATGTTTTCCCATACTAGTTTACTAACAAAATGATGCCAATAATTGGCTCATTTTTCGACCTTGAACCATCATAACTTTTCAAGTACTGAACGAAATTTGATGATCTACCCCGCGTTGAAATCGCATGAATCAGCTCTTTCTATTGTAATGAAAATAAAGTTTCATAATAAAATTTCAAGATTTCAAGTTTCAAGACAAAGTTGTTTAGTTCATCGCGTGTGATTGCGCTGAACTAAAAGAACCTGAAAGTACTATTCATTTTTTGAGCCATTGCCGTTTGTTTCATTATCACAGTCAAATTTTATGTCGAGATATATTTTTGATTCAAACATAAATCTTCTACTTGAGTCAAAAAAGGATTTTGTCCGATTGCTATCATATGGTGATCAAACTTTATCTGATGAAGTAGATGGTAAAATTCTACGGAACGTTAAAAACTTTATTGATTCAACTGGAAGGCTCTCGAAGTTTACTTAGCTTCCTTGCTCTCCACACGTATTAGATCCGACTCCACTTTATTTGCTGAATTCCAGTTCTTTTGAGCATTCGTCGTTAGTTTTATGTTTTTATGTCTTCTATGTATTGAAGACAAATGGGAGCTGATAGAAACCGTCCATGAGTGTATAGTCTTGTTCTCTGCTGTATATGTTTGTAGTTATTATTCGGATATATATAAAAAAGAAAATAAAGACCATTTAGCCCCATATAAATTTTGACCTGAAAACCCCACCTAATAAAATTTTTACATTAGAAAAGAGATTGAAACTCAGACTATCACCAAAAGCTACAAAGGCATCAGAGAAAAAGCAATAAAAATAAAACAATATAGAAAAACTTAAAAATCCGTTAATTCTTTCTGTGTCGTAATACAACCATGGGTATTGCTCAAACCAATGATGGTGACAGGAACGTGTTCTAGTGCCTGCTATCGTTTTTGGAAAAGAAAAGTTTGAAGGCAGTCAAAATTGCTCATAACTTATTTGCTGTTCAACGCTATTTTCTTCTTTTTCTACTCTGACCTGTTTTTTGACGACGATGGCTCTTCACTTAGACTGGATGTTATTTCATCTTCCAAATTAGCTTTTTCTTGTTCTCGTACATTACTTTCTTCGTTGTGTCTTTTATTACTTCGTTTTAAAAAATCTGTCACTGGCTTTCTACTCATTTTCTGTTACTTTTGATATTTTCTGTCATTCCGAGTGCTTCCATATCTAACTTCGAACCCACAGTAAAATGCAAACAATAGCTAATATGCATAGCGTCCCATAGTGAAATGAAAACATAAACTTTCCCGAAACAACAGCTATTATGCATGATGTTCCATTTAGAACGGCATCATCATCATCCTGTGTCACGCTGATAGGCGTTGGCGATCATGCTCTTCCACATCTTTCTCTCTCCAGTAACTTGAATGGTCTTACTGCTCTTGTGTGTTCCCATCCATGATGTAAGATCATCCAGCATCTTCCTTCGTTGTCGCTCGGGGCACCTTTTCCTATTGATCCTTCCGGTTGTTACCACGTTTTTCAGCCCTTCTCGTTTCATCACATGACCAAAGAATGTTCCCTACCTTTTCCGTATGTTTCTGATGAGTGTTCTTTGCGTTTCTATCTCCTTTATGACTTCAATGTTTGTTTTCTTTGCTGTCCATGGAATTCTCAAGATTCTTCGAAGGAACCACATTTCTGTTGCTTCCAATTTCTTTCTGACGTTGGCTGATATTGTCCATGCTTCGCATGCATATAATAGTATGGGCGCAATATTACATTGCAGTAGTCTTTTTCTGACTTTAAGCGATAATTTTTTATTTGTTAGGTACTGTTTCATATTATGGAAAGATGTTTTCGCTTGGCCTATTCGGTTTCTGATTTCTGTTGCACATTTTCCATCCTCAGTGATCAGGGACCCTAAGTATTTGAATTTGCTCACTTAGACCAAAGTTTTATCATTTATTTTGATGTTACATTTTGGTATGGTCTTCTTTCTTGAGAGTACCATTGTTTCTGTTTTCTTGGCATTCATACTCAGGCCCATTTTGTCACTTTCTTTTACAACAACATCCAGCAGAGCCTGTAGATCTTTTTTATTCTCTGTAATTAATGCGGTGTCGTCTGCATATCTTAGGTTGTTGATATTGTGTCCGTTCACGCTGATTCCCGGCATTCCTTCTATATTTCTCATAATTTTCTCGCTGTTTATTGAGAATAGATCGGGTGACAAGACGCAACCTTGTATCACTCCTCTTTTCATATATTGGTAATCACTTACTTCATTTTCAATTCTTATAGCGCCTGTCTGCTCCCTAGTATATATTTCTTATGATTCTCAGGTCTTTACCATCAATGTGCAGCTCTTCTAATATAATAATGATTTCTATGTGCCTCACCTTGATGAATGCTTTGGTGTAATCGATAAAGCAAATGTAAAGATCTTTTTGCATTTCCAAGCTTCTCTCCATGAGGGTCCTCAATAAATATATAGCATTTTGTTGTTCCTTTCCCTCCCACAAGTCCGTATTGTTCTTCTGCTATCTCTTGTTTGATTTTGTTCCTTGCTCTCATCATTAGAATTCTCAGTAATATTTTGGTAATGTGGCTCATTAGACTGATAGTACGGTGAAGCTCACATTCTGTTGCTGCAGGTTTCTTGGGTAATGTAATAAATATCGACTTTGATATGTCTGTTGGGATATGACCGCTGTTGTATACATGATTTAGAAATTCGGTCAGTGCTGACACTCCCAAGTCTTCAAATGATTCTAACATTTCGATGGTTATAATGTTTGGACCTGCAGCCTTCCCCTTTCTCATCTTTCTCATTGCTTGTTTTATTTCTTCTTCCATAATTGGTGGTCCTTTAAAATTCTTAATAATAGGTGTGTCCTCTGGTCTGAGGTCATCATACAGTTCAGCTATGTATTCTGACCATCTCCCTAGGATTTTATCCTTTTCCATAATGATCTGCCCATCCTTTGATTTTATACACCCACTTGATGAGCATGTCTTTTTGTTTCCCATCTCTTTTATCTTATTGTAGACCTTTGTTGGGTCATGGTTATGGAAGACTTCAATTTCTTTACACTTTTCATCTAGCCATGCTTCCTCAGCTTCATTGCATTTAATTGTTATTTCTTTGTTGAGTCTTTCATATTCATCTTTATTGCCTTTGTTTGTTCTTCTTTTTTCAATCATATCTAAGATTTTTTGTCATCCATTTCTTCTTTGCTTTTGTTGCATCTCTGCAATCACTTCTTTGGCTGATTCTGTAATAGATTCCTTGAGTTTCAGCCATTTTTCTTCTAAATCCTGGGTGCTCTGTAATAGTTCAAATCTGTTCTTTACTGTAACTCGATATTGTTCTCTTACTTCATGATTTTTCTTTAAAACTTCAAGGTCTAGTTTGATATTTCTTTGGGCTTTCTTTACCTTCTTCAATTTTATTCTCACTTTTGTAACTACAGAGTTGTGGTCACTGTAGCAGTCAGCTTCCGGGTGTAATTTAGCAACCAAAACAGAATTTTTGAACCTCTTGTTAATCAAGATGTAATCAATCTGGTGTTTTGGTGTTATCTGGGCTCTCCCATGTCCATTTTCTTCTTTGATGTTGCTCAAACCAGGTATNCTGGGTGCTCTGTAATAGTTCAAATCTGTTCTTTACTGTAACTCGATATTGTTCTCTTACTTCATGATTTTTCTTTAAAACTTCAAGGTCTAGTTTGATATTTCTTTGGGCTTTCTTTACCTTCTTCAATTTTATTCTCACTTTTGTAACTACAGAGTTGTGGTCACTGTAGCAGTCAGCTTCCGGGTGTAATTTAGCAACCAAAACAGAATTTTTGAACCTCTTGTTAATCAAGATGTAATCAATCTGGTGTTTTGGTGTTATCTGGGCTCTCCCATGTCCATTTTCTTCTTTGATGTTGCTCAAACCAGGTATTGGTAACTATCATGTCGTTGGGTTCAGCCCATCCTGTGTTTCACCTCTTTCATTTTTATTGCCTAGGCCATGAGGACCAATGATGTTGTTGTCTCTCTTTCCCGACTTTTGCGTTAAAATCTCCCTGTACAATCACTACATCTTGAGACTTGCAGTATGACATCGCAAGGTCTAGAGTGTCATAGAATGATTCCATTTCTTCATCTATGTTTTCTGTCGCGGCATAGACTTGTATGATGCTAATGTCAAAAGGTTTTCTCCTGAGTCTTATAAGTAGTACCCTATCTGAGATTGACCAGTACCCCTTCAGTGTTTTGGCTTTTTCATGATCTAAAATTAGCCCGGCTCCTCTTTCATGCTTATCACTCCCAGAATATATGATGGTATATTTGTAGGATTTTATGACTCCTACGCCCGTCCATCTGACCCGGCATAAACCCATTATGTTAACATTCATTCTCTTCATTTCATTTTTGATGTTTTCTAGTTCCCCTTTCTTAAACAGTTTTCTGACATTCCATGTGGCGATTTTTATGATCTTGTTGTTTCTCCACGCAGTAACTGGATGACGGTCGAGTGCCACCTGGTGCACATGGGAATCCCTACAGGACTAGGATGCTCCGATGGAGTCTCCATTCACGTCGTTGTTGCTTACCAATTGAGTGTGTCGATTCATGATTTTCTAGGGAATGGTACAGCAGTGGTTTCCCCTTGCCTTCTGCCGGTTTGTGTACGGTATCTCCGCCAGCCTTTGCCTAAACAGGCTGACCAACAAGGCAGTGGGGCATATGTAAACCAATAGCGAGGTACCCTAGCTGGTGCTATCCCTCCTGGTCAGAGAGGACCTGGGAGCAGTGGGGATTAAGCGGTAGTTCCACATTTCTCCAAACCTTTGCCTTCCCAGGCAATGGCCTCACCACTGGATGCAGTTTGGCGTCATACCCAGGACGATTAGAACGGCATACTATTATGCGAATGCAAAATGAAATGAACTTAATGAAATGAACTCATTATTAAATAATATTCACAGAATGTCAATAGGGTAATGAAATCAATAAAAATCCAAATTGAAAATATTTGCTTGTATATTATTCTTTTAAAAACTCGATTCAAACATTCATTACGATTTTAAAAAATGTCATTAGTTAGAAAAATATTGAGGGCTATGACCCTCCCGCCCGCCCCCGGTGTCGCGGGCCCTGGTTCTAGGGGAGATCAGTCTTTCATAAGCTGATTCATAGATATAATAGGTTTGTTATATATATGTGCTGACCGATTACGATAGACATAATAACCTTCTCCGCCACCATTCGCAATCTTGCTCCTAAGTAGTTTTGTTTAACAGGAAGACAGCAGACTACTTTGTTGTCAAACAAGTAGACTGTTTTTCAAACTTTTGTAAATATCGAGTTCTTGTTTCATTTATTTCAGGATCGGTATTTGTTGCTTTGAACTATGTATCGTTTTATCCTGGTTCAGAAACAATTGGCGTTAAAAAAATGGACATATGGAGGATTTACGGGCTCTGTCAACATTTTCTCAGAATTACTCAGATTTAAACAGTACAGTTTGATTACCTTGGCGTTAAGCTGAGAAAAAAAACGCTTTTAACCCTTCTCGGTTCATTAAAGGATTTTACCGGGGCTTTCCACTAACCAGTGAGTTACACAGAATCTGGCAAATGGCAATGGAATTTCCTAGCATTCAATGCCTTGATTCATTGTTCTGAAAAGTTCTTTACATGCTTCCTATTTGTCACTAATTTGTCACTTATTTCAACAGAAACCCAAGACGAGGTGGCAGTTTTTTAAAAGCACATTGCATAAAAGGCCTGGTAACATTACCTAAAGCACCATCGAAGTTATGACCTATACAGTTCTCCAGATGAAAAAGGATAACCAGCGATGACGTTGTTTAATGCCTCAAAAAAACTTTCATTGATGATGCTTCATACAAACAAAAGGCCAGAAAATACAAAATAAATCTGGACAAAACGATTCATTTAAGAACAGGACGAGAATAGCAAAATACTTATCTAAAGAAGCTATTCTGTCTTGTAAATCAAATGGCTCCAATGATGCCGTCTTCTCAAATTTTCTTTATAACCTCTTTCAAAGGGTTGACTAATCGTGCAGCACAGTGGCTAACAAATCCTGTAACCATCTCAAAATAACTTCTTTTTACTTGTTCATTCAGATCTTTGTCTTTCTTGAAAATCTCTAAATGGAAAGAATTTTGTCCAATTTTTTGCTTTGTTATTCCATGTATGATTTTTTTATCTCTCGTGATTTGCAAGATTCGACGAATGTGGTATCATCGTTTAGCGGGAAAATGACATTCTAAAGAAGGTGTACCACCAGCCAGTGATGGGCTAAAAAAGTCAGCTCGCCAACGGTTGAGATGTGGAGAGGCACAGTTGCAAGAGATATGAAGGAAATGAAAGCAAGGAAAACAGATTCTCAAAAATGAACGGAGGGGAGGACGAAATGCCGAGGACGAGTACCAAAGAAAATAACAATTAACAAAATGCATTTTCAGTTCTGTTACAGTCTTTTTTGCCAACGTATTGTTTTCTTTACATTCCTTTACATATTGCCTTCTATTCTCATACGAACACTTGCACTAAGACACTATTTAATAGCTAAGAACAATGTCCTATGAAAATATGAGGCTTGAAGACATGTGACTTTAGTTGTGGTTTTCATAGGCTAAAATCAAAGAAATAGAATTCTATTGACTGCGAGCTCTGTTTCACTTACTCTGTATTTGGACACTAAATACCTGGTTGGTTGACATAATAGTTTGACATCTAAGAATTTCACTGCAGTGCAAATATGCAATTTTAGACCAATGTCTACCCGAATATAAGTCAAGAAGGCAGATAAATAATCAAGATAACAAAAACCTTAAGTTTGGAAATGAGCCAAAATTGTTCCTGATAATACGTCTAAGGCAAAACGGTTTGGTTTGGAAGATGGTTGACTAATTTAGGTATGATATTATCAGTCCGTTATCTAGGGGAAAAAGGAAGGGTGTTTAGCGTGATTCCACGTAATTATCACTATATCATGTTTTGCATTTATGTAACTAGTCTTAAGTTATCATACTTTCTGTACGTAAATGCTTTTCTATAAAAAACTGAATCCTAAACTGGAAACAAGACAGGGGTGCTAAATTTTATAGGACTTAAAACTATGTAGAGTATACTTATAATGTCTTGATGTTCGCATAGAACAGTATTTTGATACTAACAATAGCCTGTTGAAGTGCCTTTTCTATACATTAGGGTATACATTCTATACATTGGGGTATACATTCTATACATTGTGGAAGTGCCTTTTCTGTACATTGTGACATACCCTAAAACTCTTTTTTTATAGTCTAAGAAAACTGATTTCGTAAACGATTTTTTTCACACCATTTAACATTTACTGAGCTTCAATATAAAAAAACGTTGATAACTGTTACTGACTCCACTTATCTGACATGATTTCTCTTTTTAATTCTTAAGAAGTAGTTTCTATTAAAATCCCTTATTGATCACTGCCTCACCTCCCTGAAATATTCTTTCTATGCTTGAAATTATTTAGTTTACAAATACTTGTTAAGTTCGAATACTGTAATAGTACAACTGCTTTTGCAACATCTCAAGGACTTGACTTATGATATACTTGAAATATGGAATGAAAATATTGGGCTCACTTTCTTCCGTTTATCTATGCTGCAAAAGATAGTACGTTTTCGTGCCTTAGGTTTTCGTGTTTAATACGTGAACAGCTGCACCACGAGGAATAAAATTCAGGCGCTAGATATCAGCTTGGGACTCTCCCAAACAAATTTTCTGTATGTAACAAAATCAGGTGACAATTGACAGTAAACCCCTTGCAAAGAAAGATCGGGATTGGAGAAAGATCTAGAGAACTGTAAGAAGGTTAAGGTATATATGACGTGCATTTTTTGTCAGCTTCAACCTAAAAATAAGACGTAGACTTTATTGAAAACATTAATTTTTATTTCACAGAAAACATATCTCAGCAATTCAAGTTCTCAAATGTAAACTGTAAGAACATATGNTCACGAGGAATAAAATTCAGGCGCTAGATATCAGCTTGGGACTCTCCCAAACAAATTTTCTGTACGTAACAAAATCAGGTGACGATTGACAGTAAACCCCTTGCAAAGAAAGATCGAGGTTGGAGAAAGATCTAGAGAACTGTAAGAAGGTTAAGGTATATATGACGTGCATTTTTTGTCAGCTTCAACCTAAAAATAAGACGTAGACTTTATTGAACACATTAATTTTTATTTCACAGAAAACATATCTCAACAAACCAAGTTCTCAAATGTAAACTGTAAGAACATATGGATCTGCCCCTGGATTTTATGCCTTTTTACGAAAACCCTGTAAAATGTTTTACAAAATACAAAAGGATCTCTTTTCTGTCGAAAACCCAGCGTTGTACAAAAAGTGTTTAATTGTTTTTGACTTCATTAAATTTTCATGAAAAATTTCATTAAAATTTAATTACCTGTCCAACAATATCAACTGCTTTACCTGTTATTTTTGTATACCATTGGTCGTTGCTACCAGAAAAGTTTCTTGGGAGCGTTAGTTTCCTTCCGTGTCTTAGTAGAGGTCTGGTGTTGGCAAATAATTAATCAGATGCTTTCTCTTGGAAGACAACACCAGAGCTTAGGTAATGGAACTTACAAAGGTTTTCATATTTGTCTTCATGATGTCAATGTCAACTCAAGAGGTTTGACAAAATAGAGAAAATGTATGATTAAATAAAGGGAAATAAATTACATTAAAAAACCAAGGACAGCATTCACATATTTTGCCCATTTGTTGGGCGCGAGATACTAAATGATTTTTTCTTTGGATCGTATCCTGCCTTGTCGATATTGAAAAGAATATTGGTACAGCTATTGATGTTATGTAACGATAAAAACGGGTAAGTAAACAAACTTACCAAAGTATCTTTATTTTAAGGTTATATGTATGGTTTTCCTTACTTACGTGGACGTCGTTTAGGATAGAAATCTTCGGACCTGAGTCATTATTTTTTTACGAGATGTTAAATTCCTAGCCATGTTGTCGCAATGAAAAAAAAAACCCCGAAGGACTGAAATGCTTAGCATCCATTTTTACTATGTAACCAACTGTAAAGAGCTTTCATTCATTGAATGCCTGCATTGGTTATTGTACAATAAAATCTGTCATGCTATGTAGTAATTGTTCCTTTGTTACCGGGTATCTTAATATAAGATTAAAACATGCATAGCGATTCATGCCGTGTACACAAATGAAATCTTTGAAAACAATTCTCACGGTAAATTTTGACTTGTCAAAAGGATTAGTTACTGTCAGATGTTGACATCCTAGTCATAATATTACAGTCAATAATGAGAGGGTAGGAACTGAGTATTTACAATCACCTTTTTCTTATGTGAACAGGTGCAGAGTTTTCTTACATCAAAGGACTTCGATGTTGATTCCACTTTACAACCACTTGAATAATATCGTATTCAATCGACACATATAAAAAAAGGAAAAAAACTCAGTTGCAATTTCAAGAACAATATACCTCAAGTTGCCTTGTGACAAGAGAATATCGGAAAAGCTTCATCATCAAAGAAGCACATAAGGACCCTTTTCCGCCTTATAGCCTAGTAAGAAATAAACAAACAGCGGTCGTAATTATTATTATTAACACAACCTCTTTGAAATGGCATACTTCCTCTTATCTAAAAAGCTGGAAGCCAAAAAATGACATGCTTTCAACAAACGTGGAAAATGTCTACCAATTATGCTTCAATACTTCAAGTATTGATCAATAAGTTCACTATGCAATTATTAATACTAAACTCTCAGCTGTATATCATATTCCTCGATTAAGCGCCAACCTTTAAACTAGCACTTTCCCAAATACTTGCGGTCTCTTATATAACCCATTTGTCAATAAATAGCATCCTCGTTTATGTTGCTTTCTCTAAACAACACCGATAACATCAAGATAGATACCATTCCCTGGAAAATTAATTGAGTTTCGTAGATTGAAAAGGCCTTGAGAACCCGTTTTCAAACGAGTCAAGTATTAAAAGTGGAGAAACACTAGTTCATTTCTTAAACCGTAATAAAGAAAATTTAAATGTGGTTCTTCTAGTAAAGCGCAATGTCAGATCTTACCAAGTTTGTACTAACTTTATTTGTTCCTTTAAATGATTGTGCTTATCAGAAAGTCTAATTTTTAACATTTAATTTTTCCAATCACTGTTTCTTGGTAGGCAATAACTCCCTCAGTCTTTATTTCAAAGCGTCAATAACTGGTAGTAATACTTTTTGGAACTAATTATTTAACTTCTAATTGGGCCTTTAACCCACAAAGGCTAAGGATGGAATATGGATCTCTTGAACTTAAGACGAAGGTATAGTGATAAACTCTAAATAGGAAGCATCAAAGAAGAGCATGATTGATGCAGCATCGATATTATTACCTAAAAGCAACTCAAAGCAAAACAGTTACGGATGAAATAAGGAATATTAAAATTAATCAAGAAATACAAGAAGCTGAAATCACATGGCCCTGTAAAATAAAAACAGGTAGACAATGAAAGTAGGGAAAGCTATCGAATAACAAGAGAGGAATGGTGACACTTAATGTGAAGATGTTAAACATCTTTGGAAAATTGCATATAACACAGCACAAAAAGATTTAAAAAAATAAATGAGAGACCAAAGACGAAACGAGTTATATCATTTTTACGAATTATTACGAATTGTATAATTACGAATTAAATGGTATAAATTAGAAAATAGAGTAGAATACCTAAGTTACCTAATGAGTTAACTTTACAATGAGTTACCTGAGTTTATAATGAGTTTACAATGAGTTACCTGAGTTTATAATGAGTTTACAATGAGTTANAAATACAAGAAGCTGAAATCACATGGCCCTGTAAAATAAAAACAGGTAGACAATGAAAGTAGGGAAAGCTATCGAATAACAAGAGAGGAATGGTGACACTTAATGTGAAGATGTTAAACATCTTTGGAAATTGCATATAACACAGCACAAAAAGACCAAAGACGAAACGAGTTATATTATTTTAATGAATTATTACAAATTGTATAATTACGAATTTTATGGTATAAATTAGAAAATAGAGTAGAATACGTAAGTTACCTAATGAGTTAACTTTATAATGAGTTACCTGAGTTTATAATGAGTTTATAATGAGTTACCTAATAGAGTAGAATACCTAAGTTACCTAAATTATATTATATGAATATTATTACATAGCAAACCTTCGGGCGCATTTATACCTAGTCCGAAGCAAAACGTCGGACTAGGTTATCGAATATCAAGAGACACTTAATGTGAAGATGTTAAACATCTTTGGAAAATTGTGCATAACACAGTACATACTCAGTTGATTATAAACTGAGAATGTACTGAGAATGTATTATTACCAGTTTATTATTTATATTTCATACGTCATGGCTCAGGTTTTACTATTGGTCATAAAATTCGTCTTTTCTCTTGGCCTTTTTCGTGACAGATTTTTTATAAGAAAGTAAGTAGTATTCACCTTATTTTAGGTCATTAAACAAATGCAACCCAATCCATCTCCATCATTTTATGTGTACTCATTTTCCTGTACTTTAGTTCTATGATAACTTTAGTTTCTTTGATAACGCTTTTTATTTAGTGTTTAATGCAAATTATAATGTTTTTGTGCAGCTTTATAAAGGTTGTATATATAACTTTGTCAGGCAATTTTTAACGCTGACTTGAAGTTTCTAACGCTTATATGTGACTTTCAATGCTAATTTGGAACTTACAACGCTTTTTCTTTTATTTTTCTTTTACTATTGTTAGTAATTTCTTTGATGTGAAAAAAAAATTCTCAGAATGTGAAAACATTTTGATTGTTAGAGCTACTAATGACATGCTTATTTTCCTAACATTCATTACCAAAACTTATTCCAATTTCCAATGACACTTTGGCATAAGATTAGTGATTAGTGATACACGCATTTTTTTTATAAGAATGTACTTTATAAGAATATATGGTCAGAGATGAGAAGATCCTACGAATATGTTTAGGCTCAGGTTTTTATTCGAGGTACGATAATTACTATGGCCCAGAACGAAATTTAGTTCTCTTTATCGTTTCACGTTACATCACAATTTAGCAGCTAAATTGAACTTCAGCGAATTATCCCAAAAAGTAACATAATGTAATGACTGAAAAGAAGACAAGCAAATGTAATCGAACGTTGTGACGTCAGTCATTCACAACAACACACATTTCTTCCAAGTCGTAAGTTTCATAGACATAGACCATTGCTGGGTCATTATAGTCTGTGGAGATGTATTTAAGTCGCAAAAAGAAAGAGCAGATGACACTTTGAGTGTGGAAAGGTTTTAAAAGGTCACTTATACACAGCAAACTATAGTCATGCAAAGGTCATATAAAAACAAAAAAAGTCTGAAACGAAAAAACACTGTTTCTGTAAAAATCGGGTGTGAATGATACAACGCATATTTTTTGTACCCACGTCATCTTTCCTGTTCATATTGGTGATTGAAATAACAATTGCTAAAAAATGCCTTTGTTCCTCTGGTTCTTGGAAATTTATGGCTCACGACCTCAGCAAAATAAAAAAAGGTTCTGAAATAAATAACTATCTGTTCAAACCATAACTAATCGTGGTTAAGAAACTAATTTTGTTTCTGAAATAAACAAGTTTACTTCTTCTAAGCTTTTTATTTTCCTTGATTTGCAGTTCAGCTACCTGATGACGTCAAAAAAGTTGGACCTTGGAACAACGAGAATTAACATGAGATTAAGGACGTGATTGTTGTTGTTCATCAAAGATTAGCTTCTATCTTTCTTGCACATTAAGTTAATCGAATCGCCAAAATGCAAAAATTTTCCTTAATTTTGGCTTTATTGATATTTAGTTGTGCCTCGGGCATATTATTTTTTGGAATTGCCTCTTATCAGAAAAATATAGGCATCTACACAATACCTGTTCCTTTGGTTACTCCCAGATTCAGAGAGATATCAGAGGTAAGAATCTTTCCAAACAGTCAACTTTCAATGACCTACGTTTAGGGGTCATTTGTATTATTTTTATTAAAAATTAATTTCATTTTGACCTGTGGTTATTTAATTTCAAAATTGATGAAGGGAAAAACTTTTCTTCGTGTTTTACTTCTTATTTGCCTGTCTGTTTACATTTACATATAACAAATGTGTAAGTATTTATATATGTATATCTCCAAGTATATATGTATGCATGTGCGTGTATAAAGTACACGCACGTTTTGCATGTGTACGGCAAATTCAGGTAATGATAGTTGAATGAGCAGTTCATTTATGATTATAGTTGAGTTCTCAATAAGGTGTTTACATCCGGGGAAATATCAAGCTCTAATTTCAACGACACCCTTCAGATGAATAACAGAATAGTAAATAAAGGATATATATACTTGTTGGTTTTTTCGAAAGTTTCTCTGGCCTATAATAAAATACTCAAACAATCCATTTTCGTTTCGGTCGTTAATTCATCAGCCGCGTTCTCTTTTTCCCTGAAAGAATGCAACGTAAGTCGAAAAGCAAAAAAAATGTCGCATAGAAAATGATTCGCAAGAGCATCGAAACTCAATTTACCAAAATTTAACAACAAAGAAAAGGAAGAACACCCACCCTAAGTTTAACTTAACTCTAACTTAACTTTAACTTAACTCTAACTTAACTTTAACTTAACTTAACTTAACTCTAACTTTTTACTGCATTCTTGTATTTGTCCTAAGATCCTCAATAAATCAATAATATCCTTAGTGGTACCTGTTTACTGAGCTATATTTGATGAAACAGGTTTTGACAAGACATGGAAAAATTTGTTATCATCATTTAAAGCAGGCATGTTCTTTGTTTGAATAAAATTTTTTGCTTTAACGTCATTTTCTTGATCAAAGGACACTTGATCTTCTGGAAGTTTAAAACTCTGGTGTGTAATTTACGTGACAAAGATAATATGGTGTCTTGTGCTCCAAAAATGTTTGTTTTCTTTCCTTTGTGGGAATAGACAAATTTCTTTCATTTTTGAACAACTATCTCCTAAATATGTAACTTTTGATAAAGATATATTATTTCTTAATTACTCAGAAAATTTTAATTTTATGATCAAGAAAATAAGCTAGTAAAAAAGTAGTAACTAGCTAAAATGTCGGTAACACTTCCATGGCTAGTTGTTATTCTCCGTAATTTGACGCAAGTGGTATTTCAATGATGCTAACTATACTGGAGGAAGTACAAAGAAAATGCATTATGTAAAAATAAAAATATATTTAAAAATTGGTAAAGGTTAATGAAGCATTAGGTAGCCACGCAAATTAGAATTTTATAATGTCAAAAAAATCCAGCATTAATGACAACATAATAAAGAACTGAAAAATACACTTAAACTAATACCAAAGTCACAAAATTCTGTTAATACAAACAAAGTTGTTGCACTTTTAAGCTCGAAAATTTCAAGTATCCCCCCCCCCTCTCTTCCCAACAGGAGCTCTGACCGCGGCCTGTGTGACCGAAATTACTGATTTTCTGACAAAGTTGGCTGTAACTTTTTTACTATCAAAATAACTTCAGGAATGATATAAAATGTTGTGATTTTCTAATTTTTAATTAATTAATACCACAAAGTTGTTCATTATTAATTTGAAAACATTTAATTAAGAAATCAGAGTAGCATTTTTTTTGCAAATGTTTCCTTACACCCTCAACCACCATTCATTTTTTTCTTAAGTTAAGAATTGTTAAAAACTGACTCTTGAAATACTTTCTGTAGTGTTAACTATAACTTCATAAGCAGATTTTACTTTAAAATCTGCTTGTTCAAGTTACTTTATTTATACATTTTTGAGTTAAATTTAACCCAAAAATGTTCAGACTGATAATAACTTGAGCATGAACCGTTCATCCTAGATAAAATACTACTACTACTACTACTACTACTACTACTACTATTACTACTACTACTACTACTACTACTACCAATAATAATAATAATAATAATAATAATTAGTCTTGGGTATTTACCACAAATTTGCCCCAGGTGCCATACTTTGCCCAAGGTCACCCTTGGGCAAAGTATGGCACCTGTCAGCTTACTCCGAAACCTTGAAGTGCCGAGTTGTCATTCGGCGAGCTTCAGTCTGTCTCATGGGTACGTAGGACTTTTTAGTCCTGAGAGGCATTACCCTTAGTGATGGTGTCAAAATAAAAAATACCGATTGTAGTGCAACCTAAAACTCACTAACCCCGAGAGGGGGAAAAATGGATTAGAAAAGTACCATAAAACTCTGAATATAAGCCCTGGGCTTATATTAAGTCGTAAGGCTTTTTTG
This sequence comes from Morbakka virulenta, assembly GCA_003991215.1. Lineage (NCBI taxonomy): Eukaryota > Metazoa > Cnidaria > Cubozoa > Carybdeida > Carukiidae > Morbakka > Morbakka virulenta. Next base: position 64,014 of record RDPX01000129.1, read on the forward strand.
ATGGGCTTATGTACGGGGGTGCTTATACACGGAATAACATTTGTGTTAATAACAACCACTACATTTATTTTGTATAATGTTTAAAAATGTAACATAGCATAATAATATAACATATTATTCATTGTTCAGTGTCATCATCAAGCTCATACTCCCCATCTTCTATGTCTTCATCTTCGTCCATTTCATTGTCATTAGATTCATCGTCTTCATCCTCACTTTCCAGATGATACTCTTCTTCAGGTAAAAGGCATCATGTACCCTTCTAATTCTCTTATGTTTACTTTTTCATTTTCGGATCCGTCAACGTTTGTGGTAATTCCACATTTTTTGAACGAACGAATAGCCATCTCTTTGTCTTGCATATGTTTTTCCCGTGCAATGGCAACCCATTTTGTAGTAAGAATTCTCCGTTTGCATGCTGTGAGTTTTCCCTCGACATAATCGTTTAAATTCTCGTCAAGATGTTTTTCAAACTGTTCTCTAACGAGATTCCTGAAGGGCTAATTCAGAACAATATCAAGGGGTTGTACACAGCTGGTGCACCCTGGTGGTACGTTGACGAGAACTGTGTTCTTTTTCGGCAACAGCCGTTTGACTTCATCGGTTTGTTGGGCCGTGTGCACATCTGCAACCAATAGTTTCCCGTTTGAACCTGGCGTTGCCGGATTGGTGAAGATGTTACACCATTCATCACTTGTCCATTTTTTGCTTGATTCTTTTGCCTTCACCTCGAAATATCAACGTTGGTCTAGCTCGTGATACACCGTCTCCGAACACGGTTAATTGCACTATGTATTGCCGTTTGTAAAAGCCTGAGGCACCACTACTGCACCATACTTCTTCAGCTCCTGTAGTCTCGTATGTGCGACGCTCATCCCGAACAAAGTGCAGTGGTGTTTGATCCATGTTTGCTATGTCTCCCAGTTAAAACGTGCCTCGGATTCGTTCTCTTAACAACTTCGCATGAAACTTCTGGATGGCGTCTTTTAACGTTGCTGGAGATTTTTGTCCCATGTGCGTTTTACGACGAAGAGATATTCTATTCCGTCTACAAAAACCATTAAACCACCTGCTGGAATGCTTGAAGACGATGTTCTTCGGGTATTGTTCATTTATAATCTTTCTGGCTATTGATAGAAACCACCATTTTTTCACTTTTTTCCCTTGTTTCCTCAATTTTTTGAACTGTTGCACTAACTTTCATTCCATTCGTGGGAAATATCCTTTACGACCACATTCATTCATACTCTTATTTTTTTGTTTTCTTATCTTTTCTTCGGCTTTGATCCATGTTTGTACTTGTTTACGGTCAATTTTAAAGTGGTTCGATGTTTGTAACACGTTTTTATTATTTGAATGAAACCATTGCACAACTGAAAGTTTGAACTCGCGAGAAAAGGCTCTACGAGTTTGCTTTGCATCAGCCATTTTCACTTCAACAAGTAAAAGTTTTGATTCTCAACGCGAATAAGTTTCGATTTTAAGCTACGTAATCGAACGTCAAACATTCGAATAAATAGAAGTTGATCAAGTGATAAGAAAGACACAACAGGAAAGCAAACATGGCTTTGGCGTGTTTAGGTCAAGTAAAATCAAGAGTAAAGGGTCATCATGTTTACGACCACGTCCTCGGGGGAGGCATTGAACTCCCCTGAACGTGTTATCTATATGGACCAAAGATTCATAAATGTATCGTCAGAAATTCATTAAAAGAATACAAGTTGTTAGAATAAAAGATGTTTTTCTACAACGTTCTGTGTGTATTTAATCCATGCATAAACCCATGGGCTTATATTTGGGGGGCTTATATATGGTCCTACTTTTCCATTAAGGTTTGGTGGGCCTATATTCAGGGGGGCGTATATTCGGAGTTTTACGGAATAGCAAACAACGGCGTGAATGAGACTGGAGCCACTGAGGAACGTTTCTCGCCTAGCAGGTGCTTCATGGCCCAGCGGCACGAACCCGGTCGTCATCAAACTACAGCTAAGAAGACCAAGAGAAAATAGTCACAGGATGAAAACAGGGTGATTATGGAGTGTCACTAGCAGTGAGTCAAGCAGTAATGGCTTCAGGGGGAAAAAATGCTTAGTGTCTGGATCAGTATAGATATGTTCCCAGTTACTAAACACAGATTAGTAGATCATAAGAATTAAATCTCAAAGAAGCAATGATTATTATCGAATCTCAAACTTGAAAAGATAAAACGACCGATCGAAGGTGCAGCGTATGGGCGGGTGAAACAGGGAATCAGCATGGGAGTAGAATTAAGGACATTGTTGATCATGGGATTGCTGATCTCTCACTTTACGAGGAACTAACAGATATAGAGAAAAATTTGATTGAACAATTAAATAAGATAGGTAAGGAGGATGGAAAAAGATTACCATCATTGATAGGCGTTGAAAGGGGGGAAGCTGTTTGCACCAGTGAAAAAGGTGGACAATTTAATGGGCAAGATTAAGGTGAACAACACTAACGAGACTAATGATCTGATATATTTAGGCACCGTAATGGTGATAGAAATGCTTGGAATGAAAAACAAAACAGAGAGAAAAGAAAAAAAATAGGCTTGAAGGGAAGGCAAGTTCTGGTCTGACATGTGGAGTACAGAAGTCGACACAATTAGGTGGCAAAGTGGCTGGAAGACTCTAAAACCAGATGAATGCTGGACAAGACAATCAGAAGTTAATATCACCGAAGAGAAAAAAAAACTCTTAAAAAAAGTACCAAACTGGGGGGGTGCCTGGGCCTGGACCAGATGGTGTACAAGGTTTCAGGCCAAAAAAACGCAAGTAACTACCTTCCCATCACATGCTTACCCCTTTGTTGAAAGTTACTAATTACATTAATACCTAATGAAATTTATTCGTGTTTGGAAAGGAACCAGCTTATGCCTGAGGAACAAAGGGGATGCAAAAGGAAGAGCAGAGGAACAATAGATCAGGTGTACACAGACAGGAAGATACTCAAGAGAAGTTAGAATAAGGGAAAAGAACTTAGCAATGGGATGGATTGAATATACGAAAAAATTTGACACGGTGCCACATTCCTGGATTTTAAAGCGCTTGCGTATCCTGGGAATAAACAATACTGTAGCGCAGTTCCTATTGATGACTCAACAAGATAGTAAATGTAGGATGTGTGGTAAAGCAGATGAAAGCATCAATCACATCTAAAGTGAATGTAGTAAAATGGCACAAAAGGAGTATAAACGCAGGCATGATTGGGTAGGGAAAAAGATACATTGGGAGGTATGCAGGAAGTACGGTCTTGAAACGAAAGGAAAATGGTATGAACATGACCCCCAAGCTGTATGCGAAAAAAAAGAGTAAAAGATCTTATGGGGTTTTTTCAATACAAACAGATCATGTTGTTAAAACAAGAAGACCCGCTATGATTATAGTGGACAAGAAAAACAACAGTGCCAGATTTTGCTCTCCCATACGATACCAGGAATTACGAAAAAGAAAGAGAAAAAGGTATTGAAATACCATAGCCTAGCAAGGGAGCTGGAAAATACTGTGGAACAAAAAAGTGAATATAATCCCAGTTACAATGGAGCGCTAGAAACATCATTAAAAGCATTGACAAAGAGAATTAAGGAGATTAGGATAGCTACCAGAATTGTAGAATTGCAAAAGACTGTGTTGCTGCACTCTCAGAATACTGAGATGAGTGCTTGAGATTTGAGGAAACATGTTGTTACCAAAACTCAAGAACATAGATCCACTGATCAGTTGAAACACGACAATATTAAATGAAATCAGTGTGTAACAGAGATAATAATAATGATAATAATCAAAATTGAATGGTGGAAATAGCATCACTGCAATTAATTCATGGGCAATGTCATTACTTATATACTCTGCTGTTTTTCTGCAATGGACAAGACAGGAATTAAGAACAATAGACAGGCAAACAAAAAAGATGATGACCATATACAGAGGCTTACGTCCAGGGGAGGGTGTAGATAGGCTTTATCTACCCAGAAAGAAAGAAGGTAGAGGACTTATTTCGACAGATTGTGTTGATATTGCAGAACTGAGTCTCAAGGAATATGTAATGAAAAGCAAAGATAAAGTGATATCTGCAGCTAGCGTAAATGTAACTGAAGAGGTTTAAAGTGTAAAAGGTTACAAGAAAAGATGGAAGGAAGAGAGAGGAACAAGTATATGGAAAATGGAATTTCACGGACAGTATTTTAGAAAACGAAAGAAGTAGAAGCAAAAGAGTCGTGGGCGTGGCCACAGAAGGGAGAATTAAAGAAAAAAACTGAAGGAATGCTAATAACTGCTCCTGCACAGTCCCTCAAAACGAATGTTATAAAAGCATGAATAGATAAAGGGAGGGTGGATGCCAAATGCAGGATGTGTATAAAAAAGTATGAAACAATCCACTTCATTGCAAGCCAATGGAATAATCTTGCGCAAAAGACATACAAACGCCGACATGATTGTGTAGCCAGAGCACTCCCTTGGGATATCGTCCGTCAGCAAGGATTTGTAATTAGCAAAAAGTGATACTAACAACAACCTGAGAGCGTTGTTAAAAGTGAACACTTTAAAATTTTATGGGATTTTACAGTACAAACAGATCTCGAAATTTATACGAGAAAACCAGATATTATAATAGTGGACAAAAATGAAAATGAAACTATGATAATGGACGTAGCCATACCAATTGATGTGAACATAAGAAACAAGGAGGATAAAAAAATCATATAGTACCAAGATTTAGACAGAGAAATGAAAAGGATATCGAATATATCAAGCAAGGTCATTCCAATAGTCATTGATCCCTTTGGCACTAAAACAGGCTGACATAAACAGTTCCTGAAGGAAATAGGTGTAACAACAAGAATTGAGTTAATCAAGAAATCAACTCTACTAGGCACGGCTACTATCATCCATCAGCGCCTTGATATCTAAGGAAACTAGATGTGACCCGATATCCTGGACATTAATTCCAACTGTTAATGCATTTGTATGTTACATTTTTTAACATAGCACTGGCCTGCCTTTAAAAACGTTTTTCAAAGGTTTTTCAACTGATTTGTGTATTTTTTGGTGCGTTGAATCCAAAAATACCAATCATTTTCTTTGGTCAGGTCAAGTTTTTGAGATATGATTAGTACACGTTTTGACCCTTGAATAGTACTCAGTTTAAGAAAAATAGGGCTTAAGCAAGCCCAGTCTTTGTTTTTATGTAGAAAACAAAACTGGAACAGCCTCAATCTGAAACCGACACTGCAACCCCCTTTAACTTTAGGAAACTGAAACTGAACCTTTTTCTGTTTACACCTGGATGGTCATTTATTGTTTTGCAGAGCTGAACGTCAGTCAATGTGAGTTGAAATCGCAAGGAACAGATGTAGTGTTTCTATTTAGTATGTTAGATCAAGAGAGAATGGGTTGCAAATGTACAAATCATCCTGACAGGTTCTGTTATATCTGTGGTAATGTGATTCAATTTGGTCGCCATGAAAAAATAACTGATTGTGTGAAAAAGGCATATCATGCTTTGGAGTTAAGCTTGGAGACCAGGACAAGCCATTTGCACCCCATGTTACCTGCAAAACATGTGTTAAGAGCTTGCGTGATTATAGAAATAACAAAAGGAAAAGTATGCCATTCGCTGTTCCTATGGTGTTGAGGGAGGGTAAAAATCATGTGAGAGACTGCTATTTTTGACTATGACTAATCTTCAAGAAATCAATTACCACAACAAGTATTGTGTTCAGTATCCTGATGTTCCGTCTGCCTTAACACCAATCCCTCATAGTCTAGACCTACCTGTTCCTGAGCCAGATATTGCAGTAGAATCTGGCTCTGAATCTGAATCTGATAACACACATAACAGAACAGAGGCTAAAGAATACAAGCCAAAAGAGAATAACCAGCCAGTGCCTTTAACACAAGCAAATCTCAATGGCCTGACACGAAACCCAAACCTCTCAAAGGAATCGGCACAAGATCTGGTTTCTCGTCAAAGCGAGAACAATTTGCTGGCACCGGGAACAGCATTTTACTGTATCAAGAGCGTGAAAGAGAATTTAGAGAGTTCTTCACAACCCAGGGAGACTCGGCATTGGTTTGCTGGAACAATATTGTTGATTTGATGAAATCAATTGGGATAGACCATGTTGCTACGGAATGAAGACTTATCATCCACTCGTCCAGCAGAAGTCTCAGGGCAGTTCTTCTTCATAATGTACAGAATTTACTCTTCGATTTCAATTAGTTGTATCATTGTGGATAGTGTAATGCCTGCAGATGGAAGGGTAGAGGAAAAGGAAAAAGAAAAAGTTGAAAAAAATATTAGGGCTTGAAAAGAGAAGTAGCAAGACTTTTGAAAATAAAGAAAGTTCAAGTAGTGCCAGTAGTAATAGGAGCCGTTGGAAGTGTAACAAAAGGATTTGAGAAGTGGTTTGAGAAGATTGGTATTCCATGTAATATTGCAGATATGCAAAAACTGCCTTGCTGGGAACAGCCAGAATCCTAAAAAAAGTAATGGAGATGTAATGAAGGAGAACGCCCCTTGCTAGGTCTTGGTCATTTGTTTTGACTCGTCTAGTAACTGTATTATGGTAATAAGATCAGGCAGAGCATGAGCTTAGTTGTATAAATAATAATGGAAAGATTTATTTTTTTTATCCAAAAACACACAATTACCGACTTCACTAACCAAGGTAGGATTCGTTGACTTGCCTATTTAAAAAACTAAATATTTCACTAAAAAATTACTTATTAATTATTAAACGATAATAGCTCAGGTATTTTTCATGGTTGGTTTCTACATCAGAGCATGAGGTTTGAATGATTACATTGGAAAGTTTGGTGGTAAAAAAGTGCTCGTCTTTGTTGTTCATGATTAAAGCGTTGCACATTTCACTAAAGGTTATACAAGATAGACCAAATATACCTATAGAGCTAATTGAAAAATTTACGAAGCTGACTCTTGAAAAGCTTGAGTGTAATGAAATTCAGCATGGCTGCTGGGAGGGAATCTAGGCTCTGGGACAACCCCCTGATGTGAAGTCAATGCTTGATACTGGTCCAAAAATCCAACAAGTTATTATTTCAAAGTGATTGTTATAAAGAAGGAGTGCCCTTGACTGAAGAAAGATGTTCTTTGTAGATAAATTACAAAACATGGTAAATTTAGATAGAGTTCCGTCACCATTAGCATATCGTGAGCTAAGTATTAGTCTTTCATCAAAACAATTTGTAAAGGATGAAAGTCATCATTAGGTCAGCATGGATGGATTTTGTATTCATGTGTACTCTGAGATCTCTTCTTTTCATAATAGGATTAATATTTTTTCGCTCATGATTGACCTGAGTTCGTTTGTACCGATGAATATGTGCACCTGTCACTTTTTAATGACTTCGTCCTCTTTCCAAAAGAAAATAGTAGACAATAATTAAATATGAGGATAGAGGGAATTACATTGGATGTTGGGAGAATTTACGTGTGATCAAATGTATGGTGCATATTATTCTCAAAAATTACTTGATTCTTTTAACCCTCCCCCCCCCCCTCCACCATCTAATTTCTTCTGCTATTGCTACTTAATGACCCTTTGACATAAAAGGCTTTAGGATAAAAGCTTTCAAAACGTACTCGTACTTATTAACTTTATCATCGTGATCTAATCGCTTTGAATAATTCTGTTTTTACTTAAAGTATATTTGGCATATAGTCTTTATTAAAAAGTCATGGAAGTGTTTCTTTTTATACAGCGACTGATTTTTCTCTGGCATCTCTGAGTCGAGAAAATTAATAGTTTGCACGAAGTATGAGTACAGTTATCCTCATGCTAGCACAGCAGATATCCGAAAAATAACGTAATTGGAAAACTTGGTACATCAATTNTAGAGCATACGTCGAATGATAATTACAACTACTGAATTAAAAATTGCTACCCTGGTTTGAATAACACTGCTAGTGTTGGGGAGAGGGTACCAACATTTAACCATTTCTTAAGCACCAGTTCAAACCCATTATTTTTGATCATTTAAATTTCATTGTTTGCAGAAGTTTAAGACACTGTTTAGCATTTTTCCGTAATAAAAGAAAAAAAAATTCAAGAAGGAGAAAACTGACTATGTTTTCTTAATAGAGTTCTCTCAAAAAATTTTAATTTACCAGTATATAATAATGTTATATTAAATAGCTACATATTTCTTATTTCTATTTCACTAGGCTAATCTAGTTTACTGACATTATTTAAATATTATTTCTTTGATAATCTAAACGTACTTCTTCTTATATTTTAGGAAAGCAATCCGCTATCAAAGCAATTTGCATATTATATAATGACTCCTCAATGCATACCACAAGATCTCCTGCTTGACTCAGTCCTTGGAAATCTATCATTATTGGATGTTTATGTTTTGTCTTTCAAGAGTAAATGTACAAGTATGGATAATCCTATGCATGTAACCCATTTGTTTAATAGATCAGTAACATGGACACAAGGGAGGAATTTTCTGTACTATTATAGTCGAAACCTTGGGAAGAAATACCGTTATCATATATTCTTAGACGATGATTCTCGACTGCTTCTCACAGATGATTTAATCGAATATGCCAAGAAAAATAACTTGCCCGATGCAACAATGGCGTTCAATAATGTTTTCTTTTCAAGGAATGATGGGTTTGACAGACTACGTGCACCGTCGCAAGAAAGGAGTCCTTGGCGACTTTTTGAGAAGCAGCTCCTCAAGCATAGTCCTGCTTATGCCAATCCAGGTTACTGTTCGAGAAGAACAGGGATACAAGGAAGAGTAGTACAAACAGAAAATTACAAAAAACTTTGTGGGATATCACCACTTCCTGAAGTGACCGTCATGTTTCCCTACGATGCACTCTTTGTTGCATTCCATGACAAAGCTCTGGACATGTTGTTTCCAATGTATGAAGGTTATGAAAAAGAAAGCTGGTGGATTTCCGATCAAATCCAGTTTCACACCGCTCGTGTACTTCTACGAGGAAGTGGTATCACAATATGGGGCACTAGTATTTTTAATCTTGCTCATTCTTCCTATCCGCGAGGTGGAAAAATGAACTGGGAAAGGTGGAAAGTCTTTCTTGCAAACGATGGTAAACTGATCAATGAGTTATCTAGACCTCAAAAAAACTTAATAGCAAGTTTAGATGATGACCATTTATTTTCAGACGTATCGATATGTGGGAAACCAATCAAATTTCCTGTTCATGAACATTACACAGGAATTTATCAAAAGCCAAAGTAGCCACAGCTTGACTTAGCGTTTCCCTTTCGGAAGCGTTAAAGCCAAGGTAAACGCTTTATAATTAATACATTGAAAATAATGGGGAGCTACTCGAAGTTTTAAAAACTCTTATTCAATATTTATTATGGAAATATAACTGAAGCACAAATATTAAAAAGCCTCGTTAAAGATGTTGAGCATCTAGAGAGATATTGATGAATTTTACTTGGCAAGTAATTCATCATAACCTTGTATCCATGGGCAAAAATGAATGCTGGTCAATTTCAAAATCACTTATTTTGTAAGAGAAAATATGGTTGCAAACTCAATCAAAAGAGATCTTGGTTGTCATCTTTAACATTTTAGCAAAGCAGAGATTTGAATATACACTTATATGCTATAATCGGGGAACCAAAAGCGCAAGTAAATATTGTGTATTTGATTTTCTGTTTATTTTCAACTCAAACATACAAATAAGTGCAGCGATAAAATTGTTGTAAAACACACAAATAAAAATATTGTGCATACATTCCTTTTTTTAGAAATATTGTTGCGATTTTGTGAATCAAATTGGAAATTCGACAGTTGATAATGAAGGAATTTTTTACCAGAGTTGGCATAATTGAATCTCTAAATTTTTAGTGACTCTTTCCTATCTTATGCAAAATATTGCCAAAATGGTTTTTTATATTTTACTGAAAGAAACGGTGTATTTTTACCCTAATATGTTAACTATTTTGGAGTAAAGTTAATTTTCTCAACTATTATTTATTTTGGAATTAATCTCCTAATTTTTTATATGGTTTAACGTGTTTAAAGTTTAAAAATTGTTTTTCCAAGTTTCAAGACCCAAAGATTAAAGCCCACAGTTTAAGTTTATTTCAGACATATCAGTTGAATTAGTACTCCAAGCCAACTAAANATTTTGTAAGAGAAAATATGGTTGCAAACTCAATCAAAAGAGATCTTGGTTGTCATCTTTAACATTTTAGCAAAGCAGAGATTTGAATATACACTTATATGCTATAATCGGGGAACCAAAAGCGCAAGTAAATATTGTGTATTTGATTTTCTGTTTATTTTCAACTCAAACATACAAATAAGTGCAGCGATAAAATTGTTGTAAAACACACAAATAAAAATATTGTGCATACATTCCTTTTTTTAGAAATATTGTTGCGATTTTGTGAATCAAATTGGAAATTCGACAGTTGATGATGAACGAACTTTTAACTAAGGGATGACTGGATCTGTTAATTTTGTAAACGTCACTCATGACTCCACAAAGAGTCCTAAACTATAAAATTGTTTTTAAGTATTTTTATTTCTAAAAACATTCTGACTTTTATTCCTCTGGAGTTTTTTGTTATTGACTTTTGGAATATACTGTATTAGAAAATCGTAGGTATTTTTTAAAATATCAACAAAGAAGGTTTATTTTCTCCAGCTATTCATTTACTTCCAAAATTTCAGGGGATGTAACTCACTTTACTACATTTAAGCCAGATTTCAATGGTAGAATCTGTGGTGGAGATAGTGTTGTAAATATGTTAATAGTGTTGATATTTAGTAGAAAAGCCATTTTATTCAGGTGCATACAGGCAATTTTAAGGACACATTGTTAGTGTAACCAAAATTTATTAAAAGCAACTCTGGTAAAAGTTAATGCTTGAGAGCTAATGCATTCGATGCAAACTGCACAAAAAGGTGATTTGCGCGTTTTTTAAGGGATAAATCTAAGAAGGCCTGACGCCTCTTTGTAAAAGGGATGATTAAAAACGGAAAATTTAAGACCAAAGAATGGATTTTACATAACACGTTTGGGAGCTCAGGTCTCAGGAAACAGGAAAACATTTAAATGGAAAAGGGTTGCAACATAGGCACTTCAAGAAAAGAAGTTACCATTGTAGGAAGACTTGCTTATCGACGAAATCTCAAAAGTAATGAAGACGCTGTGAGTTGTCATTCAGGGAAAATGGCACAAAGTGATCTGGAACTTCTGATCTGATAAGTTCATCAAAAGATTTGCCGTGGTGAAAAATAAAGACATGGCAAACACTGCATATCATGTCTCTGCCAAAAGGGTTGCAGAGTTGCAACAAGAAAAAGATCAATATATCAGAGACCCTTTGGTAAATAAATTACAAATATTGTTTCTTCTGTTTAACCTTTGTGCACTAAAGAGTTCCTATCAGTGGCTTTGAGTTTTTGGAATCCTATAAATATCGAAAGAGTGACAGGAGAAGTCATTCTTTCAATTCATAAAAACTCTGCATCAGAAAGAACCAAGGGTGATCAATTACTGATTGTTGAAAGTTAGTGGTTAATTTCTTTTTTCCCTACAACCCGAGGAATATTCCAAAGAAGCGAAACATAAAGGTCTCTGAGATTTCCACTTTTCTGTGAAAACTACAGGATACAGTACGATTTTGGCTGTCGGAGCGGACACTTGGGGGGTTCCCTTCAGCTTTTCAGGCAAAATCTGATCGAATAACTTGCAAGTTGTTCGATAAGATTCGAGAAGAACATCTAAGATGAGCTCTTCGACAACATAATATTTATAATCTGGCACGTCTTTGTGTAGCAGCGATGACTGAAATACATTTTCATTACTTTATAGGAATAGGAAGTTCAATTCATGCAGAGCACGTCTTTTTTACGATTTAACGCATCTATTACTACTTCTAGAGAATGGTTAAGGGATTCGCTAAGTTTCTTTGCAACTGACTCGTATGTTAGTCAGTGCCCTAGCGTCCGGTAAGGGCTATTGGGTTAAGAACGTATGAATGTATGTAGATGCTGCCGATTGATAATGCAGTGTAACTTGAAAACTTGGTACTTCTGTTTTTAGAAATGGCACAAAACCCCGACATTGGCCAGTCATTAAACCTTTTTTTTGTCATTGATTCAGAGCAGAAAGTAGCCCTTCTCTTCCTTTTTTTTGTAAATGAAAAGTACGTACCTCAAAACCAAAGCCTGATATCCCTATTTGCTTTTTCCATTTTTTTTTCAAGTCGTTTTTCAATTCTTTTGGTTTTCAAAGAAAATTTAACATTTAAAACTATTTCATTAATGCAGCTTCTTACGGTAGTTTTGCTAAGAGGAACCCACCAGATAGTTAACGATAGATCCTAATGTATTACAGTTGATAATACTTCGGCAGTTGCTGGACGCACCAACACTTCACCCACTAAGTTGTGCAGTACCTTCCAATTAGCTTCGCCATGTTGTATGATGCTGCAAGACCATCAACACTTTGGTTTCCACCTTTGTAAAAATCAGTGGAAATTGTCTGTCGCATTTTAAACTTGGCCTTTATTGTTTGAAAATATACCATATCTCCGTCCTTTTGTCTTTGTGTTTCTTTTCCAAATGTTCATTGAGACGCAAAAGCTTTACAGCCTTGTTGCATAAACTGTGTTCAGAGAGGAAGCACAATGACAAATGCTTGATAGAATCATGGACATCACGTTATCAGAAAAACTTAAGAAGCCTGGCAATTTACAGAAATTGGTTGGCTAATTAGCTCTGTTTATTCAGTCACTCGGAGGAATGATTGAAAAGTTGCGTTTCACCTTTCTTATAGCAATACAAATTAGACAATAAGATTGTATTAATGAGCAAGTCAAATTAAACTCGGGGAGAAACTAGCACAGCACCAATTATAAAAGCTGTCATTTGAAGTAAGTATGGGGTATTTTATCTGTTGTTGTTTATAAAAGTTGGTGACTTGATGATTTGTTTTTGGCAGACCCTTGGTCAAGAGGCTTTCATACAAACAAGTCTATTTTCTACAGACAATAAAACACCTCATATTACTAAAAATAACAGCTTCAAGACTGTCCCGTGTTAATTTCTCAAACCTAGGTGAAGTCGGGTTCCTGGTAACCTACTTAGTTAGATTTCCTTGATATTGATTTTGGTAGCAAAGCCTGAGTTGAAATTGTTTGCTATTCATAAACAAGATTATCATTAAATGCACAGCAACTGATCACAGCAAAAGCATAGATACAGTGGTTTATAAACATTGCACAACTTCGTTCACACTCCCGTTTCACTTCAAGGCCACTAAAGGAAAGTAAACGCCCCACACCGAGACGCTTTCGCAGTTTTAAAAATAGCCCATCTCAATCACCCTCCCAATTACAGTACCACCAACAGCAATTTGAAAAACATGTGTACACCGAGCTGTGTTCGAAAACACGGGCCTCCCATGCTCTACCATCTGAGCTTCTGGGTCTAATTTCCTACCAAGATCGCTTTGCAACCATATGTCCCGCTTAAGTGCCCCATCCTTTCCACAGGTCCCTATCGTTTGATCTTTAGCTCAGGTGGAAAATGTGCAATGATACCCATAGGCACTGTTTAGAAGTCAGCTCGTTGCAAATTAATTTTTTTCTTCTCCATAATTCCTCTCCTTCCAATTTAATTCAATTTTTATAAGTAGGTAACTTGATCCATGATATTTAGTCATTTCCAGTTACGTTTATCGGTGTGCTCAAGACCACTTTCAAGGAAATATACATCTGGTCCACCCTATTGTGTAGCTGCAAGACCTGAACAATCACCAGGACGATAGAGGCTTGTCTTCAAGATGTAAAAATGTGCTAACTGCACAGAATGGTGTAGATTTCGTGGATGAAAAAGATGCCCAACAAGGAAGTGCTACACTACTAGAAGGTACAGATAGCTAATCGAGACTCTCACAGCTAAGCAAATACGTTTTGTTGGTCATGTATTGTGAAGTGGAGAGCTACAGCATTTGTATTGACGTGTCTCATTGAGGGAAAGCGTACACGGGAACTATAAGGAAAAACGCTTTTGGGTTATCTCCAAGGCTTGGCTGGTTTCAGATCACTTGTGCCACTCTGCATGTTTAAATACCAGAGAGAATAATGACTGCGTTTTATGTTAGAATTTTTTTCAATCCAGTCTGACTGATTGAGTACCTGTTTTAAACAGCAGTGACGTTTAGCTACCCCATTACATTTAGAATAATATAATATAGGGATTTGTGGAAAGAACAACACACTTAAGCAAAAGATATTGCTTAAATGATCAAGTGAAAGATGCGCTGATTGCTCAGGTGGTACAGCAAGTGCCCATGATTGTCATAAGCACGGGTTCGCCTCCACCTCATTGCAAACATATTTTTCACTTTTGTACATTTAGAATGATAACATGTGATTTTGGCCTATAACATACTAAAAACCTCTTTCACACGGTCACAGTCACGAGGTCACGAGGCAGCCTCGTGACCATGTACATGACTGCTACTTTTACATAGTAAACTTGAAAGGGTTTAATTGTAAGAAAAAGAGATCTTTGAGCTACCCTAACCTGAATTTAGCATTAAGACCTGTACCACATTGTATTAAAATTCCTGTACCTGTATTCAAACACTAAGAGTAGGCCAGAGAACACACAGATGAAAATAATGACTATGACTATGGTATTTTAGATGACGAAGAGTTTGAAGTCTTGNTGTACATTTAGAATGATAACATGTGATTTTGGCCTATAACATACTAAAAACCTCTTTCACACGGTCACAGTCACGAGGTCACGAGGCAGCCTCGTGACCATGTACATGACTGCTACTTTTACATAGTAAACTTGAAAGGGTTTAATTGTAAGAAAAAGAGATCTTTGAGCTACCCTAACCTGAATTTAGCATTAAGACCTGTACCACATTGTATTAAAATTCCTGTACCTGTATTCAAACACTAAGAGTAGGCCAGAGAACACACAGATGAAAATAATGACTATGACTATGGTATTTTAGATGACGAAGAGTTTGAAGTCTTGCGAAGTCAGCCTCGGGTATTTACGCAAGATGAACTTTCAGATCTGATTAGAGATTTATATCTATCTAAGTATCATCAGAGGTCTTCACATAAAGACTCAAAGACAAAAATCTACTTGATCCTGGGACTAAAATCACCTTTTATGCGACAAGGGATTCAGACTTCGTTCAATTTTTTAAGCATAAAGACGATCTTGTCTTTTTCAAGGATATTCCTGGTCTTTTGATGCAGTTGGGTGTTTCAAGATATGAAGCTAGTCCCTGAAGGTTGTTTATTGCGAAGGTTGAAATGTGTACCTCTCCATGTAGTAAGCGAGTATGCTTCAATTCCGATCTCACACTCAACTAAAATGAAAGAAACATATGAGGCTGTCAGGCATGTTCTGAACTGCATAAAGTACGATCAGCAGAATTAGATCATTTGTGTGGATTTGAAAATGGTGAATTTTCTACTTGAGCAGGAAGCAGGCTATACAAAATTTCCATGGTTTCTTTGCTATTGGGATAGTAGAGACAACCCAAGCCACTGGATTAAAATAGCCAACTCGACATAAACTTCCCCTTGGGAATAAAATTGTAATAAATGAAGCTCTGGTGTCACGAGAAAAGATAATATTTCTACCCCTTCATATATAACTTGGTTCAATGAAGTAGTTTGTTAAAGCTCTGGATAGAAATGGTGCATGCTCTCTTTAGGTATTTCCCGTACTAAGCGTGGAAAAATTAAAAGCCGGCATTTTTTATGGTCCGCAAATATGACAATTAGTAAAGGATGGAAACTTCAAACATGCGATGAGAAGAATTGAGCTGGAAGCCTGGTGGTCATTTATAGATATAATTCAAGGCTTTCTTGGAAATTGCAATGCTGACAGCAACAACGTGTTGGTAACATATTGGAAAAGTTTCACATTTTGGGAGCAAACATGAGCATCAAGGTTGACTACCTGCATTACTTTTACAAGCTAGCAAACTGCTATTTGTTTGAGTTTCTCTACTGCATAGTTTTTCCTGCCTTGGCTTTGACCCGTCTCAGATATATAGGTATATTCAAGAGTAAAAAGTCTAGAGCTAACGGTAAAAAACTAATGTAATTTTTTAATGAATCAACACACTTGATTTGCTTAAAAACAATTAAAACATTGCTTCCACCATTTAAAAAGATTTTTTTGTTCGACTGTGTAATGATTCAATACGACACTTGCTTCGTATTTATTTTTCTCTTTTTGCTTGGCTTACCTCATGTAATCAAACCCTGATAAAGTTCTTGTAACTGACCAACAATAATCTGCTAGCATATTGGGTCCATTTGTCCCGAAGTTGGTTCTCTATGGTCGCAGTGTGAAAATGCTCTCTATGTTTCTCGCTCATAGCACAAAAATCTGGTGGAAAGAAACCCAAGCACGAGTAAGGAAATTGAATCTTCAAAGACGTATTAAAACTTCAGTTGCTAGTAGGAAAATAACAGATTTTGTACAGGTTTTCTGTACTTTTTAGCAGTGTAAATTTTTAAGAAAGCATTCATAAAACTGTTTAGTCTTTTTCTTTTCCCACAAAAATAGGGTCCAATTTAAAAGCTTTTAAGAGCTTTAAGAGCTAAGACTTTGAGCACGAATCAGACGGGTAGAAAAACACTTCTTTTTTATTTTTCCTTTGCTTGGTTTTGAAAAATATCTTCTTAGAAACATGAAGTCATTCCTTTTTTTCAGAACTTTGGCAAAATCTAAAAGAAGAATTTTATTATCCCTTTTTGTTCCAGGTCCTCAGACGTCCGCCGTGACTAATTTTTTCTTTAGTGGGGAGAATCCTTGGTACGGCTATCCCATTCATATAAATCAGTATTTTGTGTTCTAACTATAGTTCTAATTTTGTGTTCTAACTATAGTTCTAATTTTGTGTTCTAACTATAGTTCTAATTTTGTGTTCTAACTATAGTTCTAATTTTGTGTT
>RDPX01000129.1:108726-134100 GCA_003991215.1 Morbakka virulenta
GAGTATGTCAAACGCCACGACCGTGTTGGGCAGTATCTTCACTGGGGTATATGCAAACACTTTAGTATTGAAACCAACCCCAACTGGTAAGAACACCATCCACTACCAGTCACGGAAGGAGAAAATGCCACTATTCTATGGGACTTTCCGATCAACACTGACCGGACGATTCAACCCAACCGTCCTGACATTATAATAAAAGATAGGAAAAACAAAATGTGTACATTAATTGACATGAGTGTGCCAAGTGATAAAAACATTTCAGTTAAGGAATTCGAAAAATTAAGCAAGTATAAAGACCTAGAAATAGAAATTCAAAAAATGTGGAGCATCAAAACTACAACAGTTCCGGTCATTGTGGGGGCACTAGGGATGATTATGAAGGGAACTCAAAAACATATAGAGAAAATACCTGGAAAGTATAGAGTACAAGACCTCCAGAAAATTGTCCTCGCAGGCACTGCTCATATTCTTCGAAAAGCATTGTCAATTTGATACCGCAAAAGTCATAAATATTTCTGATTTTGTTTCTTTCGTACAACCTTTTTACAAATTATTTATACTTTTCATAGTTTGCAGTAATATGAAAATAATCTTTTACTTTTCGTGCCAATGATGTTTTTACTTCCTTGTCATAATTATTTTATCCTCTTTGTAATATGTCAATTGTTCCTTATATGTTCATTTCATGTCCCATAGGACCTTTATCTGCCCCAGGTCACTAGGGTGACCTGGTAGGTAATTGTACTGAAACTCATACGTAAAGAAATGCTTCATAATACTACTACTACTACTACTACTAATAATAATAATAATAATAATAATTCCTTCCATTCTACCATATTTCCTTAAGTGCACAAGTAACGACAGGTATGACTATCATTTTCTCCATTCCCTTTATGGTTGATAAATGGATAGAAAGGATTTGGATTAATGTGCAAAATGTATGTGCGAAAAAACAACGTTATTAGGAACAGCAAGAATATAAAGAGAATTACTGGAGACACGAATAAGATGGACATGACTTTAAAACCTTTAGTTGCTAGTTGTAACTTGCCAAAAAAACCCAAAAAAACAACAACAACAACAATAATAATAATAATAATAATAAATAATATTAGTATTACTATCGTAATTAATATTTTAGGGTTTTCTGAAGGGTTAGCGTTTTCTGCCTTTACTTTTCTCGGATCTATGAAATTGATACAATCGCTGCAGGCAGCTAAACCTAAAAAGATAAAACAAATTCAGCTCCTTTTGTCTCATCTCACACGTTTGCTAAATTATTCGAATAATTCAAATAAAAGGTCTTCTTAAAAACGCCATGTCAGCAACTTGATCATTCCCTGCACGAAACAAGGTGGCTTAATATCACCGATTTTGACAGACATATGATCCTCAAATTTTGGTTGTGGAGAGATTTATGCTTTTCAAATAACTGTATTTTCATCTGCTTCCACTGCGATTTGTTAAAATAATTTTTTTCCGGGCAACCTTCACCGAGCATAAGAAATCTATCTATCTATCTAGGTCGAGGCACTTCGGCCTCGACCTACCATCATCCGCCAAATATCACTGTCCATCAGTTGATTTCCTATCGCTTCGACCGTCAGTCCCACATCGTTCTCCAGCAGTTGTACAAATGTTGTTGTTGGAGCCCCTCTATTTCTCTTTCCCTGTGTTGGTAACCAAAATGCCAAACTTCAGGATGTCTCTTAAGATGTCCTACTAGTCTCAACCTTCTAGTTCTGATTTTGTCGGTTACTTTTTGAAGGTGACCGTAAAGATCTTCATTACGGATGTGATCTTTCCAGCTATTTCCAAGAGCTGATCTTAGCATTCTTGTATAGCAGCCATTTAATTTCTTTTCTAATTATTTGGTAAGCGTCCATGTTTCGCAGCCATATAATAGAGTACCGATTCTACTGTAGAGTAAAAAAGTTTAATTTTGAAGGATCTTGATAGACTTGACTTCCAGATTTTGGTTAATTTGTTTTGTGCTGCTCAGGCGAGTGCAATTCTTCGCTTAATATCTTGAAACGAGCTGCTGACAAGTGAGCCTAAATACGTAAAATCATCAACTGCTTCAAGTGTTGACTCGTCACTAGTTCGAATTCGGGTTTCTATGGGTTGATTGAATGACATAACTTTTGTCTTTTTGGCGTTGGCTATAAGCCCTACACCCGCTGCTTCAGATTGTACTCTTTCTAGCATTTTTTGTGCCTGATCAATCTCCTCACTGATAAGGGCGATGTCATCAGCGAAGTCAAGGTCCGAAATGCAAATTGGACCCACCCTTCGGCTTTGTCTTTTCTTTAGACGGAATCCAAGCTCTTCCCCCTTTTCATTAAGACATAAGAAATAGGGGTGCTAATTAGACCAGGGGAGTGAAAAGATTTTAAAATTAATTGGGAGAGGGACTTCATTAGGTAAATGATAATACGGTTTCCAGTTACGTTAGCCTTCACCGACCCACTACCAAGTCTGCTCTCTTATTTCAGTATATATTGTATTTTGATTGAGAAGATTGTTCCAAAATTCAATATTCTGAGACGTCTTCTGTCAGACGGCCACAAGCAGTTGCGAAGCCAACGCAAAAACGAGGAAGCTTTTTAATAAACTTGATCTTGAAACCACACTCTAGAACTACTGGTGCTTGATTCACACAGCAAATGGGAAATATTTTAAATCAGCCATCACCATGTGAATAGAAAAGCCTTGATATTTTCTTAAGCAATACCTTACGTTTTTCTGACCCAATCGGGCCCAAAAAAACTTTGCCAAATATGACAACAAAACCTAAAAAATTGAAACACACAGTGGATAGGATTGTTAATTATGAAAACCAGATGAACACTAACATTGAAACTGCAAACTTATGTTCTGTCATCTTTTCACTCCAAAGTACTTAAAGGCTTTCCCCCCTCTTCTAATGTCTGAGAAAACTATGTAATATTTAAAACCAAGCATTGCTCAAAAACATCATGACGGTAAGCTTAAAGTATTGGCTTTTGATTATGGTGTGAATTAAGAAAATGTTCGACAGAATTTAAAAATTCAATCGATTTGATTCTATTCCAACATTGAAGGACAATATTAGCAGATCACAATATGGTGTGAAGTGCTACAACATATGACCTTGAAAATTCTAGATGGTTAAGGTTTTCATCTATGTTGTGATCTGCTGTGTATTTTGTCTTCATATGTTAGTGGCACAGAGATTAAAACGTACTCAATTCAACAGATCATATCTGCAATCACTTAGGTGTAAGCAATGCGAAAATTATATTCATAAAGAACTGGATTTAAGCCAATGGGTACTCGGTGCTTCATTCGTAACCAAATTATTTAACAATAATATTTTTCAGTTGAGTGATTTTGGGGTTTTCATTCATAACAATTGCAGGTCAAACAAACCGTAAATACTGGGAGCTCTAACATTGTATCAGAAGCAACAAACTGTTCTTTTAAATAACAATTATTCCCCTTCTTTCAACATAGGTTTGTTATTTCATGTAAAAAAATCCAGCAATTTTCTACGAAACAATCTGTGCATCATTAAAAACTAGCCTATACGGATGTGTGTATCACATAAATATGTTGATAACGAAAAATTGCATCTGATTGATAGGCAATGAAAGTGAGATAGCTGAACTTTCTAAGTTTTCATCAAATCAATCGAGGTAAATAAAGTACCATACATATAATATATCTCATATAAATACTAAGAATTAAAAAATAATATTTTGGTAATATGTATATATTTACTTTTGTATATGTCTGCATTTACGTATAGAAATTTCGAGAACATTCCTTGTACGTAGAGCTTGAGCATATAGAATATATTAGATTGTTAAACACATTTGATTCACAAAATAGGTCAATGTACAATGTACAAACCATCGAAGACGAAATAACTTCTATAATAAACTTCTATAGATATGAAACATGACAATTTTATTGCAGGCAGGTTTCATTTCCTTTAATCAAGCCATTTGTTTCATGTTGGGAATGACATTAAAATGGAACTTGACGATCCTTTATTTGCTTGTTCCTGACAAGCTGATCTCCTTTGCCAGAAAAGTAAATTAGTCTGTGGTACGATATTATTTCAATATATTTTTTCTTGCAATGATCAACTTAAACTACTGTAGTTCAATTCTGTCATACATTTAATTCAATGTGATTATTCCGATAATGAGGATAAAGTAGTAGTCACAAAATACTGAAAAACCCTTCTCTGTCCGGTGAAGTGTGCAAAGAAGTCCTTTATGATATAAATGTGCTATGGCTGAAGATATTTCACATAGTTGAAGATTACTTTAGGAAAAGATACAGAGTAAAAGACTTAAATTCCCTGTTGGTTCGTAATGGGTTTTTTTATTCTGCAGAATGCAATGAAAGGCAATGAGATTTTAAAAGGCCATTCTTCAGTTATTTGTCAATTGTGGATTGCTTTCTCACATCGTGACCATTCAGTTATAAAACAACATCAAGAAAAGAAAATTCTGTAACAAAAAATCTAGTATTGCATTTAAATGTGTAACCTATTCACTGCTCTACATTTCTCGCTAGACAGTAAATATTTGAAAAAACGTAAACAATGCAAGGGTAAAAACAATTCTTTAAAAATAGATGCATCTTACCTTAATGTAATGCAATCCACTGGCCCTGTAGTGAATACCTCGCGATGAAAAATTAACAGACATAAGAAAAAAAAGCAGGCCAGAGATAATAAGTGTAAATATAGTGAAAATTATGACAACCTGTGCCATTTTCCATTAAATAGATGAGTTGTGTAAATAAATTAAATGGCGTTTTACAAAATTGTTCTCGAGTCGTTTTTGCAGCAAGCAAAGGAAGTGTTTTGTGATCTCTCATCACTCGACTTCGGTCCCAGGCCTGTCCCCCGTGAACTTTACTGGATTATGAAAAGAGATAAACTTGATCTATCATTGTTACACGCAGTTGCTTTCTTTCACTTTGGAAATTTAAATCATAAAGAACGTAGAATGGCTGTAAAATAAATTGAAAAAACATACAGATTGTTTTAAATTAACTTTTACGCTTTAAAGTCAAGACACATAAAAGATTTCTTTGAATGAGATTTAAGCCTTCCCCATCGGGGTGAAGAAAGTTCCCCGTAAAGAAACCCCCAAACTAGGACTATTAAATTCATTGGTGACTTTACACTTTTTAACGACTTTACATAATACATATAGGACGAAAAAATATGTAACAAGTTGAAGGTTTCATATTCTGAGTAGCTATAAAATTCCTTGTATGTATGTATGTATGTATGTATGTATGTATGTATGTATGTATGTATGTATNTTACCTTAATGTAATGCAATCCACTGGCCCTGTAGTGAATACCTCGCGATGAAAAATTAACAGACATAAGAAAAAAAAGCAGGCCAGAGATAATAAGTGTAAATATAGTGAAAATTATGACAACCTGTGCCATTTTCCATTAAATAGATGAGTTGTGTAAATAAATTAAATGGCGTTTTACAAAATTGTTCTCGAGTCGTTTTTGCAGCAAGCAAAGGAAGTGTTTTGTGATCTCTCATCACTCGACTTCGGTCCCAGGCCTGTCCCCCGTGAACTTTACTGGATTATGAAAAGAGATAAACTTGATCTATCATTGTTACACACAGTTGCTTTCTTTCACTTTGGAAATTTAAATCATAAAGAACGTAGAATGGCTGTAAAATAAATTGAAAAAACATACAGATTGTTTTAAATTAACTTTTACGCTTTAAAGTCAAGACACATAAAAGATTTCTTTGAATGAGATTTAAGCCTTCCCCATCGGGGTGAAGAAAGTTCCCCGTAAAGAAACCCCCAAACTAGGACTATTAAATTCATTGGTGACTTTACACTTTTTAACGACTTTACATAATACATATAGGACGAAAAAATATGTAACAAGTTGAAGGTTTCATATTCTGAGTAGCTATAAAATTCCTTGTATGTATGTATGTATGTATGTATATAGAAAAATATATAGATATATTTATCTATTTATTTATTTCTTTATTTATTTATCTATTTATCACGAAACAGGCTTGTCGGGACGAAAAGTGTAGATATTTTACTCGTCTCTCCTTATTATTTTTAATATTATACATATATATTCATAACCTTATGTTGCATAGAAAATTTTCAAATTGGAGACATACTAAGTTCTTTCTTAATGATTCCAAACAACGGGTAGCTGTATAGAAAAATCTACTCAAACCTATCAAAAAAAATTCATTAGTTAACAGGTTCACATTTTTGGAGTCCAAAAAAGGCACAAATATTCCTTGCAATTGTTTAGGTGATTAATACAATGATTAATATTAATATGTTTTGAATATTTTTTATTCATTTTCAAACCTAAAAAACGAAAACTAAAACGAAGATAAGCCCAACAAAATAAAACGTTACAGTAAAATCATAACTGTAAAGATCTTTCTACTAAAATGCAAATTAGGTCTGGTCCTATAGATTTTGTGGTCAAAATCTGGCATAACTGAAAGACCTTGATTGTGAGAGTTCTGCTTTTGAATTCGTCTTTGGTAGCTTCAGATCCTCTATGTAGAGGGCCTCTAGACTGACCTGGTACGCTTCTCCCAGTGATGTTTAAGCAACAATTTTTGTGATGCCCAAACCTTACGTTATTTCACATTTCTTTATGTGTTTTCTGACTTGCGTAGACAGAATTCGGTGCTCTCTGAAAAGTAAATAGATGTCGGTCAGTTTGGCCAACATAGGCAGCATTACAGTGTGCACACGATATCTTATACACTACCCCGCTCTTCAGGGCTTTCTTCATCGGGGGCATCAGGGATCGTGGGACTGTTTTCAATTCACGGAGAATCATTAAGATGCTGCAAGTCGTATTGTATTTGAAAAGACTGCGCTCGTATTCCTCTGTACATTTACCACGTACTGGATGAATACAAAACGCTTGGGTACTTCAGCAGGGCACAGGGTTTTCGTTGGTACATTGATTGCAAATACTACTTGGATCAAGATTTGGTTGTTTTCTGTGGTGTTGCATTCTTTAGGGCGAAGCTGCCGTGCAAGGTCTTATGAATGATTGTCTCATAAAAAGATGGGAGACACCCGTTATGTTCTAGAATTGATTTCGCTATCCGCAAGCTGCTGGGGACCAATTTCCAACTGCTACAAGCCCTATGAATTTGGTGAACAAACTAGATACAGCCAGAATGTTTATATCGCTTAGGAGCCAGTGTATGATAGATCAGGATGAGCCCAGTGTTTTTTGGTTTGGATCACCAGGAAGATAACAAACGAGTGCTCTCATGTATCAGTTGCATGTCTCGCTTTCCATTTCCATCGTGAAAGAGGGCTTAGGGTGCATGTTATTGATGTCCGCAAGTTTGATTTCGTTTGCCAAATTTATTTCAATACTCCATATTCTATCAATTACAAAATCACGGTTGCTCCATTTGTTATTCTATCGATTACACCAATTAAGTTGTCACCCGATATCACAAAAGTAATTCTCTATTTCCTATTTTTGGAATAGTCTTCAGTCTTTTGAAATATTACGTTTCGCAGCTCCTCCCAAAATTCATCTGCTTGTCTTTCTACATCACCGAGACATTCAAAGCGGTTTACAACTCGGATTTAATACTGCTTTGGAATGTTGTCCAGCTCATATTTGATTACTATCTTTTTTTCTTAATTGCCTTTAATTCAAATCTAATTTTGAAAATTATTAGCTGATGGCCCGTACCACAGTCTGCTCCAGGTAATGTCTTTAGATCCTGAAGTTAATTTCCATAATCATTATGAAATCAATTTGGCTCCGAATAGAGCTCCGAGACAGCTTTATTTCAAAGACATCATTATGATCATCATCAAAGAAGTATTATTCAATTTGTCTTCTTCTTCTCCTTTCGGCCTTGGTCCAACGTTATGTCGGGTCAGCCGCTCGACACGTCCTTCTCCACTCTCCTTGATCTTGCCACATTTCATTTCTTGCCTCAACGCTCTTCATATCTCTTTATACCACATCCTTCCAGCGGAGCCTCTGCCTTCCTCTAATTCTTTTCCCTTCCACCTTTTCCATTAGTGACTTCCTCACTGTACTCTGTTCCCCCATTCGCATTACATGCTCCAACCATCTTAGTCTTGCCTCTCTTGCCTTTCCTTTGATGTTCACCACCTTTTGCGAATTTCGTGATATCCTCGTTCGTCCGATGTACCATTAGAGATATGTTGCAGATCCACCTCAGCATCCTCATTTCTGTGCTCTCGAGTAGCCGTTCTTCTGCTGTCCTTAGTACCAAAGCCCTCATGCTATACAGAAGAACTGGTCTGATCACAGTCTAATAGATCTTAACTTTCAACTTAATTGCCATCCTTTTGTCACATACTACACCACTACTCTCTCTCCACTTTTCCCATGCCTTGTTCACTCTTGCCTTTACTTCTTCTCTACTTCCTCCCGTCTCATTCACCACTGTTCCCAGATAATTGAACTGGTCCACTTGCTTAATTTCCTGGTCATGCCGATCTTTCACTGCTACCCGAAGACCCCCTTCTTTTGCTGATACCATCACTTCTGTCTTCCTGGCGTTCACTTTCAAGCCCTTTACATCCAGCTCCTCCTGCCACCTCCAAGGTATTTTTCTGTCTCTGTCTCATTATGAAAATTGCATCTACTGTTCCTTTTCCTGGCATGAAAGCGAACTGCATATTATTGATGTTAACTTGTTGCCTCAGCCTCTTGTCCAGTATTCTTTCATAGATCTTTAAGCCGTGTTCCAGCAGCTTAATTCCTCAATACTTTTCGCACTCCAGTATATTCCCTTTCCCTTTGTAGACCGGTACAAAAGTGCTTTTCTTCTCGTCCTCTGGGATTGCCTCCTTAGATCACAGTCGGTTCAGGAACATTGCGAGCCACTTTACTCCCTCCTGCCCTAACGCTCGAATCATCTCTCTTGTTACTTCTGATGGTCCAGAAGCTTTATCTTTCTTCATTTGATTCAATTCCTCTTTCACTTCTTCCTCGGGGCCTTCACTTCCTTGTACCTCCTCAAGCTCCTCTCTTGCATTTTCCGTATTCAAGAGTTCACTGAAGTACACTTTCCACCTTCCTTTGATGTCTTCCTCACTTGTTAGTACTTTTCCATCGCTATCCTGTATCACTGCAATGTCTCCCGTGTCTCTTTTCAGCCCATTCCTTTCTTCTGTTACCTTGAAGATCTTTTTCTGTCCTTCCCTTGAGTCCAAGTCCTGGTACCATTTTTTACTGCATTCCGCGCTTGCCTTTGCAATGGTTTTCTTTGCTGCCCTCTTGCTGGCTCTGTACTTCTGTTCAGCTTCTGCAGTCCCCAACTGTTTCCAACGTCTGAAATCCTCCTTTTTCCTTTTCACCTCTACTTGCACGTCATTCGACCACCACCAAGTTTCTCTGCATGTTGGCTTTAGTGGTTTCTTTCTCCCACATACCTCAGTAGCCTCAGCTGTCATCACATCTCTCATGAAGTTCCATTCCTCGTTAACAGGCACATCTTCCTCCACTTGCCCTATCCTTCTCAAGATCCTGTCCTTGAAGTTCGTCTGTACATCACTATTATCCAGCTTCCAGACCTGTATCTTTCCTTTCCTTCTCACCTGCTTCCAAATCTTGAGCTCCAGCTTCATGTCCATTACTAACAACCGATGCTGAGCTACCACAGACTCTTCCGGGATTACTTTACAATCCATTACATACTTCTTCTTTTCCCTTCTTGCCAGGACGTAGTCAATCTGGCTCTCATTTCCTCTACTGCAGTATGTCACAAGATGCTCCCTACGTTTCTCAAACCATGAGTTAATGACGATCATATCTAAAGCCTCTCTCCAATACCAATTTGATGCTAATTGTGCGCCCGCTCACTCTCTTCACCTCTAATGCCTCTCTTTTAAACTCTTCGCTTAGTATGATCCCAACACCATTCTTTCTCTTCTCTGTTCCATGGTATATCAACTTCTACCCATCTCCCAGCTCCCTTGCGCTGCTCCCTTTCCACTTTGTTTCCTGCACACATAACACATCAATCGTTCTTGCCCTGTCATACTTCAAACGTTCCAACTTCCTATCCTGATTGTACCGGTCTTTCCTTGCTTCTTTGACCTATCAGAGTTTGTGTTATCAACACTTAGAATAATGCATGGCTTGGTGAATCATCTCCAGGCATTTAAACATTAAAAACCCTACCCAATTGCATTTTTCTTTCACAAGTTGGTCATCACTTGTAATTAATATAGAATTAATCTGTCGCTGTTTTTTACTTCTTTACATGTAGATTTCTCAATGTTACTGGATTTATCTTTGGAACATTATGCTGTTGGCTGTTGATAGCTTTAATACGCTTGTGTGTTTCGGTTATAAAATGATCTTTGGCATTTCGAGGGCTCTGATAGTCACAGCGAACCGTTCGGTTGTAGGGTACGCATAAAAATAAACATTTGTCATTTCTTCTACCCTGACTGGGAACGGTTTCTACCAAGCCATATTAAATTTAGATTTATAACTAGGTGATATAAAGAATTTACAAGGTCAAGTTGAGGATTTTCATCATGTGCTATTTTCGCCACCTTTGGTTTGGACAAAGGCAAAATCGTTGTTGCTAAATTAGTTTTTGGGTTTTTTGTTTCCTCTTTTTCCTTTTAACAATTTGGGATAACAACAGAACCATTCTGGCAGGAACATTAGGCAGGGTATTGGCTGAAGGGACTCTTAAGAGTCGTTACGAATTTCAGAAAATGGTAAAAAAGTATTTAAAAGAAGAAGAATAAAATACCTTATTTATTTACTAATTAATTTATTTCCAAATTATCAAAATACAGTTAAATTATTAAACGTAGTTTGTAGTTAGATCGTTAAGATGATATGTAACAATGGGCGTTTGTGTTTTTAATAATAAAGCGAATAAATTCAGCAAAGCTTGATCTAAACTCCTACAAAACTGCAAGTGAAACAAAAAAATTCAAAAACATCAGCCCTCAGTAAGCTGCCAATGCTGGATAACAACACAGATGCAAAATCTCATTGGCGTACATAGCAACGACCATAATACAAGCTGCGAAACAACACATCCTAAAAGTAGACACACATTCCTTTTAGTCATCTCCCTGGATCATACAGCTGATCAAAGATATGATGGAACAAATGAGGGTCTGCAAACACAATAAGGTGCGGCATAATTAACAGACAAATTAGAAAGAAGTATACCAAAGCCAAAGAAGAATGGTCAGAAGCCAAATGTCAAGAGGTAAAACGTCTCACCAATTCTCAAAGAAATGTTCAAATGGATGAAAAATAGCATGCAAGAGAACCGCTCTAGCCTCAAAATGCATCAAATCGGCCGATGGTAAAGTTCTCCACGACTCCAAGGATGTGGCCAATCTGTAGACGAAGTATCTCCAGGACCATTTTCATCACAATAAAGACCTGAAAACCATAATTTGTGGATGACCATCGATAAGATACGTGACTGGGATATCCCCTGAGGATAGGCCAACGTCAATCTTCGTGGCCCTGCCAAATAACACTGGAACGCTCGACTGCAACAACGAAATGAAAGACAGAGGCACAAAATACGCAATCTTTAACGTCAAACTACTCTCTGAAATGTCACCAGAATGATCGGATCAGTCTTCATAGTCATGTGCCAAGACAGGGGGGGGGGGGCAGATTCTGACTCGTGTTGCAACAGCCTCTGTATTCGCCGTGGTCGCGCCATCAACTCCAAAAAAACCCAAAGGTAATGTGTATCTCAAATCAGTTGCCTACCTATGCAGCTGGTTGATTATCGGGCCTTGAATACAAAACCAAATGATAAAAAATGAAAAGCAAAATGAAGTCAAAGTTAGATCATTGTATTTATGTTGTATGCAAAAAAACCCGCACAATATGAAATGTGTTCAGAATACTAATGTTATTTTTAAACCATATGAAACTACTCAACAATAATGTTTTTCTTTTACGAGCAAGTGACTGTCTTAATTATGAAAATAATTTTTAATGCCACAATTTAAATACTCTAAATTTGTAAATAAAACCACAAATAATTTTAGAGGAAACCTGTAACGATGGTATAATGTAAAATCATATTTAAAAACACCTTAATTTTCCTTTTCTTGCAAGAGCAATGCTGTAAACAAAGTTGTTATTGTGTTGATTCTTTTGATCAAGATTGGGACCACTTTGGGAACTTTTGGTGCCCTAGTCTACCGTCAAAAGATCACTAATAGGAAAAAGATAAATAATGTAGATAAACAAAATAGATTCTCTAAATCATAAAATGGAGACAAAGTAAGTATGAATTGTCAACTCTGGTTAAATAGTCTGAGGATGATTGCCTGTTCCCCCTGAGTTTAAATCTCAGAACACCAGGTGGTGGTCACTTCTGACATCTGCTCCACGCCAAAGACAGTTTAGTCGAAGGAAATAACAAATACTTAGCCCTACAGCAATGAAACCTACTGAATATGAAAATTCTATTATTCGGAATTCGAAAGATACGTTACTTGTCTGAGTTTGGCCCTGTTAAATATGTGAAAAAAATTGACTTCAAAATACTCCTACCCCCCCCCCCCGTTCTCTCACACACACACACACACACACACATATACACACACACAAGCACACACACACGCAATTTGGATCTCACCTTCCAGTCTCCATGCAATGTTCCAACTCCTCCATAATTTCTTTCCCTCTCTGTCCTCGACTAATGAAATTTTCACTTTTGATATATTATTTCATAATGGCTGATAGTTTAATGGATTCCAAGGCCCTTTATTCCATATTCCTATTTCCTTGGTGCCTCTTACGCAAAATCCAGACAAGCCGCGGCACATCTTTCATCCAGGATCTCTTCCTCAGGGCACGTGGAGCTTCCCAGGGTGTCATCAGTGGTGAAGGAGATGTTCCCTTATCATAAAAATCTGATTCATAACTCAGAGCAAAGTCAAGAAAATTCTCCTCAGGCAATTACTTTGTAACGAAATATCAAGTATTCCCAAGGCTCAAAGTGATTTTCACATCATGATTAAAGGTGAATTCTATTTACCAAAAAATAGACTAAGAGGCTACGGTTGGGAGTTCAATTATTTAAACAATGTTTGCTTAGCAGCGTGTGGCACTAACTGTTTCAATTTTTCCAAATTCCTTGGTATTAAAGGTTTGCCGTTTTTCCACCTCCCCCAAATCCTATCGCCAGTATTTATTAGGGTTCGTTCACAAATGAGGTCAACCATTTTTCACCATTTTAAGGCCCCTCCCCCCTCTTGTCAACTCCTGTCAACTTTTGGATTTCTGACCCTCTCCCCCTAAAGTTGACATCAATGTTGGTCACTTTTCCCTGAACTTTTTCTGCAAATAAAGATAAAATACGACACTACATTCTTAATTTATGGGCTTCTAACTGTAAGGAGGTTAGAAGTTTGAAGCAGGGGTGATAAAAATACCTCTGAGTGAAATGCAAAACTTAAGAGAAAAAACAATTGCATGAAATAACCTTTCAATTGAACCTCTCTGAACCTCACTTTGAAAAAGCTTTCAATGGCGTCAAAAATATTCCCATCAAATTTATTTGTGAGGTAAAATCGTCATCATCTATGCTCTGTTCATCCTCTGTTTCACTCACATCATTTTCATTCCCATTTAGATTCGTGAACATATGTCCGTCACTACCTCAGGCAGGTCTGTTGTTGAATGAACACAGCAGCCAACAACTGAAGGGAGGGTACTAACATCGTGAGGTTGTTTATAAACTCCCGAGTGAGTTAATAGAAGGTTTAAGCTTTTAAAATTATTGAATTTTTTCAAAGAATGACGTCAACTTTCACCTTCCTTTCACCCCACCCTCTACCCAAGATATTGTCAACTTCTGTCAACATTTAGGTACCCCTACCCACTCTAAGTGGTGACGTCATTTGTGAACGATCCCGCAGTCAAATTCATGCTCAATTTCGCCCCCTTCTTCCAATCCCTCTGTATCAAGAACCTCCACTCAGATTTCAAACAGGAAATGACCTTTGACAATAGTTCTTCTTCTGTGTTGATTAATTGATTGGTCGTGGTTCATTTGCATACAAAGGTTTGCTCAATTTAAAATGCCCAGATAAGTAAATTTGATCGATGTTTTAAGTTGAGACGTCTGTTGTATCGTTTGTGAAAGGAATCAGCAACAGTGATTGCTACTCTTTGCAAGCAGGGAGCCAATTCGGTCAACTGTTCTGTTCAGAATCGAGGAAAATAGTAAAGTAACGTAAACGAAGACATTTTATGATGGTGAAAATAGTGTATTTTTCAATTTTACCTCTTTTGATCGGCTGTGTTTCTGCTGGACAACTTTGCGAAATACATCAAGCTGGAGCAAATGGAAATACACCTAATGATAATGTCTATGACATGGACGATCATCTTCAGTTTTTGGTGAGTCTCCAAATTACAAACGAAATGATGGGTTTTAATAGGTATTTGCACGCCGCTTATCAATTCAAAACGCATGACAGAGATTTTCCAGGGATCTCGAAATTTTTCGACGATGCATCCTCCAAGAAGCTCAACAATGCCAAGAAGCTTATGAAACATTTGGTTATGCGAAACGCCACGATTCACTTAGGAGATATTCGTGAATCGACTGATAAACATAATGATGTGGAAAGTGCTCTTGGTTGGGCTTTGAATCTGGAACAAGAAAACACCAAAGATCTGTTGTCTTTAGATAAATGTGGAAACGCTCAAAATGATGTACACTTTGTCGACTTTTTGGAATCAAACTTGATACCAGAACAATACGAGACTGTGAAGTTGCTCACCAGTTACAAGAATACATTGTCACGAATGAGAAACGGCATGATGCAGTCACTTGCAGAATACCAGTTTGATATGACCACGCTTGAAGGCAGCAAGCACATCAAATAATTCCAATTAGTCGTGAAGTTATGGTGTTAAAATTTGTGTGATTTCAATGACATATTTACAATTTTTAGGATGAATATTTTAATTGGCGATTTCCTTGGTCACATTTTGTAGCATGTTCATAATATTGTCTCCCCCACCTCTACCTACTTACGTGTTTTCTCTTAGTTTTGGTGGCTTTTGCATGCCCTATTTCCGTTATTCTATTGTTTGGAGGAATTTTGTGGTTCATTTTGTAAATCGCAAGGTGTTTAGCGCAATTGTTTCATATTGTGGTAATTCAATCCTGGTTGTTCTTGTCACGAAAGTGTTTTCCCCACATAAATGTAAGATTGATTATTTTTGAATTGCTAAAATGGTTTCAAGTAATAATACCCTTGTATCAACGAAATGGTCGAACAACTTATTTTGACAAATCGAAATTGTTTTGTTTGAATAAATTGACACATTCTTTTTGTTATTTTATTTTGGTGCAAGGAAGGGGGCGCATTATAGGGAAAAAGTCGACAGGGTAGTAAAGTACGTAATTTTTACGAAACTGCAACCCGGCATTTAAGTAGCTACAGCACTTGTGCGCTTTAGCATTCGTGGAAAACTGGATGATTTTCGCGGGTGGTAAATGGACAAAATCGAAGATAACTCTTTGATTGGGTCTTTGAATGGGAACTGTGCGCAAGAGAACAGAATTTTTAAGATCTGATGAAAGTGGCTTGTGACGGTTAGTTCTGACAAAGAGCAGGGGAGGTTTGGAAATTTAATTTTATACCCTCATTTTCCTCCATTGCAACGCCACCACGTGTTCCCTTCCGAACAAAAAATATGAGTGCAGACAACCCTAAAATATGCCGCAATCCATAAAGATGCCGCCGCAAACCGCCTCCAAATGATGAATGTCATTATTATTTGTCCTGCTGGGGAGCGAAGCGAGCCGGCAGGTCTGGGAGGAGGCGCAGTTTTACGCCAAAAATCTCTGTCAGGTGATGAGTGTTCATTTATCGGCACTTTTGGTCGCACGGGCTGTTTTTTCAAGCTGCGGCCATAAAAATTGGTACGAATCGAGCTTGGCGAAAATAATTAAGATCCTTTTAATTATGTAGTTGTTTTCCCAGTAGTTAATGAGTTGGTGGGTCCAATTTTTTTTTTCAAGCTGTCAGCACAAAAATTGGCATGAAGATGTGTCTTGGCAATGTGCACGTTTTCATTGAAAGCATTCATGGTCGTGTATATTGGCTAATTTTTGAGTAATTGGAAGATAGTGTCTATTTAGCCGGGCGCCTAGCTAAATAAATGAAAACCTATTTTATAGTCCCATGTGGAAGTAAAATTTCATTGGTCAATCTGTTTAGATCAAGTGACTAAATTCGTTTCTGTTCTCAGTGCCAATTTTTGAACAGCGCCAATTTCTAGTTCTGTTCAAACCACTGTGAAACATGGCTAGCCTGAGCGAGGACCGCTCGTTTTTAGAGCTTGAAAAGGCGATTAAAAAAAATTTGAGCCAACAGAAAGTGAGTTACTGGAAGAGAGACAGTAGGAGTTTCCAGGCTGCCAGAAAAAAGTCCCCGACGATGCAGATCCAACTAAAAAATTGGCTTATTATGAGCAAAAGTATAGCTGTGTAAAAGGCGGTCGAAAGAGAGCACCTCCTAAGGTGCACGTCCCAACCAAAAGTAAGTACCGATTTACTTTGGATTTTTTCACATCATTTGTCAATTTCCTGAACTTTCCTTTCCAATTTCCTGAGTGATTTAGTGGCCTTTTGTTGTGTTGCTTTTGAAAGTGTTGTTTTTAAAAGTTGTGCTTTTTTTTTTTAGAAAAATCTCGTGATGACTGCAGGTCCTCTGAAAATCAAGTTTAAGGATGCCAAGCTGGTCGTGACACATATGGACACTGAGCATAATCTTGCAGTCAGTGAGGTAAACTTAACAGGCCCGCGCACCATTGCATCTTTCGTTAGAAGGGAGGATCAATAGCACTCGCCATTACNAGGAGTTTCCAGGCTGCCAGAAAAAAGTCCCCGACGATGCAGATCCAACTAAAAAATTGGCTTATTATGAGCAAAAGTATAGCTGTGTAAAAGGCGGTCGAAAGAGAGCACCTCCAAAGGTGCACGTCCCAACCAAAAGTAAGTACCGATTTACTTTGGATTTTTTCACATCATTTGTCAATTTCCTGAGTGATTTAGTGGCCTTTTGTTGTGTTGCTTTTGAAAGTGTTGTTTTTAAAAGTTGTGCTTTTTTTTTTAGAAAAATTTCGTGATGACTGCAGGTCCTCTGAAAATCAAGTTTAAGGATGCCAAGCTGGTAGTGACACATATGGACACTGAGCATAATCATGCAGTCAGTGAGGTAAACTTAATAGGTCCGTGTATCATTGCATCTTTCGTTAGAAGGGAGGATCAATAGCATTCGCCATTCACGCGATGCAGCTAAAATTGGCACTGAGCGAGCACAAATCTCATATATACCCAGCCAAGTATGGTGATAGCTTTCAAGAAGAAAGTCAAAACTTTCGTGCGACCAGAAAAATTGGACTACCAGATTCCACGTGACTGGTAGCCCAAATGCTACTGAAACCTGGTGCTTTTGATCCTCCCTCGTTTTGGCATTAATTGTGGTCAATCATGCAAAATTTATTAGTCATCCTCGTGATAATTCAACCTACCCATGTTAAGTTTTTGGAGTGATTACATGTTTATGTTTTTTTTTAGTTTCCAGTAAATCTGGAAACTACTTTCAGACAGGAATATAGGGAAGGCCTGTCACACTGTCTGTCCGTCTGTCTCTGTGTCTGTTTCAAGCTTTAGCGCAAAAACTACTAGGCCGATTTCAACCAAACTTGGCACAAATAATAAGGCCGCTATGGACATGCACCAAGTGCTATCGGTTTTTGAAAAGGTAAAGGTCAGAAATGCCTATTTTTCGTCGACTCCGGAGCAAATGGACAAAAGTAGTTATTGTCATCATTATTGCGCTCCTTTTCTATTTACAGGATTTTTTTCTATCACAATATTAGTTATAGTAATTTCGCATATGAGATTTTGCTGTATACATGTTTCATCTTTTTCGATACTGTAATAATTTTATATCTTATGTTAAGGTTACGTGTAGGCGTTCGCATCTGTACTTGTTCAAAATATTATTCAAGTTCAGACATCATTTGGTGATTGAACACCGTAACTAATGTAGTACTCTTTCCCTTTCTTTATCCTTGCAGTTTTGCTCCAGTGGTTTGTGGGCAGTAAAAACAGATGGCCATGACAGGCTCCATGTTGGGGGCAGTTGACCTTCTGCAAGCGAAGGATGTTTCGTCAGCACGTCTAGATAAGAACGTTGACATTTCACGAGTGCGAAAGTACTTTACGAAGAATGCATGGCAGAAGGTGCAGACCGTTTTAGAAAAAGTAACAGACAGGGGCTAGCTGTGCCGGACATGCCATACTGACCTTCACGGCACTCAGTTGTGACAGCTGCTTGGAGTGGTTCCCCTTTTGGTGTGCAGGCATAACAAGAGCTCCTCGCAGCAAGGTGTTAATCAATTGATGTATTCATTCTGTTACAATTCCATTGACTCTGTTCTTTGTGTGCATACAGTCGATGTCTGATTATATGTGTTTCTTCATTATAACAATGCATGGCAAATTGATATATCATAATTTTTAGTAGTTTTCTTTCTAATAACAGGCTACATAGATGTGTGTCGCTAAAATGATAGCAGTGCATAATAATTTTATTGATAAAGGGAGAACATTCAGGACTCGAGGTCTACTTGAAATCAGAAAAATTGAATAACCATGTAGTTTTACACTTGCACACTAACAACCGTACATTCTTGACAGTTTAGACTGGGTTTCACTTTATGACACACCTAAAATAAAAAAGGAACTGGTATTTTGCTTAGCTAAAAGTGTGTGTTTCATTCCCAGCCAGGCAGTTTTAATGCTGGACAGTTTTATTGATGATTAAATAGGGTTTCCCGTATTCTGCCAGACAACATTAGGTACAAAATAGTCATTGACGGTTGAATAGGGGGTGGGTTATTTGGCCGTCAGCTGACGAAATAAAAAGACCCTGTTCTGCCGCATTTTGATTTGTCAATGACGGTAGAATAGATCTTGGCTTATTTAGCCGTCAGAAACAACGACCGATAAATGAAATTTTACCCCAATATGGGACGGTAAAATAAGTTTTTATTTATTTTGCCCGGCGCCCGGCTAAATAGAAGCTGCCTAATTGGAATTGATAATTGCATGGTCCTGGTGAAACAAAACTTTGTTATTTCAGTAATAATCTCCCCAGTTGTATGCATTTCAGGATGGCCGATCGGTCTAAGCAGCTGGTCCACGAATGTGTGGATGTGGGCTCCAATCCTGCTTCTGACAACCTTTTTTTAATACATATATTTATAAATTTACAAGTATATTTTCTTGACCGAACTTTACATTCACAATCTACTGGACCTACTGTTTTACCTATAACTCTTAATAAACGGAATTATCATTACAATTATTTGTTACAATTATTACCCTGCGCAACTCAGAGTTTTACCTGGAAAGTCAGTAAAGACAGCACAAGTATCACATTTCCAACATCAATTTGTTGAACTTTGAAATAAATGAGGAGTGGAAATGTGGGAGGAGGAGATTCAGGTTTGAAGAGGGGGTTTTAAATCATGCTGGTTGAGAGCAGTATCACAATTCCAAAAAATTTAGAAAAAAGAAAATAGTGGTTGAATTGTGAGAGGAGGTGTGTCAGATACCACCAAACCAAATTTCTAGCTTGAACTCAATTTTGACAACCAATCTAGTCACACTCATATTTAGCTGAAGGCCCATCTTATCATACATAACTGTAAGTAATATATCCGTCCCAGTAGCAGGACCTGCAAGCGAGGCAGCAGGGTAACTACCCTCTTGCTAATACCTGATAAACACTAAGGGAAAAGTATTAGTAGAAGGGTCGTCTGTTCCTAGTTAATTCTTAATCTTTGATAAAAGCCATGCTCACACGGAAGGCCTCAGGTTTGGTTTTGAAATATTACTTTTACTTCTTACTTTGAGTCATCCGTTGTCC
This sequence comes from Morbakka virulenta, assembly GCA_003991215.1. NCBI lineage: Eukaryota > Metazoa > Cnidaria > Cubozoa > Carybdeida > Carukiidae > Morbakka > Morbakka virulenta. The sequence continues at coordinate 128,737 of RDPX01000129.1, forward strand.
TTGAACTCGGGTAAAGCCATAACAAAGTTCTTTCTCCAGAAATCTCTGTCTTTCATTGCATTGATCAGACCATTAGAGTAAAGCTGTGTATCTTCTTCAATGACTTGTTTGAGTGTGGTTCGGGGGCGACCAACTCTTCTCTTCCCTTCTGGTTGCCGAAGCAGTAGCTTGCTGGCTGGTTCGCTTCCTCTGATCACATGGCCGGCTAATGGAAGGCTCCTCTTACGAATTACTTGTGAAACCGCTGGGAGTGGTCCATAAAGTTCTCTGTTCGGAATATGTAGGAAAGAAACGAAATATTGTAGATGGTTCGCCACATCTTAGTATATGTGCCATCTAATTTAGGTGAAGGCCAATCGATTTACATGCAACTTCTACACGATGTAACAGTTCTTGAGCTTCCACAACAGTATCTTCTAGTAGAGGGATATCATCAGCGTAATCAAGATCCGGTGGAGTCTGCACTGGTAATCGTTTACTGTGACATCTGTGCAATGTAAGTCCATCAGTGTCTCTGAGCCCTGAACGCAGGGCATAGCCAAGGCAAATGATGAACAAAAAGGGTGCAAGTGGGTCACCCTGTACTACACCGGCATTGATCAGAAAGGGGTAAGTCATTCCGTCAGGGGTAATAACTTGAGCGAAAGTTGTTATACATGACCCTAATTCCTTCAACAACTTATTCGGGTATCCCATAAGCGATCAGTATTTGTAGCATTTTCTCCCTGTTTATTGAGTCAAAAGCTTTTCGAAAATCAATGAAAACTATGACTGCTTCCTTACTAAGTTCTTCAGTTCTTCTACAATCCGGCGGAGGGCAAGAATGTGTGAGGTGGTGGACCTTCCCTGTCTGAATCCGTTTTGGTTACTCCTAAGAATTTTGTCTATTACTGGGCGGATTGGATTCAGGGGGCATCAATTACAGATCTTTGATGCAATCTGTGATAATGCTATGCCTCTATAATTATCAGGCAATCTAAGATCTCTTTTTTTGGGTACTGGGACAAGCCCAGACAGACCCCATTCCTCAGGACAGTTGCCATAGTAAGTCTGATTTCAGAACTTGCGAAGTGGTTTCTTCACTTTTGGCATTTTCCAAAATTCTGGCGGTAGCCCGTCAAGTTCAGGTGCTTTGCCGTTTTTCATAGCTGTCATAGAAGCATCAATTTTTGCTTGTGATAGTTCATCAGTTGGAATTTCGTGAAACAGATCAAACACTTTCTCTACTTCAAGATCGGTGTTGACACTAGCTTGGTCCACGTTAAGCAAAGTTTCGAAGTGCTTTTCCCGGATATACAGGCGATCATCTCCTTCAATGCAAATAGGATTACTTGACCTTTTACCAGTGAGTTTCTTTACAAGTTCCTTCCCGAACTGGAGAGCTGAACAGGTGACTGCAGATTCAAAGGTATTGAGGATTTCATTAATGCGCTTATCTTCGTAGAGGTCAAATGTCCTGCGAAGATGATTCTGTGTGGATTGAATTTGGTTTGTTGAGGCGTATATGGTAGCTTGGCGAGCTGTAATTACCAAAGGGTGGGCACTAACAGGTTTTGGAGGATGAGGCCTAGGTGGAAGATGGTCCGTTCCAGCATCATCTCCAATTTTGATAAAAGACGTATAATTTTGCTCTTCCACAGGAAGGCGGTCAAATTTCGTTACTGCATTAGTGTCAATCTTGGAATAGAATCAATCTTGCAATAGAATCAATTTCCGACTGTGTGAGAGCCTAGAATCAAGGGCTTTAACCTTGGAGCAGTTTTTTGACTTTGTCACGACTTTTTCAATGGGCTTCGGGCGTGGCCAATGATATACGGCTCGCCGCACCTGCATATAGCAGTAGTTACCTCACTGAACTATTTGGCCCTGGCCGTTGACTTAGTTTAAGCAGTTCATCCACCCAGCGTCGTAAGCCCACCACCCTTGTCCCCAGACAAGATCTTCCGCTGGAGAGCCCAACTTATTTGCTGCATCCCAAGGCAGGTCCATACCATTGCCCTGTTAGCCAGACCAAGTTCAACATCAGCCTGTCCGCCATGGGAGGTCCTACCAGACTACGGAACCAACGCTTCCAGCCATCCACGACTTAAGTCTGACTTAGAAGCTAGTCTTTCGTCCTACGGCATAGCCTGATGAGGCAGTCCTGGTCCGTTGCCACTTCCATATTAGCTCTGTAAAACCTCTACTTCTTTGTCCGTGTACTTGCAGAGTTTTCTGGGTTTTTTTCTCATTTAGAATAACTGGGTAAGGATGAAGAAATTGAGAGAAATAAACCACATGAGATTAAGCAAACTGAGGCGTCACCGGGGAGAAAAGCTCATCAGAAAACATCCCATGATAATACCTATAGAAAAAAGCTGTGGACAGACAGCAAACTCGGTGAAGAGACAAAGATTAAAGAATAGTAAAAAGTCCAGGACCTATCAAAATACCAAAGCGTCTCTGAACTAGATCAAAAACAAGACGATCAGATGAGGAAGAAACTGTTAAGATATAGAAACAGTACATCATACAAGGACAGATGGGAAATTTATAGTGATAAAAGATGGTCTCGGGGATAAGGTACTTTCTAGCACGATTCAAAGAACCTAACAATATGTGGAGAAAATGGCAAACCAAGCACCCTCATTGTTGAATATTCCTTTAAAGAAGAAGCAACCTGGACAAGGCTAATATAAGAAAGACATTACCAATTGAAAAGAAGTCGACAGAGCATCTGATTGTGACCCTGTGATTCTTGCCTCCTCTGAAAAAGACAAGGGATGTAGATTTTTGCCACAAATGCTGCTCTTTCAAAAAATCAAAAAGGGGAAGGGAGGAAAAAATTTTTAATTAATCACTGTATTTTGGTTATTGTAGAAAAGTATGGCCGACAGCTATATGGCTGACTTTGCACCATCTGGTCATATGTGCTGATTCAAAACCCAACACAAATATTTTTCACTTATTCTACAAAATTCTTCAGTTCTAAATACCTCGATTTTAATTAAATAAATTTCTTTTTTTATTGTACTAATATTTATGTCAATGGGTTCTTCTTTATCCTGATCCAAATTGGTCAGATTTATTCTTGTTTAGTTTTTTGTGAGGCGTTAGGTTAGTTGAAGATATTCGGATCGTATTAGTTTTCTTGCAGTGCACGTGGATGTTGCTAACGTTTTCATACCAAGATATGCAGGCTTGATCTTTTTTGAAATCGTGCGTCTCGGAATCTTCTGACCCATGAGCTTTTAAATGAAGTGCACATACTTTGAAGAAACTTTTAATAAAAAATCACTGAGTTGATTTTAAGCATCCGTAACCCATTCGACAATTAACTGGTTTGATTGGGGCTTAAAACGTCCTTGTTTGGTATAGTCTTGTACACCATTGTCCAAACATTTATCAATTTATTAATTGATAGAACGGGCTCTTGTAGATATTTTGTACACCCCCCAGAAATTAACGCATCGTCAATTTTTGATTTCTTAAGAAAACTTCAAACCACTCCCTTTAGGTACAAATCATATACATCTCATGAAAGCAGATGAAGTGTGAATGAAAATCCAACCAACACAATTTAAACTCAACCAAAGCTGAGATCTTGGCCTATCCATGCGTTGGTATAGACACCACGCAGCACTGTGTGTTGACTTGTGTGTTTCGCTTCATCGAAGAGGGTGAAGGGTTTCAACTTTTCACTTGTTTGCCTGAGCTACCAAACAAAAGCTGACTCGAAGTTCTTCGTGACAAATACTTATAAGGGGAATTTCTTTTCCTCCTTGTTGTATGGAAAATAGTTGCAGCTACCAACCTAGTCCATACACCAGCTTTAACCATATCAGTAATATTGGGTAAGTTGTACCGAAATTTCTAGATACTCGTCGCAATGACTAAGATCAGAAATAATCTTACCAACTGGATGCTCTAGGTCCTTTTAAATGGTAGGAGTTTTTGTCTTAGAAATAAACGGTATCGCCTCATGAAGTTCATAAGCTGCTTCTTCGCCGACTCGCTGTTTGCCTAAACGTCTTGCTTGGAAACACAATAACATTACGTGATGCCCCTAATTTTTTATTTGGTTTATCTATTTCGTGGGGTATTCTTCCAAACTAACATTATTGGCTTCCACTTACCCTGCAAATTCTTTTCGATTACTTTCAGGGACCAATGTCTTTTTGTCAGCAAACGCTTTCTTTTCTTTTCTCCATTCTTGAACGTACTTAACACCAACGTTGTATTTTCTAGCCAAACTATTTCAGCGAAATCAATTGCAGTGAGTTCAAATTTTAGTGTAAGAATCCATTATTCATTTTCAAGAGAACAATTCTTCTCTTCCATACCTTAGAATCAGTTTAAAGAAATCAACCTCTACAAACGGGGGTCTTAACTTTCTCTTGAATAAGAAAATTAAAATATATTGTTATGTTACAAAGTAATTTGGCAAACTATCGAAATTCAAACCTGGTTTGATAACGCTACGTTCGATTAATTTTTATTTCAACTTTGCAAGATAGTTAAAACCACTTATACTTACGATAAGTGTATGTTTTAATAAATGACATTTGAGACGGTGAGGAAGCCGTCTCTACAAGGGAAGATGAACAGCAGTCGTAAGCAAAAAGCTATTTGGAAAACAAAGAATACGATAAATTTGCAGTCGAATATTCCTACATAGAATAATATGTTGTTGATTGGAGATGCCCTATTCAACTTCCTTCCTTGCTATTCCATTTGAAAAACAACGAGAAAAGTGTGTTGTAGAAAAGTGAAAAATATGAATGCACCAAACTGGGCTCGAATCAGTGCCTTTGGCTATCATGGCCACAAGTTATGGCACCTGAGCTATCTACATTTTTCCTTCACCAAATCATTTTTGAAATAATATCTTTCTTGTTTTATTAGTGTATCTTTCCGGTATTAGATTTCGAAGATATCTAATACCGGAAAGATAAAATGTTTTGTATAATAATAATAATAATAATAATAATAATAATAATAATAATAGTATGAGTTTTCATCAAGTAAGGTTAAGATCAACCATTTACTGTATATGGACGATCTCAAGTTGTACGGAAAGACCCAAAAAGACCTAGAATCATTGATACAGACAGTAAGAATTTACAGCTCAGACATAGGAATGGAATTTGGCCTCGAAAAGTGTGCATCACTTGTCACAAAGAGAGGAAAGATTGTTGAGTCTGATGGCATTACTTTGCCAGATGACAAAATGATCAAGAATCTAAAAGAATACGAAAGCTACAAGTACCTAGGTGTTCAAGAGTTAGATGATATAAAGACGTCTGAGATGAAAGAAAGGGTCAGTAAAGAGTATAAACGAAGAGTGAGGAAAGTGTTAGAGACAAAATTAAATGGAAATAACAT